>CM035419.1:64132058-64364558 GCA_020310875.1 Ceratopteris richardii
ATATATCAACAAATCCCCCCTGAGAGTGATGCGGTGAACAAGGAGCTGGCACTCATATATAAGGAAGTGCCACGCTATGTGGAAATCACTCCACAAAAGGAAGTAAGCCCAAAGCTTTGCGGAAAGCTTCAACTTTCTCCCTAGGTAGAGCCTTCGTGAAAAGGTCTACAATGTTCCCCTGCGTGGGCACATATGCCAAGCTGATCTCCCCAGCAGAGAACCTCTCCCTGACATAGTGATAATGCACCTCAATGTGCTTAGTGCGATCATGGAACACAGGGTTCCTCGCAACTACCAATGCGCTCTGACTGTCAGTGAAGATGGTGGTGGCAGAAGACTAGCCAACACCCAAATCAGCGATAAGGCGTCTGAGCCACATACGCTCAACAATCGCCACTCCTATGGAGACAAGTTTACGATTGATCAGAAGCACATCATTAGCACGCTTAACATATAAGGTGCTTTCAGTTGGACTATTCTCAACAATCGCCACGATTGATCAGAAGCACATCATTAGCACGCTTAACATATAAGGTGCTTTCAGTTGGACTATTCTCAAAACCATGTGCAACCAGATAGGCATGTATCTTCTCATACCAAGCACGTGGTGCTTGCTTTAAACCATATAATGCCTTCCTTAACCTGCACACCTAGTTTTCATGCCCTTTCTGCACAAAGCCACGGGGTTGAAAAACATACACTTCTTCATGCAAGTCACCATTCAGAAATGTTGTTTTAATGTCCAACAGATGTACATTCCAATCATGATGGGTTGCAAGTGCACAAATGCTCCGAACAGTAGTCATACGGCATGTAGGTGCAAAGGTCTCATCAAAATCAATGCCTCTTTCCTGTGCATAACCCTTTGCAACAAGCCTAGCCTTATACCTATCAACTCTACCATCAGGTTTACGCTTCAGCTTGTATACCCACTTAGTGCCAATGGCCTTCTTGCCAGGAGGCAAGTCACATAAAGACCATGTACCATTCTTCATTATAGCATCATATTCAGATTGCATAGCAGCCATCCAATTTTCTGAATTTTGTGCTTCATCAAAAGAAACAGGCTCATTCTCATCACACAAACTAGAGGCAGCCATAGCATAGCAATCTGATGCAATGGAGGCACTATGAGAGCCTGAACGAGTACGATATGACAAAGGTGCATCTAATTTGCTGTCACGCAAAGTTTGCACCAGCCATTTTGGCATAGTTTTTGCCTGCTCAATATCAGCTCTCTCATCAACAAGTGCATCATGTAAATTTGCATCAGAAATGGAATCATCTGCATCATCATATGAAACCTGCAAAGGCTGAGAAGTTGCCTCATTAGGACCAACACTAGACTATCCACCTGTAAAAAGAGGCATCAACGTATCATACATGTCTTTGGAGCTAACAGATGTCTCCTTAGTACATGAAAGCAATGGCTGAATAGCATCTTCCACAAAGACAACATCACGGCTAACCAGAATGTGTTTTAGTCTGTGGATGATACAGACGATAGCCTTTACTTTCAGAACTGTACCCAACAAAAATACATTTTACTGCCTTATCATCCAATTTTCTACGATGTTGTTCAGGCACTAATGCATATGCCAAACAACCAAAAACATGCAGATGAGCAACAGATGGCTTGCGGTCATGCCATGCCTCATATGGAGTAATAGACTGTAGCGCTTTAGTGGGACACCTGTTCAGTACATATGGTGCACACATGACAGCCTTAAGCCAGAAACTATGTGGTAAAGCCTGACTCTTGACCATGCATCTCGCCATCTCCATGAGTGACCTGTTCTTTCGTTCAGCAACTTCATTCTGTTGAGGTGTATACGGCACTATACACTGGTGTTTTATCCCATGTTCAGCCAGAAATGCATTAAAATCAGAAGACATATATTCCCCCCCTCGATTAGAATGGAGGGTGCCCATTTTACATGCTGACAGATTTTCAGCGAAAACCAAAAACTGTTTAAAGCACATGAACACTTCGGACTTTGCTTTGAGTGGATATACCCACGCATGCCTGGAAAAATCATCAATGAAAGTCATGAAGTAAAGGTAATTCCCAAAAGAGGGTGTTTGCATAGGACCACAAACATCACTGTGTACAAGCTGCAATTTCTACGTAGCCCGAATTGAACCATCTTTTGGAAAGGAGGAATGCTACATTTTGCCCAAAATACAACCTTCACATACATGTTTTCTAGGTGCCTCAAGCTTGGGCAAAGAAGACACCATATCAGATTTCTGCAGGCGTAGCAAACTAGCAAAATTCAGATGACCAAAGCGTGCATGCCAAAGCTTTGCATCTAACATAGCTTGAGAATCATGAACTGTAGATGCCGAATCATTCACAGATCTTTCATAGTCTATGAGTTTATATAGCCCACGACATAAATTGCCAGAAGCAATAATCACATCGCCATTTGATAGATCATGAACTGTACACCTGTCATCAACGCATTTCACAACTAAGCCAATCTTGGCTAATGCAGAAACTGATAACAGATTCTTCTTGATCCCTGGCACAAATAAAGCATCTGACAAGGTGAAAGAACTACCATTAGCAGTAGTCAGAATGATCTTACCAACTCCCATAAGAGGATAAGAGGAGTTGTTGGCGCATGTGACAGTATTCCCTGTAGGGGCAGGCTCAAGTGAAGAGAAGAAACTACGCTGCGAGGTAATATGTTTGGTCGCCCCACTGTCAAAGTACCAAACATCTGAGTCCACTGCAGACATGCACTGCTCATGAGAAGATGGGTCAAAACTGCAAATAGTAGTAAACACCCATTCTTCTTCCTGCAGAAGATTAGCAGACTCTGTTTTTGGTGTGGAGGCTTCTGCAACAACCATTCCAGCATCCTTTTTCTTTGCCTCTTTTGTAGCCAGTTTTGGACAGTTCTTTATGATATGATCATTCCCTTTACAGTACTTGCAAAACAATTTCTGCTTTTCTGATTTCTTCTCATCTTTATCCTGGTTCTTCGAATGTGCAGCATTTGCACATTTCTGCATACTAGTAGAAGAGCTCCATTTTCCTTTGCCCTTTTGACTAGCCAGGAAAGCTTGATCTGCAACACGCATAATGGACCTGTTCTACCTGGACTAATCTTCCTGCAACAGAACAGAGACTAACTCCTCAAATGATAAGGCATTTGGATTGCCTTTCATCATCAACCGAAGAGTAGAAGCAAAACTCTAATATGAATCAGGAAGACCATTCAGTACGGTCTGCACAAGTGAGATATCTGGTATAACCTCATCAGCAGAAATCAACTGTTCCTTCAAATCTTTGATCTTCGTTAGGAAACTGTTCATAAAATCACCTTCATTCATGTGCTCACTCTCCAGCTGTTTTCGGAGGTAAGCAACACGAGCCTCATTCCTAGCTTGGTACAATGTGGTAAGTGTATCCCAAGCATCCCTAGCTGTTCTGCAAGAGCGAATATGAGGAATAATGGCACGTTTGACAGACAAAGCTATCAATGCATGTGCCTGGGCATCTCTGCCATCCCAACAAAATTGCTCTGCAGTAGGTGCAACAGAAACAACAACACGAACAAGAATCTGCAGAATATCATCTTCGACACCATCTTCATCAGCTCCAGCACGTGTATTTGTAGTACCTGTCGTTACAGGTGTAATAGGACGTCTTTCAACACCCTGCTTCCACAATCCTTTTGCAACCAAAACATGTCGCATCATATAAGCCCATAATGGGTAGTTGGTACCATCCAAATTATCCTCAACAGCCAACATACGGAATACATCACTTCTTTCAGCCATGGCCGGTGAATAAAGTACCTTGATGTAGAAAATTGACTGTATCTCAAAAAGTTGAGCAGAACTGCCCAAACAAGTTCTGCTAGACCTGTAGCAGACTTCGAGACGCTTAAATTGGCGAACAGAAACTGGTATATACCTTTGGCACAAAAAGACGAAATAGCCTACAAGCGCTGCGATAGTGCGTTCGGAGGCTGAAACGAGCTCAGATCGCGATTTCAGCACCACAGAGCAAAGCAATTTTGATCTCAAAAACACGTTGAGTATGCTCACCAAAATTCATGCGATTCTGAGACTGCAAACGGAGGAGTGTCGACGGCGCCCTAGATGAAGCAACGATCTGCTCTGATACCAATTGTTGGAGTTAGACGTCAACGGAAGCACGCGAACAACACAAGGAAGAAGAAGAAGCTCAGAGCACAAACACACAATACTGAATGTATTACTAGAGAATGTACAAAGATAAGTAGCCCATTAGGGCAATAGGCGTATATACAAGCCGGGGGAAAAAACCTCCTAAAGAGGGAAAAAAGTGCCCCGGCGATCCTAGTGTGTTCACACACATCACTACCTAAATATATCAACAATGTGTAAGTGTATGTGTATGTGTAAGTGTATGTGTATGTGTATGTGTATGTGTATGTGTATGTGTATGTGTATGTGTATGTGTATGTGTATGTGTATGTGATGTGTATGTGTATGTGTATGTGTATGTGTATGTGTATGTGTATGTGTATGTGTATGTGTATGTGTATGTGTATGTGTATGTGTATGTGTATGTGTATGTGTATGTGTATGTGTATGTGTATGTGTATGTGTATGTGTATGTGTATGTGTATGTGTATGTGTATGTGTATGTGTATGTGTATGTGTATGTGTATGTGTATGTGTATGTGTATGTGTATGTGTATGTGTATGTGTATGTGTATGTGTATGTGTATGTGTATGTGTATGTGTATGTGTATGTGTATGTGTATGTGTATGTGTATGTGTATGTGTATGTGTATGTGTATGTGTATGTGTATGTGTATGTGTATGTGTATGTGTATGTGTATGTGTATGTGTATGTGTATGTGTATGTGTATGTGTATGTGTATGTGTATGTGTATGTGTATGTGTATGTGTATGTGTATGTGTATGTGTATGTGTATGTGTATGTGTATGTGTATGTGTATGTGTATGTGTATGTGTATGTGTATGTGTATGTGTATGTGTATGTGATGTGTATGTGTATGTGTATGTGTATGTGTATGTGTATGTGTATGTGTATGTGTATGTGTATGTGTATGTGTATGTGTATGTGTATGTGTATGTGTATGTGTATGTGTATGTGTATGTGTATGTGTATGTGTATGTGTATGTGTATGTGTATGTGTATGTGTATGTGTATGTGTATGTGTATGTGTATGTGTATGTGTATGTGTATGTGTATGTGTATGTGTATGTGTATGTGTATGTGTATGTGTATGTGTATGTGTATGTGTATGTGTATGTGTATGTGTATGTGTATGTGTATGTGTATGTGTATGTGTATGTGTATGTGTATGTGTATGTGTATGTGTATGTGTATGTGTATGTGTATGTGTATGTGTATGTGTATGTGTATGTGTATGTGTATGTGTATGTGTATGTGTATGTGTATGTGTATGTGTATGGTATGTGTATGTGTATGTGTATGTGTATGTGTATGTGTATGTGTATGTGTATGTGTATGTGTATGTGTATGTGTATGTGTATGTGTATGTGTATGTGTATGTGTATGTGTATGTGTATGTGTATGTGTATGTGTATGTGTATGTGTATGTGTATGTGTATGTGTATGTGTATGTGTATGTGTATGTGTATGTGTATGTGTATGTGTATGTGTATGTGTATGTGTATGTGTATGTGTATGTGTATGTGTATGTGTATGTGTATGTGTATGTGTATGTGTATGTGTATGTGTATGTGTATGTGTATGTGTATGTGTATGTGTATGTGTATGTGTATGTGTATGTGTATGTGTATGTGTATGTGTATGTGTATGGGTATGTGTATGTGTATGTGTATGTGTATGTGTATGTGTATGTGTATGTGTATGTGTATGTGTATGTGTATGTGTATGTGTATGTGTATGTGTATGTGTATGTGTATGTGTATGTGTATGTGTATGTGTATGTGTATGTGTATGTGTATGTGTATGTGTATGTGTATGTGTATGTGTATGTGTATGTGTATGTGTATGTGTATGTGTATGTGTATGTGTATGTGTATGTGTATGTGTATGTGTATGGGTATGTGTATGTGTATGTGTATGTGTATGTGTATGTGTATGTGTATGTGTATGTGTATGTGTATGTGTATGTGTATGTGTATGTGTATGTGTATGTGTATGTGTATGTGTATGTGTATGTGTATGTGTATGCATATGTGTATGTGTATGCATATGTGTATGTGTATGTGTATGTGTATGTGTATGTGTATGTGTATGCGTATGTGTATGCGTATGTGTATGTGTATGGGTATGTGTATGTGTATGGGTATGTGTATGTGTATGCGTATGTGTATGTGTATGCATATGTGTATGTGTATGTGTATGTGTATGTGTATGTGTATGTGTATGTGTATGTGTATGTGTATGTGTATGGTATGTGTATGTGTATGTGTATGTGTATGCGTATGCGTATGTGTATGTGTATGTGTATGTGTATGTGTATGTGTATGTGTATGTGTATGTGTATGTGTATGTGTATGTGTATGTGTATGTGTATGTGTATGTGTATGTGTATGTGTATGTGTATGTGTATGTGTATGTGTATGTGTATGTGTATGTGTATGTGTATGTGTATGTGTATTTGTATGTGTATGTGCATGTGTATGTGTATGTGTATGTGTATGTGTATGTGTATGTGTATGTGTATGTGTATGTGTATGTGTATGTGCATGTGTATGTGTATGTGTATGTGTATGTGTATGTGTATGTGTATGTGTATGCGTGTACTTTTATGTGTATGTAGGCTAAAGTGAGAAGTTATGTAGATGAAATGTAAGGAGGATATTTGGACAAAATCAAATTAACTCCTAAAAGTATCGATAATGTTTAGGTAGATCAAACCAATAGTCATGAGCAAAAAGAGTGTTTATACACTAGTTAGTTGAGTTGTGAGATGTATGCTGATCATCACACTCACTTGAGTGATTCAAGTACTCGGGTCAGAGCAGCTTTGATTCTTCCACACTCTTATTCTATCATATCTTAGTTAGGAGCAATACATTTACATCTCATTTTCATCGCTACATTGGTCTTTGTCTACTACTATAGTACATTGAGTGAAGTCTATCAAATTTTGTGATTCATTGCTCTACATATATTTTCTTGTTATCTAATCTATTGTTTGGAGTATGATGAACGTACTATTATAAGCATGTCTAGGAAGTTTTAGAGTTATTTTGAGTTGTTCATCTTGAGTTAAAAGCAAATCAAGCTCACGGTGTCTATGCATGTTCATCCACCTTAAAAGTTGGGACAACTGTGTGACTTCTTATCTCTATTTCCCTTAGTTTAGTCCTCTTAAATTGATGAAATAACCTAGTATAGCTCCTTTAATACTTCGTATGAAAGTGTGGAAAAGGTTCCACCCAAGATCTAAGCTCTAAGTAAAATATTGAGTGCCTTCTTTCATAAATAGAAGGTTTTCTCAAGTTGATATGTACAGAGCAGTTATCTATTTTGACATAGACTTTTAAGAATGACATATCGGACTATGGTGATCTAAATGAATATATTAGAAACTTAAAGATTCTATTATGTTTTCTTGAGTTATGCAAGCTGTTCTCGAGCAACGTTTTCTTTAAGACCCTCTCATCTTTGTGCATTGCCATCACTTCTCACAATGGTATCAAAGCATAGTCATAGAATGGAAATTATAGGTGATGGATTTCCCTCATCAAATGAAAAATTGGATTGATGTAACTACTCAAAATGGTTATATTCTAAACTCTACGTCTGATTTCTTACTTCCTCATATTATGAATTTTAATACCTCTTAACAGACATGGAGTGCTTTGGAAGCATTCTCCTAAGAAGTTCTATAGGAATCATGCAGACAAACAAATAGAATACTCAACTTAAGATTTATGATATTATTTAGGAAGGAAGGGATGGGACTAAGAGCTCTCTAAAAGAAGAAGGATCAACGCAATGCACATTTGCAGAGCTCTTTGTGTGCATCAATAATCACCTATCTTGTCCATCCTTTTGTAGTCCCATCTCTGTTCACTGATAGCTCAACCCTTATCAATTATCTACTAGCTCTCTCTTGTCACTACTTGTTGATCAACATAAGTAGCTTCTCTGCTTACTCTACATTGGAGCTTCTCCACAATTACACTTCTCTAACTTTATCAATCAGCTTGCCTTCACTTAGCAACTCTACTTCCTCTTTGCATTCGTTATACCCTCAATCTCTATATGCATGTGTTTGCAGTTGCACATCTATCACTTTGTGCATATCTTTGCTCTAAAAATGCATCGGTATATCAACCTTCCTCTCTTTGAATACCACACTCAAATTCTACTTAGAGATTTGCTAGACCTGTGTTTGGCATAAAGGATGAAATTTTCCGCACAATCTTTGTGATAGTCCATTCAAGGTTGCAACAAGCTCATAGCAATATTTTGATTCCACACAACAAAGTTTTTCTGAACTTTTAATGACCTCGAGCATGCTCACCAATTTTCATGAAATTTTGAAACTGAGATCTAAAGGGTGCCTATGATGCCCTAATGAAAGAGACAACTTGCTCTACTACCAAATTTCAGAGATCAAGGTCTACAAAACCATGCAAACATCACTAGGAAGAAGAGGAAGTTTTGAAATCAACACAATATTGAGTCTGTTGCCAAGTGAATGTACAAGGATGATGACATGTTAGGGTTGTGGGTACATTTTTGTAAATAGAGTCATAGATTTTTATGTCACATCTTGGTTTGAATCATTATAATTTATTTTATTGGTAGGATATTTTTACACCTTGTTGGATGTTCATAAGGTTGTTTGAATCATATTTGTAGAATTTTTAGTTGCTATTTTTTGGTGCATAAAGCTAAAAAAAGTTGATTCTAGTGGAGAATGATTTTTCTATGTGATATTTAATATTATGTTCTATATGTTCCAAGGAATGTATATAAATTTTTCTTTCATACAATAGATTTTTTCGTTAAGTAGAAATTGCATATGATTAAGAATTTCCATCATGCACACTACCAAGGTATATTAAGAGGCTATTAACATGACACAAAAATATGACCTAATGTACGTACGAATTTATAATTAACCTTTTTATTATAGTTATTACATATGTTGAAGGATCATCTCAAATTGTCTTTGTCAAAGATGTGGGATGTTTTGGAAATTTATCAAAAAAAACACACTTAAGTGTCGAGGTTTGGTAACAAGCTAGTGTTAAGATATCAAGGGCTGATCATGACTTAATTCAAAGAAATACGCAAGAAAAGAGAAACTATATCTATGTGAAGTCACTTATGAATCCATAGCACCCACCAAATCTTCAGGGGGAGGGGAGAGGGCATTGTCTCATCCTCAAGTAGTGCTACTTGAGCTTTCAAAAGCTTGGAGGTTTGAAGAGATGGCATCCTAGAAAGGCTTTTAAGTGAGAAAAATACGACGAGGAATGTAGAATACTAGCTCACAGTTAGTGCAAGACCAAGAAGAGTGAAGAGGGAGGCAAACATAAGACGATGAACCACATATGGAGAAGGATCACGATTAAACCTATCAATAGGTAATATTTCTTCACTCATTAGCTTTCACCAAGATCAAAGGGAGTTAGAGAACAGAACTATACATCAGGATGGAAGCCTTGAATGTATAGATAGAGAACTTGGTCAAAGGAAAGAATCGGCTTTTGAAATTTAGGGTTACAATATACCTTAAGGGTAAATGTCTTACATATATTGGAAATCTGACTAATCATGATGAACTAGGGGCTCATTTTCTAAATGCTTTACAAGATGCTGAAAGAGGAAGGGCTGGCCATTTCTTGTGAGAAAATGGATGCTCTACAGACAATCATATCTTGACATTGGTTCCCAAGAGAAATCACATTCACATCATAGGTAACAAGCGGGTTAAATTGGTGAATAACTTGTAGGTAGATGCATTACAAGTTTAAGAATAGATCAATAAGAAAAGGTTTTGGAAAAACATGTGGCATTGATTGTGGAGATACATTGAGCCCTATAGAGAAACGCAAAACAATAAAACGTATCAACCAGTCGTCAAAAATTCTTTTCTATAGGGGGATCTTGAAGAGACAGTTCTTTGAAGATCAACATTTTGAAGTCTTTGAAGATCAACATTTTGCCAACAAAGTATGAATTCTCATGAAGGCTCTTTATGGTCTTAAGCAAGATCATGGAGATGAGACTAAAGACGTGGGGCACTTGTGAATATAAGGAGATGGAACAGACAGATACCTCAATCAAATTCAAGAGTCAAGGTTATAAATATGTATTGGTTTTCATTTATGTTACTCGCATTATCATTATCAAACATGATGTAGCAAAAGTATAGGGCATAAACAAGTGGTTTATGAGTGAGGTTTAGATATTTGTTTAGGGTCTTGAGGTATTTTCTTGCAATTACATTTCTGTACAAAGAAGAATGCATCTACCTCATATAGGAGAAGTACATACTTCACCTATTTATATGAATTAGCTGAGAATGTGAGTGAGATACCACAAAATAACTGATTTTTATACAAAGCAGTCTCGAATAAAAATCTTCTTATCATGAATAAGGCTACCCAAGGCCAGAAAGCAACTCCTTACCTAAGTTCTCCCATTTCAGGCTTCCTCTTCAACTCCAGGTGATCATATATCTTCATATTAGTTGGGGAACTTTATTCTCACTAGCTATAAGTTGAGAGTAGAGTTTATCCTTAATATGTTACCTTTTTTTGTATTCAATGAAATGTCATTCTACTGGCCTCATATTTTCATGTAGTAGACCTTACTCTTATGTTGAACCTATGCATGATTATTCTTAGGTTGATCTTGTGCATGATTATTGATAAAAAGTTCAAATACTGAGTGTATATCCTTGTATACTTGCAGCATGAGGTGATGGAAAGTATTCCATTTTGGTGTGAATGTTTCTTGCTAATTAAAAAAATATTGTAGGTCTATAAAATATGTTTTTTAGATCGTTGGTTCTATTTTGCGCATGTAAGGTCTCAAGGTTTGAGCATGTTTAGTAGTGAGAATTCATTAAAATAAAAAGCATATATATTCGTTCAAAGTCATCCATGGAGATGAAACACCTTATAATATTGCATAGGGGAGTTGGTTAAGATGACCTCTCAATCAATATATTAAGATGACCTTGCAAGCATTCTATTAAGATGATCTCTCAATATAAATCATTAAGAGAAGATTTCAATCCATTGAAAAGATTCAAAAAGTAGTAAAGCTAGAGGATTTCTTTTGAAAATTGCAAAACGTAGAATGACTTAGCTGAACCCTCATCCATTATCTTATGTTGGTGGAGTATCTATAAGTCTAAGATGTCATTAATCAACTTATCGAAATATTCTATAGAGTAATTTCCTGTTATTTTAGTTATGGATCTATGTAGATAAAACAAAATGGGTGTCCTTGTAGATAAAAATAATTCTCACATATTTAAAATAAAACCATGTTATTAGGATAATCATACATGAACAGGAGAAACTGGAATGCGTAAAGGAATTAACCGATGAACCATCATATATTAACCCAAAGAATGAATGTATGAGTACACAAAAGCTTCCAAGGAGAGATTCATGGATGTAGTACAGAATTAGAAGAGTGAAAGAAATGATTCTTAAGTAAACAAAACAATAAATAAGTTTGAAGAATAAAATTTACTCTTTCAATATTAGGAGATACAATGCTCAAGCAGCAATATCATCCCATTATTAAGTGAGTTTAAGAAGAGTCCTAGCCATTCCAGAATGGACCATTGGGATGTTGATAGTATTGTGTGAGAGCCTTCTTCTCATACCTTCATTTTCACCTGTGCTATACTTAAGAGGTAATACATCTCATACTCACCAAAAATAAGTTTACTACGTCTACAACGATATATTTTTCCTCCACGTGAAAGAAGATGCAAAGAGTAGATTAAACTAGATATGTAGTATAAATGAATTAAAATATTCTAGAGGATATATCCCACATGAGTAAAATGTACATTATCCAAAATAATAATATTAATAATAGAAAAACCTAGAATTCAGTCATCCTCATGCAAAATCTTTACAATATATCAAGAAAACCATGTCTCGCGAGAAAATAAAGGACAATTTAGTCCCTCTCAAGGATTGCAAAACGTTATGAAGCTTTAATGAACTCTGAAGCAACAAGATGAACATGAAAGGGATTATTGAAGTGTTTTATGTTCAACTGTTGAAGAAAACTAACAAGTAGCCTATAATGTTCCCAAAGTCTAGAAGATCTAAAGAAACATCTAGACTAGTACTATATTGATCCATGTTTAAATCCCTATCATATCACAACAAATTATCAAGGCATTTAATAAGTTTTTCTAGATTTTATTTAGGCAATTCATACACCATCAATTTTGATCATCAATAATCAATTTTTATCATCAAATATGTTAAAGGAAGGCTCAATGTCTTTGAAAAATTTATCATAACGTTACTCGTAAAAATCAAGAAAAATTCGGAAATTGTCCTGCATTCTCTAGTATATACGTATGGATATTGAAATAGAGATCAAAACCTTCTTGGAGACCCGCCAAGGGCAGTAGAATAATGCTATGTCGAACCAAAAAATGCACTTGTACAGTTTCAACTCTGAGTCACTCAAGAGTCAATGAGAGTAGAGTCTTTCTACGCTTTTGGATAGGATTATATGCTTCTTACTTAGAGCAAAAAAGTATATGCAATGAAGAGCTTATTTATGCATGCTTGTGAACTTTATGCTCAAGATCATAACCTCTTGCCATTCCTTGCATGTATTTGATCCTTCAAAGCATGTGGGTTCTTCAACTACCTTGCCCATATATGCATAGTGTCTAGTCATGAAATTTGAGCTCTCCCTTTTCTGCATGATGATATGAACTCAGCTTAATCCAAAAGTATTCATCCTCTTCTGTCTCTATGATTTCAGATTTTACCTTACTCCTTGTGTCACTAAGTTGACTTGATGTTGGACTTTCTCCATTCCATGATGACTGATTGCTTGAATCCTTTGGCCCACTAAGGACTATGGTTTCTGGTTATTCATTTGGAGTCCTTTTTTCTTGATCCTCATTTGCCTACATAGATACATCTTAAGTCTTCCGTTTTTTCCTTAATACCTATAACTCCTTTGTTTTGGGGTTATAGCATCTGTAAACCTTTTTTTCATCTCCATACCCTATAAACACACGTGTTTCTCATCTATCATCAAGCCTTCTCCTTCATTCACCTAGAGTGAACACATAACATGTACATCCGAACACTCTCAAGTGTGACACATTTGGTTTCGTATTGTACCAAGCTACATAGGGTGTTGTAGCATAAATATATATATATATATATATATATATATATATATATATATATATATAGTGAGAGCTCTCTATATGATGTAGATTGTAGTGGTTGCTACATACCCCTAATACAATTTGGCAATAAAATTTCCCTTATCATAGCCCTAACACATTCTCCAATGTACCTAATGATGGAGAGTGTTAATCTCCAAAAGACAAGCTATGCTTGATGTTAGAACACTTCTATATCAAGAATAACTCAAAAAACTTCAACCAATTTGGAAGACGAGTGCCAAATTATCAAGACTTTAGCTAACTGTGAAGAAACTCACTACACAAAAAAGTCTGTTGCACATAACTCACTTATTGACTGATCAAATGTGTAACGTTTCTCATGAAACTTTGTAGAACGTGTCATCTAAAGGTTGCACATCCTCTCCAAGTTAAAACATCACAAATGACTCAGTAGATCGTGAGAAATGATCCAAACAATTAACCTATGTCGGAAACTATCCTCCTGTATAGTTGACTTTGACACCTGCAACTTCTAACACATAGTTCTCCCAAACTAGAACGCGTTCAATCAAATTTTTTTAGCCATAGGTGGCTTACCTTCCAACTTAGATTTTGACTCCTCATTTGTGCAAAACCTTACACTATGCACTAAGAACTTATCAATTCTTTTACACTATGTTCCTACACATAATTGTCTTAGCCTATTTACAATTAGGCTCTCAAATCTTAACCATAGAAGCATTAACTGTGGAATTAGACATCTACAAAAGGATACCTGAAATGGTCAGCCACACAAAGGAGGAATCAACAAATTATCGAGCGCAACTTTTTCATTTACTCAGAAAATTTACATCTGAATGATGAGAGATGTTCACTTCACTTCTAAAGTTTCTAATGGCTCTTACAACTTTTAATTCATCATCTCTCATACATAACCCAACTTTTCTACTTGTATATATAGGTGATATGTACAAACTCATGACCATTACAAAAGTATAAGCATATTTAATGTACATATATATACAAGCCTTTATTCTCTGATTATACTCTAACTCCAATCTTCATGTATTGATCTTTGCTTCTTCTTTTGACTTCAAATCTTCTTCCAACACATCAATTGATGTTTTCCATATGGCTACAGCTCCCCCTCAACCATCAATTGAGGTTTTCTCCATCTTCTTTATGCCTGCCATGTCTTTGTATCTTTGTAGCTTTGGACCATCCAAGCTTTTGGTTAGCATATGTGCAATCTGATCTTTTGTTGAATTATGTATGACTTCAATCTCCTTATCAATCACCTTCTCTCTTAAGAAGTGATACTGAATCTCAATGTGTTTAGTCCTGGCATGAAAAACAGGGTTAGGAGCTAGATACAATGAACTCCTGTTATCTCCATGAATAGTGAGTGTACTCTGAATGATGTCAAAACTCTTCATGAGAGTCTTTAACCATATGAATTCCTTTGCATCTTCAACCATACCTTTATAGTCTACCTTTGTAGATGATAAACAAACTGTATGTTGCTTCTTAGATTACCAAGAGATTAACTTATCTCCCACATAACACAAGTATCCATATGTTGATTGCCTATCATCAGGATTACCTGCCCAATCTGTATCACTATATATCTTGATGTTTGTATCTGATGTAAATCCATAATACAAACCTATCTTGAGTGTACCCTTAATGTATCTAAATACTCTTTGTCCTACAACCCAATGTTCTTTCCTAGGACAATGCATGAATTGAGACAACACTCCAACTACATATGATAAATCAAGCCTAGTTAATGTAGCATAGATTAGACTACCAACCAGACTTTGATATAACTTCATATCCTTGAATTCTTCTTGGCCTCCATATCTGCTCAATTTGTGATTTACTTCCATTGGAGTAGGTGCTACCCTGCAATCTTCCATTTTAAACTTGATCAACAAGTTCTTCAAATACCTTTCTTGAGTTACATATACTCCATGTTGCGGATATGAGATCTCCATCCCCAAGAAATATGACAAGTCTCCCAAGTCACTGATCTTAAACTCTTTTTTCATTTGTTTCTTGAGACTTTGTATGCCCTTCTCATATGTAGTTGTAAGAATTATGTCATCAACATATATGCACATGTAAATGAACCCATCATCACTTGCTTGACAAGCAAGCTATTATCTCCTTTAGATACTTGGAAACCAAGTTCCTTTAAGAACTTAAGAAGTATATAGTTCCATGCCCTTGGGGCCTACTTCAACCCATACAAAGCTCTCTTGAGCTTGAATACATATTCTGAATACCTTTTATCTTTGAATCCTTGTGGTTTCTCCATGAAAACATCATCTGAAATATAACCATTAAGAAAAGCATTCTTCACATCTAATTGACATAATCTCCAACCTTTACATGCAGCAATGGCCATGAGTGTCTTGATGGTTGTCATCTTTGCCAGAGGACTATAGGTCTCATCATAATCTATACCATATGTCTGAGCATACCCTTTCACAACAAGTTTAGCTTTATACCTAGACACACTTCCATCTGCATACCTCTTTGTCTTGTGGACCCACTTGCATCCAATGATCTTCTGACTATTTGATTTAGGAACCAAATCCCATGTCTCATTCTCCATCAATGCATGATACTCTTTTTGCATAGCTTTCTCCCAATTTTCCTTAACTTTTGCCTCTTCATATGTAGAAGGGTCTTCATCTGCTTTCACCATGTAAGCATAGTCTTTAGTAGTCAAAAAAGAAGTGTCATAACTATGCCTTGTAGGTTGCCATTTGTGTCTTCATGAACTTCTGAGTTCTCCACTTCTTGAAGTTTCTGGTTCATCACATTCTGGATCAAACCTTGGCACTTCTTGAACTTCAACTTTTACTTCATTGTTCTCTTCTTCATCAAATATTTGAACCTTTGATTTACCTTTCTTTTGATGCAAAACTTCTTCATCACCTGAATGATTATTGATTGTACCTGCATACCGAGTACCTTGCTCATCAAATGTAACATCTTTTGATACAAGGAATTGCTTTGTGGACGGACTCCACAACCTATAACCCATCTACTTATCATCATATCCAATGAACACATACTTTTCCGCTTTAGGTTCCAATTTATGCCTCAATTGAGATGGCACATATGCATAAGCCAAACATCCAAATACTTTGCAATGATCTAAGGTAGGTCTCTTAGTCCACCAAGCTTCATATGGTGTCATACCTTGCAAAGCTCTACATGGTAACCTATTAACCAAGTATGTAGTTGTATTTACAGCCTCAGCCCACAAATACTTTGGACAATTTTTCTCCTTCATCATTGATCTTGCAAACTCAAGAAGAGTTCTATTTCTCCTTTCTACTACACCATTTTGTTGAGGAGAGTACTTGCAAGTAACTTCCTTTTTTATACATGCATTCCATAACTAATCATTGAACTCATTAGAGAAATACTCCCCCCCTCCATCTGACCTTAGTCTCTTCAACTTTTCACCTATGATTCTTTCTGCATACACATGATAATGTTTAAATGTATTGAATACCTATGATTTATCTTTGATCACATATATAGTGATCCACCTGGTAGCATCATCAACATAAATCACATAGTATCTTGAGCCATTAATATTGAAATCCTTTGATGGTCCCCACATATCTCTGTGTACCAACTCAAGCTTCTCTGAATACATGAAACCATGCTTAGAATATGATTGCTTATGAGCCTTACCTAATTGACATGCCTCACATCTGTATGTCATATGTTGACCTGCAACATTAGGCAATCCAAGCACTGAGCCATTGTTAACCATATCTTTAATACCTCTTTCATTGAAATATCCAAGCCTTTTATGCCAAAGATCTAACTCAGAGATCTTATGTCCTCCATAAGTGAACAAGGAATGACCAACATTACCTTGAATCTTCAATGTGAAGAGTCTTCCTTCTTTATTCCTTGAAACAAATTTTTTATACCCAGTACTTGGGTCTTCCACAAAAACTCCATCATTAGTGAACCTTACTTCATAACCTTTTTCAACAAGTTGCCCAACACTTATCAGATTCTTTGGAATCCTAGGAACATACAAGACCTTACTCAAAAGAGTACTTCCATCGTTGGCCTTCACTAATCCAATTGACTTCACATTGTGCTTTCTATTATCACCTGTTTGATCTACATGATTAGTTACCTTATTTTCCAAATCAGTCATCAAGGCTATATTACCACTCAGGTGATTGATACACCCTGAGTCAATGTAGAAGACCCTTTGGTCTTCACTTTGTCTTTCACAAGTTCCATTCATGATTAAGGTTGAATCTTCTTTTTTATCTGAAGCATAATTGTAGTAGGTATTTTTGTAGGATTGACTTTGGAATCCTCTATCTACATTTCTTCCAAAGTAACCTCTACTACCTCTACCTCTGAAATTACCTCTTTGGTTTCTACCGCCTCTTCCTCTTGAATTAAAGTTCTGACTATATCCTCCATTATTCTGATTATTATGCCAACAATCATGAGCTAAATGATTTCACTTACCACAAATCAAGCAAGCTTTGGATCCATCTTTATTGCTTCTGCCTCTTCCTCTACCTTTGCCACCTCCTCTTCCTCTTAGGAAGTTGGCTTGGCTAGTTGTACCTTCTTCTTCATTTAATTGTTGCTTGCCTTTGCTATTCTTCTTCTTATCCTTTGAATACATTGCTTGACCTGCACTCTTATCACCATCACCTTTGACATCCTGCTCAAAGGTTAGCATGTGTCCTAGCAACTAATTTAAATCAGGAGTGAAATGATCTAGTGACAATTCAGTAGACGAAATGAATGGCTTCCATTTCTCATCTCCTCTCAAACCTGTGAGGATTTTCCTTACCAATTTATCCTCCTCAATATCTTCATCAACTGCTCCTAATGCATCTGCAATGTCCTTCATCCTTGTTACATAATCAAAAATGGATTGAGAAGCCTTCTTCTTGAATGTGGTAAACTTTGCCCATAAGGATGCCTTCCTTGACTTTGTAGCATTTTGGAAATGCTCACCCAAAGCATTCCATATGCCACTTGCACTTTCAAGTACTCTAATATGAGGTAGCAAGTAGTCAGTAACTCCCATGTAGATAATGCTCCTTGCTTGAGCATCCTTCTCCATCCAAGTCTTCAAATCTGAGAGTTCATCCCTAGTTGGAACACTAGGATCTCTGAATTGTGGTTTTTCTTCTTCACCTGTGATGTAACCTATCAGGTTGTTGCTCATGAGATGAGCTTCCATCCTTATTGACCAAGCTGGATAGTTTTCTCTATCCAATTTCTCTATCTGAAGAGAATCTCCCATCCTTTCTTCACCTATGTATTACATTCTTCAAGCTTTGTGAGGAATAAGTGTAGCTTTACTTCAAATGAAGCTTCTTTTGATATTCTTGATAGCTTCAGACCTCCTTCTCAAGCTTTCCCTTAAATCTTTCACCTTTTGATCCTTCAAATGTTGATTTCTATATGACTGCAGCAGTCGGGGTTCTCCTTTCTTCTATTTTGATGATTCCTGCTCTGATAGCACTGATGGAGAGTTTTAATCTCCAAAAAACAAGCTATCCTTGATGTTAGAACATTTCTATATAAAAAATAACTCAAAAATCTTCAACCAATTTGGAAGACAAGTTCCAAACTATCAAGACTTTAGCTAACTGTGAAGAAAGTCACTACATAGAAAAGTCTGCTACACATAACTCACTTATTGACTAATCCAATGTGTAACGTTTCTCATGAAACTTTGTATAAAGTGTTGCATAAAGGTTTTGCACCCTCTCCAAGATAAAACATCTCAAATCACTTAGTAGATCTTGAGAAATGATCCAAAAAATCAACCTATGTCTGAAACTATCCTCCTGTATAGTCGTCTTTGACACCTGCAACTTCTAACACATAGTTCTCCCAAACTAGAACCCGTTTAATCACATGCTTTTAGCCATAGATGGATAACCTTCCAACTTAGATTTTGACTCCTCATTTTGTGCAAAACTTTACACTCTGCACTAAGAACTAATCAATTCTTTTACTGTCGAGATTGTGCCTGTTTCAAAAGACACTCATCACTTCTTTACATACAAATGTTCCTAGACATAATTCTCTTAGCCTCTTTACAATTAGGTTCTCAAATCTTAACCATAGAAGCATTAACTATGAATTAGACATTTAGAAAAGGATTCCTAAAAATGATCAAGCACAAAAGGAGGACTCAACAAGTTATCGGGTGCAACTTTTTCATTTACTCAGAAAATTTACATTTAAATGATGAGAGATGTTCACTTCACTTCCAAAGTGTTTAATGGCTCTTACAACTTCTAATTCATCATCTCTCATACATATTTTGACTTTTCTACTTGTATATATAGGTGTTATGTAAAAACTCATGACCATTACAAAAGTATAAGCATATTTAATGTACACATATATACAAGACTTTATTCTCTGATTATGCTCTAACTCCAATCTTCATGTATTGATATTTGCTTCTTCTTTTGACTTCAAATCTTTGTCCAACACATCAATTGATGGTTTTCATGCACCAACACCTAAATCATCAAGAAGTGTTAATTTGCAAGACAACTCTATTTCCCCTCGTGTAAGGAATTGAACTCACAACCTCTTGGTTAGGAATGTGATGGGCTAACCACTTGCCCCAATATCCATGGTTGAGGATTACTTCCTAATCCTCTCTCGTAGGGTGTAGTTCAACCATCTCCTATCCGTCAAGGGTGTGGTTCAATCATCTTCTTCCTATCACTTTATTACATTCTTCCCCCCTTCACCTCGGTTCTTTCCATCAATACCCTCCATGTGGACTCTAAGGCTGGAGAAAACATGCCTCATTATGATGAAGGCCTAAGAGGGCACTCTCTCAACCATCATCTCGCCAAAACGTCAGTGAAGGTGAAGCCACCTAAATTCATCCCATTCGCGTAAAAGGGGAGCTTGGTCCAACACTCATCCAAATGTGAATCTTGGGCCAACTATCACCCAAATGGGGGTTTGGCTAGCATAACATTCACCCAATAGAAACCAGATGCTTTGGAGGAATATGCTACCTTTATGGAGCTTTGCATCACATTGGAGGGGAGCTATAAGGTGACTTCAAGGGAGCCTACTGTTGCTGCATTTAGCAAGCCTAAAAGCTTTGCTAAAGTTTGAGGACTACACACATCATTTGTCTTCTTACACAGAGACAAACATATAAATGTACGC
The DNA here is from genome assembly GCA_020310875.1 of Ceratopteris richardii. Classification (NCBI taxonomy): domain Eukaryota; kingdom Viridiplantae; phylum Streptophyta; class Polypodiopsida; order Polypodiales; family Pteridaceae; genus Ceratopteris; species Ceratopteris richardii. Next base: position 64,152,626 of record CM035419.1, read on the forward strand.
TTGTAATTTTCTATGTTTTATCTTGGATAAATGTAGAAGTCAAGAAAAGAAAGAATCTTGAAGCTAGGAGAGTAAATCCATGACTCATTTGGTAGAGGAATCAAATCAATTACATTTCTAAAGTCTAGGATCACTTTTACGAGAGAATATTCAAAATTCAAATTCAAATAATGTGTATAAATACACATGATTTTAGTCGCATGATGAGAGAAAGATTTTGAGAGGTTTTGAGATAAATCCTTGAGCATACATTGAGCTCACATTATCTATGTGTAGTCCTATAGAATCACTCTATACTACATGTGCAATAGCATTCATATTTTGACACATCTCTGTCTACTCTCTACTCCAACATCTTCAGCATTATAGTGAGCTTGTGCAACTGATTTCTCTATGTATACTTGTCATTTTTCTATATGTTAACTTTCAATAGTTAGATTAAAGTCACATAGCTACATATCAAATTTCATGACATTTTTCTCAGTGGATCTCGAGAAATGAAACAATGAAGTCTTCACATCTTCTAGATCTTCAAAAGTGATGATGACCCCCCTTGACTTTCTAAATTCATTTCTCTTTGTGTGGTGCAACTAAATTAAAGAGGTAACTTGATTTAGTTAGATATACACTTTATATAGATTTCTGCAAAAGCTCTATAGCCAATTCATACAAGCTTGTGAGCTCTAAACATAATACTAAGACCTTGTTTTCCAAAAATAGAAGGTTCTTCACATTTCTTGCATGTAGACGTTATTTGCGTTGATGCAAACAATTGAGAGTGATGCTCCAAAGGACTTGGTGATTCTATGTGCATCATTATGAAGGTAATAAAGTCAATTAAGATTACCTGAAGCTAGATTGGCAGGTCTAAATCATATTTCTTGGAGCACTACCTCATCTCTAGAATCTACACATCATCGCGTCATAGTGGTATCAGACCAACTATCAACATGGGAGATGGATTTCTTTCATCCATTAGTGAATTGGATCTAGGCTACTATTAAGCTTGGTCACTAAGAATGGAAGCTTATCATCAAGGGAGAAACCTCTATGGTTACATACCTGGAGATGACATGATGCCAATCCTGAGAAGCAAGGGTCAACCAACACAAGAAGAAAAGGAGAGGTTGAACACATGGTGCTTAATGGATGCTCTAGCAAGGTCATATATTCTTAACTCAATCTCTAATTTTTTACTTCCACACATCAGGAGTTGCAAGACTCCACAAGATACTTTGAATGCTCTTAAAGCATTCTTATCATCAAATACCAAAGCAAGGAAGAATCAATTGTGGATGGAATTCACCACACTCAAGAAGATGCCCAAGCAGTGTGACTGATTTTGTCACCAAAATGGACATAACAGACCAACTTGGAAGCATTGGAGAAATCATTGATGAAGAGAAAATAGTAAGGCAAGTGATGAATGGAATAAAAGGAGATGGAAAATGGTAAGCATTCACCAGAGCCATGGACCTCTACAGGGACATGCAAGTTCTTGATTTTAACACTCTCATGGAACAACTATTCACACATGAGGCAAAGATTATGAGAAATGGAGACAACTCAAAAGGCAATAAATCCTCTACTCTCTATACAGATACTAATAAGAATAAAGATAGCAAAGGCAAAGGTAAGAAGTCTCATGATAAAGGGAGCACCGCTCAAGGAAACTTTGCACGTAGAGGTAGAGGCTCAAGAGCAAGAGGTAGAGGAGGAAGACAAGGAAGGGGGATAAATCAAAGCTCATCTCCATATGCCACATGTGGCCTAAGTAATCATTTCATTGAGAATTGTTTCAAGAATCCTAGGAACCAAAGAGGTAGGGGTTACAACAGAGGAGGCTATGGAAGCTTAAGAGGTAGATTCAACAACAAAAATGGATACAATAACAACTCATACAACAACAAATACGAAGGAGGATACAGAGGAAGTAGAGACTACAAGAATTATACAAATTAACAAATCCAAGAGGACTCACTACTTATAATAAACATGACCATGAAGGAAGGTAAAGAAGATGAAGATGTGTTCTATATAGACTCACATTTCTCAAATCATGTAGCACGGAATGTAGCTCTACTCTCAAACTTGGAGTTCAAGGAATAGACATGAAGTCTAAAGACGAGATGACACAAGACATCTAGTTGCGAATATGCATGATGTGAAGACTTCAAATGGTAACACCAACCTTTTAAGCAATGTGATGTATGTGCCAACTATCACCAAGAACCTCATAAGTGTAGGTCAAATTGTTGAGAAGGGATTGCAAGCTAGATTCACAAAGAATGGAGCATTTGTTGAGGATCCACATAAGGGATTCAAGGGGATAGCAAGAGGAGAAGAATCAGGTCGATTATTTACATTTGAACTATAGGATAATAGAAACATTGCCTTATTCAATTATCATAGTCAAATTCTATCAGAGTTGGAAATTCGGCATAGAATATTAGCTCACGTAGGTGAAAGAGCTCTCAAGCAAATCAATACGGATCAGAGTGTACTTGGTCTACCAAATATATCCAAACAACACATGATCTATAAATGTGGTGCTTGTCAATTTGGTAAGTCACATAGGCAACCATTGAAAAAAGCTTGGAGAAGCTTGTAGGAGGTAGAAAAGTGAGTTTCGAAGCGATGAAGTTTGGTCTAGCCAATCGGCAGAAGACCAGCCCTTGAGCTTATGGAGACTCAAATAGACCTTATAGGCATGTGATAAGTGCAAAGAAATTCACTATGTACTTTGGAGCATCAAGGAGAAGGATTCGATACAAAATAGATAGGTTCGCACGTCGACTAGCTCAGAAAACTTACTATCTATGGAAGAGACAATGAACTTCAAATGCCCATAGCGACCAGCGTGATTACAATTAGAAAAAATACTTTTATGGGAGAGATACATACACGGTTGAGTGTATATAACACACAAAATTATAAGGAATAAGCAAAATATGTTGTAGGAGTGAATCAGACACTCAACAGTAGTACCTGCTATTTTTTAGGAATACACACAGATTGACCTTGAGAAAGACAAATTGAGATTTCTATCAATCTAATGGATCCAATGCTATGAAACTTAATAAACATAAACTAGACACTAATGCCTTTCTAATGAGCCATCTTACACTCAATTTGAAGCTCTGTAGAGAGAGCAATAGCCTCTGCAAGATTATTGTTAGGGAAGAAGATGATGAAGAAAATTGAAGGAGCAAGACAATGACGGTCATAAGTGTATGTATATTGCTTCCATGTATTGTAAAAGTGATTTCAAGTCTTTATATAGAATCTAGAAGTGCTCCAAAAGTTCTACAAGTGGATTTTGAATTCAAACGAAGGTGGGAATGGTTGTTGGAGGGAATCAATTCACTTTCCTACAATCTAGTAGGAAAAGTGAAGATTTAATTTGATCTACTTTTAGGTGATTGATTGCTTGATTGAATGCAATTCAACCACCACAAATTCGTGGGATTTGGGCTCTCGTTCTCTACTTTTACATGTGTAAAGCTCATGCTTTTACAACGGTTAATGAACCATCAAAAATATCTCAAAAAAATACAATAAATGAGCATAGGTAAAAGAACTCTCCAATAGATATTCGTTTGCCATAATCCAAGCAATAGTTTTTGATGTAGATCAAATCTACCTCAAGTGTACCTGCAAGTTTAGTGTTCTCCAATTTGAACTTGAGAAGTAGATCCTGAATGTATCTTCTTTGAGTCAAATACATTCCTTCATCTGTGTACATCACCTACATACCTAGGAAATAATTGACCTCACCTGGGTCACTAATTTTGAACTCCTCTTGCATGTGTCTCTTGATCCTTTGAATTCCATTTAGATCATCACATGTCACAATAATATCATCTACATATACACATAGATAGATAACCTCATGGTGATCCCTTTTGATGAAAAGAGAAGTATCTGAGCTGCTAGGTTTGAACCCTTGATCTTGAAGATATGCAACCAACATGTAATTCCAAGCTCTAGGAGCTTGTTTCAATCCATACAATGCTTTCTTAAGTTTGCAAACATAAGATGGATGATTAGGGTTTTCAAAACTTGCTGGTTGTGACATGTATACCTCTTCACTTATCCAACCATTTAAGAATGCATTTTTCACATCAAGTTGGAGGGGTCTCCAATTCCTTACAACAACTACACTTATCAATGTCCTGATTGTAGTCATCTTTGCAACTGGTGAGAATGTTTCCTCATAGTCTATACCATGAGTTTGTGAGCATCCTTTGGCAACTAATCTCGCCTTGTACCTACAAACTGATCCATTTGAATTTCTTTTAACTTTTACCCATCTGCAAGCAATTACCTTTTGATTCAGAAATATTGGAACCAAATCCCAAGTGTCCATCTCCTTCAATGCATCTATTTCTTCTTTCATGGCCTTTTCCCAATCAGGGTTTCCCTTTGCCTCTTCATAGGTTGACGGTTCCTCTGAAATAGATTCTTTGGCCAATTAGATTGAATGCTTCGTAACAAATGTGGAATCATATCCACACCTTTCTGGTTGTTTCTTCTCTCGCTGATCTTCTAGGTGCTTGTTTGGAGCATTCTCCAACCTCTTGAATCTTTGCTTTGCCTCTTGAATTCCATAGCTTGTAATCCTTTTCCATTACATCTTGGTCATCATCTATATCACTTCTTGGATCTTGGACCTGTGTATCATGCTTGCTTCCTAATTGAGGAGAATCAGAATCAAGATCATATCGTAGAGTTACCTTTTGTTTGTATTCATCATACCAAGACGTGTGTTCTTCAAACACCACATCTCTACTTGTAGTGAATTCCTTGTTTGAAGGATTATAGAACCTGTAATCCATCTAAGTTGAATCGTATCCAATAAACACTGTCTTTGTTGCCCTTTCATCTAGCTTACCTCTTATTTGTGATGGTACATGAACATAAGCTAAACAACCAAACACCTTGCAATGTCCAAGACTAGGTTTTCTTCCATGACATGCTTCATAAGGAGTCATACCTTGAAGTGATTTGGATGGTTGTCTATTAACAAGGTACACAACAGTTGAAATAGCCTCTACCCATAGATAATGTGGAAACTTCTTCTCTTCAAGCATTGTTCTAGCGGATCCAACCAATGTCTTGTTTCTCCTCTTAGCGATTCCATTTAGTTGAGGAGAGTACCTGGTAGTCACTTCCCTTTTGATACCTTTATCCTGCAAGAACTCATCAAACTCTTTGGAGAGGTATTCTCCCCTCCATCAGATCTAAGATTCTTGAGTGATCTACTTGTATGGTTCTCCACATGTGCTAGATACTTTTTGAAGCAATCAAACACTTCATTCTTACTCTTGATAAAGTATACAACAATCCATCTACAATGATCATCAATAGTTGAGACATAATACCTTGATCCTGCCAATGAAGGTTCTTGAATTGGTCTCCATACATATGTATATACTAAGTCCAATAAGTTGTTGTGGATGTATTCTTTGTGGTTGAATGGTTGTCTTTGTGCCTTCCCAATCTGACATGCATCACACCTCTTGATCATGTGTTGCGTTGATATGTTTGGAAGTCCTAGAACACTTTGATCCCTGCATATATCCTTCAAGGTTCTTTCATTCACATGAGCAAGTCTCTTATGCCACACTTCAAGCTCTCTTAGGGTTTGAGACCCAAAAGTGAATAGAGTTATGTTCCTGGTTTCTCCTACTTCAAAAGTAACGAGCCTACCATGCTTCTCACCTCTGGCTATCTTCTTGAAGCCTTGAAATGGATCTTTCACAAAAGCTCCATGTTGGGTGAACCAACTTGCAAGCCTTTTTCAACTATTTGGCCTAAACTTATTAGGTTTTTAGTTATAGCGGGTACAAAGAGAACCTTACTCAGAATGTTTATCGTGCCATTGGAAGCTTTGACCTTACCAATCTTCTCCATGTTGTGCTTTGTGTCATCCCCTGTTTTCACTCCATGTCTATGCTTTGGACTTTCCAAATCAGATAGAAGAGCAATGTTGCCTACAACATGATTCGAACATCTTGAATCTATGTAGAACAAATGATCATCCTCTTTACCTTCTTTGTGGCTTACATTCATGAGAAGCAATGAGTCTTCATGTGGTTGATCTTCTGAATAATTGTTGTAGTCCCTTCTATTATAGCCTCTATTGTGATTGTTAAAGTTGTGTCCACCTCTGCCTCTATTGCTGCCATATCCACCTCTTTCACTTCCTTTCTGGGTCTTCCCATTGAACCAACAATTCTGAGTGGTGTGGTTGGTCTTATCATAGATGGCACAAGGTTGAACATTCTGATCTTTGGCTTTGTCTTTCTTTGGTCCTTTCTTCTTTCCTTTCCACTTGCTTTTGCTTGTGAAGTTGGCTTGGGAAGTCTCTTCTTCATCTTCTTCCTTCTTCTTGCCTTTCAGCTTCTTATCCTTCTTATCTTTATATAGAGCACTAGTTTAATTACTATGATAGGAGTTACCTTCCTTTATGTTATTGTTGGCCTCTTGATTGAAGAGTTGTCTAAGAAAGATGTTGAATTCTGGAGGATGCACATCCATGATGAGATCATATGCCATAGTGAAAGATTGCCATTGCTTATCACAGAAGAAGATGATGCGGAAAATTGAAGGAGCAAGATAATGATGGTCACAAGTGTATGTATATTGCTTCCATGTATTGTACAAGTGATTTAAAGTATTTATATAGACTCTAGAAGTGCTCCATGAGCTCTAAAAATGGAGTTCGAATTCAAATTAAGGTGGGAATGGTTGCTAGAGGGAATCAATTCACTTTTCTACAATCTAGGAAAAGTGAAGATCTAGTTTGATCTACTCTTAGTTTATTGATTGCTTGATTGAATGCAACTTAACCAGCACAAAATTGTGGGATTTGGGCTCTCTTTTTCTACTTTTACATGTGTAAAGCTCAACGCTTTTACAATGGTAAATGAACCATCCAAAATCTCTCAAAAAATACAATAAATTGCATAGGTAAAAGAACTCTCCAACGGATATTCTTTTGCCGTCGTCCAAGCGATAGTTTTTTATGTAGATCAAATCCACGTCAAGCATGGTGTAAGCTTGATGTTCCAACAACCATTCATAAAGAAAAGATACATTCATGGAGATCTATTGGAACTAGTCCATATAGATGTATGGTGACCAAGCAAGGAGCCTTCAATCTCTAGATCTAGGTACTATGTGTCATTCATTGATGATTGTAGCATATGGGAAATACTATACTTTATGAAGTATAAAGATGAAGTGTTTTCATGTTTTAAGAAATACCTAGCTTTTGTAGATGATCAATAGGTAAAACTTTGAAGAGACTAAGGTCAAATGGAGGGGAAGAATATTTCTCCCATGACTTTGATTCCTATCTCCAAGAGAGAGGAATTAAATGCAAACTCATTATGAGATATAAATCAAAGTAAAATGGAGTGGCAAAGAGAAGGAACAGAACAATAGTGGAGGCAGCAAGGTCAATGCTAAATGAAAAAAAGCTACCCAATTACTTGTGGGTAGGGGCTATATCTACAACCACATACTTGATGAATAGACTCCCATCAAAAACATTGGATGGCATGACCCCATATGAAGCATGGAATGGAACGACACCTAGCCTTGATCATTGTAGAATCTTTGCGTGCATAGCATATGCACACATACCTTCACAAAGCAAAGGAAAATTGGATCGAAAGGCACAAAAATGCATCTTCATTGGCTATGACCTTAATTAGAAAGCTTATTGGCTATACAATCCAAGCAAAAAGGATTCATTGTAAGTAGAGATGTTGTGTTTGATGAAAACAAATCTTTCTTTGAAGATGATTGCAGGAAAATCAAACTTCCCTATGATCAAGAGGAAGACTTTCCAAAATTATCAAAGAAGAATGAGCATACACTTGAAGCATCAAGTGATTCTGATGATGATGATCAAAATACTCCAAGAAGGGAATTCAATTCTTGGAACTCCAAAGGCAAAGCCAAAGTGGACGAGTTGAGAGATGTGGCGGAATCATCTCAACAAACCATAAGAAGGTCTACTAGAGAAAAAAGAAGCCCAAAAGGTATGGTTATGATACTTCTTTGGTCACTAAACACTCAATATATATAGCACAAGATTCAAACTCTCAAGACCATTCTTCCTTTGAAGAAGCCAAGAAGAAGCCAAAATGGAAAAGTGCCATGGACGAAGAAATAGAAGCTTTACAAGAGAATTATACTTGGGAGCATAGGTTCAAGATGGATATATAAGGTTAAGAAGAACTTTCATGGTTCAATTAACAAGTACAAAGCAAGGATTGTGGCAAGGGGTTTGCACAAACCCAAGGTTTTGATTATGAAGAAACATTTTCACCTGTTGCAAAAATGCCTACTATTAGAGTACTCATGAGTATTGTAGCTTCTAAGAATTGGAAGATATATCAAATGGATGTTAAAACTGCTTTCTTAAATGGTTGGATATTAGAAGAGGTATATATGGCTCAACCTTTTGTTTTTGAAGATCAATCATGCCCTAAACATGCGTGCACATTGAGAAAATCTTTGTATGGTTTGGAGCAAGCTCCTAGAGTTTGGAATCATAGACTTGTTACTTACTTGCAAGATAAAGGTTTCAATGTAAGCAAGGCGGATCCTTCCCTCTTCATTAAGAGGAATCATTCAAAATTCATATATTTATGTGTATATGTTGATGATATAATCATTACCAGAAATGATGCAAAAGGAATCATAAAGATTAAAGCTCAAATGAAGGAGGAGTTCACGATCAGTTATCTTGGTTTGCTCACATACTTCCTAGGGTTGGAAGTAGTATACATAGAGAAATGTATGTTCCTCACACAAAGTAAATACATTGAGATATGCTCTCTAAATCCAAAATGGAGAATACAAAGGTTTCAGGTAGTCCCGTGGAGGTAAATTTGAAGTTAAGTGCTCATGAAGGTAAGCTAATTGAAGATGTAACTAGCTATCAAAGTCTAGTTGAAAGCCTAAACTATGCTACATTAACTAGAATAGATATTTGTTATGGAGCAAGTGTGTTGAGTGAGTTCGTGCATACCCCAAGGAAGCCTCACATGAAAGCAACCAAGAGCATCCTAAATTATTTGGAGGGTACAATGAATGAAGGGCTATACTACTCATATACATGTGATATAGATGTTAAATTCTTCTCTGATGTAGATTGCATAGGCTCTAAAGATGATAGGAGAAGCATATCTAGATATCTCACTTGTGCAGGTATAAAATTGATCTCAAGGTCTTTGAATAAGCAACCAATATTTGCTCCATAAATAGAAGCTAAGCATAGAGGATTTGCAAATGCTACACAAGAAGTTGTGGATTAGAACACTATATTCAGATTTAGGGTTGAATACCTCTAATTCCACTTATATTTGGAGATAATAAAGCTCATTACATCTTGTTGCTAACCCAATCTATCATGCCGAGACTAAACATATAGAATTTCATTATCATTATGTGAGAGAGAAGTTTATGAGAAAAGAGATTCAACTCTCATATGTATCAGCTTATCAACAATGTGTAGATATGATGACAAAGGCCTCAGATGGAAGCAAATTAAATAGATTTAACTCAATGATCGGATTGAAAAAAGTATTGAAGGATTGAAGAATCAAGCATCTTAGGCTTGAGGGGGAGCTTTTGGTGCATCTAGAAAGCCTAAGAACTTTGCTAAACTTTAAGTACTACACACATCATTTGTCTTCTCACACAGAGACATACATATAAACCTATGTTTGTAATTGTCAGTGTTTTATCTTAGAGAAATGTAAACGTCAAGAGAAGAAAGAATATTCTAAAGTTAGGAGAGTAAACCCATACATCATTTGGTAGAGTAATCAAATCCATTACATTCTGATAGTCTAGGATCACTTTTAGGAGAGAAGATTTGAAATTCCAATCCAAATAATGTGTATAAATACACATGGTTTTAGTCACAGGATGAGAGAGAAATTATGAGAGGTTTTGAGCTACCCACTTGAGCATAAATTGAGATCACATTATCTATGTGTAGTCCTATATGCTCTCTCTATACTATATGTGCAATAGCAATCGTATTTTTATACATCTTATTGAGTACATCTCTATCTACTGTCTACTCTAGCATCTTCATCATTACTATGAACTTGTGGAATCAATTTCTCTACATGTACTCATTATTTTTCTATACTTTAACTTGGGGTAGTTAGATTGAGGTGTTATGTATCTAGATATCAAATAGAATCAAGTTTAGGTTAGTATATCATGAGATATAAAGAAATAAATTGGGCTATGTTTGCACATCTTTTAGATCCTAAAAAGTTGAGATGACCCACCTGACTTGCTAAATTCATTTCTCTTTGTATGGTGCAGATAAACTCATGAAATAAATTGCTTTAGTTAGATACAAAATTCAATTAGATGTGTGAAAAGCTCTCTAATCAATTCAAACCAGGTTATGATCTCTAAGCATAATAATGAGACCCTTTTTCCAAAAATAGAAGTTTCTTCAAATTTCTTGCAAGCAGAAGTTATCTATTTTGATGCAAACAATTGAGAGTGACGCTTCAAAGGACTAGGTGGTTCTATGTGCACCATTCTAAAGATAATGAAGTCTATTAAGGTTTCTTGAAGATAGATGGGCATGTGTAGAGCAAGTTTCTTGCAACATTACCTCTCTGGAATCTACACTCCTCACAGCTATAGGGTGGCACATAGTCAAGGAAGGAAAAAGGGTGTTTAAGGAAACCACTCACCTTCAAGGCTTCAATTCCCCCCTCATTGTGGTGAGGCCTTTTGAGGATATAGGCTCACCTTGGGCATCAATTAGGGGTGACTACTTCCATGTTCAACACCTCATCAATATTACTACCTCATTACAATTAATTATCAATACGACAATAGAGCAACTACATTATGAGGGTGAATACCTCATCATCGCTCCAAATACATGCCTCACGTGCTCATTGGGGTACTTGGTGCCTCAACTCTTATTTAGGACAACCCTCAAAGATCAAAGCTTGGATGACTTCAAGCCCATGTGAAGGTGCTTTTTCTTTGTTACTTGACTTATATACGATCTAGCTTCTCTGCGCATTTCCACTTATCTTTCTACATATAATTTCTATTTCCACTAAGTCGTCTTTTGTGTGATAATGTACTGCCTACACACCCCACCTTGGGGCAACCCCTCACCCTTGGGCATCGCAAGGGCCACAAAGGGTGACCCTTCACCCTAGTACATGCTTGGGAAAATATGGGGTGACCCCTTGCCCTTGAGCATACCTAAGGCATATGGGTGACCCTAACTCTTCTTGGATAGTTAGAAATGCAAGGAGAATGAAGTAATTTTGGGCTTGATGATGACCATTTCATGAGAGGGACACATCATTAGGAAATCATTCATCAATAGGGTGACACCTCTACCTAGGCAACCCCACCACCCTACATGATAAAGAAGGAGCCCCTTATCCCCTGCTCTAAGAGAATTTTTAATTAAAAAATGGATTCAAAAGGCTCTCCAAAGATATTCCTAAGAGAATCTTTAAGAATCACTAAGACTAGATGCTACATTGGAGGACTTTGCAGGCACAATATTTTCCATCGAACAGGCCAAAGTTCATTTTCAAGGCAGTTCACAATGCTACACAAATGAAATAAGTGAAATAAATGAAGAATAAGATGAAAATGAACCATATCTAGCCTTTGTACACATAAGTGAAGTTTTTGCAGAAGAAGCACATTGAGTCCCAAGTGAGGTAAAAATACCATATTGGGTACCTCCTCAAAGATGACCAACAAGGGTGATAGCTTCCACGTAACCAAGGTGGAAAAACTGGGCAGCTCATTTTTAGTGGTCAAGATTATAAAATTGGGCACCTAAATTGGATGTGTAGGATGAAGCTTGACGACCAGATTTTGCTAGACCTCAAGAAATTAGGTCTTATGTTTTTGGGTGATCCTCATGGATTTGGGCAAGTAAATCTTCAAGGACCACCACAAAGAGAATGTTGGTACATTTGGCAAGCCTAAGTGCATTGCTAAAGTCATGGGAATACACATCCATTTTATCTCTTCACAAGAAGGAACTATATGTGAACTTATGCTAGTCATTCTTAGCATAATTACTTTGGATAAATGTAAAAGAAAAGTAAATAAGCAATCTTGTGAAGTTAGCGAGTTGATCCCATGACTCATGTGGTAGGAAGAATCAATTCAAATCACTCTTAAAGTGTAGGATCACTTATAGATGAGGGAAAATTCAAATTCAAACTCAAATTATGAGTACAAAAAAAACATGCTTTTAGTCTTGGGCTATGTGAGCCATTTTGAGAGACTTTGAGCTACATCCGTGAGCACACATTGAGCTCATTTCATGTATAAGTAGTTCACTACACTTCCCTTGTATCCTATATTCATTAGCATATACATGTTGATACATTTCTTCAACTATATCTCTGTCTATTGTTCTTTACATCTTGATCATTATAGTGATCTTGTGAAATTGATTTCTCTATGTGTACTCACTCATTTGTTGTAATTTAACTTGATTTACTTAGAGTAAATTTATTATACTTGCATATCAATTTTTATCACATTTGGTCAGGGGATGTCCAGATATGAATCATAGAAGGTGACTATGTGTGCACATCTTCTAGATCCTGAAATGTCGAGATGACCCCTTTGACTTCTTATATTCATTTCTCAATGTATGGTGTGGCTAAAATGATTAAATAACCTGATTTATTTACCTAGAAACTCCAATACGATATGTGAAAATTTTGTTTCTTCAATTTATACTAAGTTGTGAGCTTTGAGCAAATTACTGGGCACTTGTATTCCCAAAATAGAAGGTTTCTTCACATTTCTAGTACATGCAAGTTATTTGTTTTGATGAATACTTTTGGGAATGATGTTCCAACGCAGTTGGTGGTTCCAAATGCATTAATGTGAAGCTAACAAAGTATATGAAACAACAATGGAGTTAACTTGGCAAGTGTAGTGCAAGTTTTGTGCAACATCGGCTCATCTTTGGAGCACACTCATACATCTCCTCATAGTGGTATCAGAGCAAAAACACATCAAAATGGGAGATGGATTTCCTTCATCCATAGAAAAATTGGATCGAGGTAATTACTCAACTTGGCCACTTCAAATGGAAGCTTATATTCAAGGAAGACATATCTACATATCTGGAGATGAGATGATGCGACTCTTGAGAAGCAAAGGACAACCAACTCAAGAAGAACAAGAGAGGTTAATCACATGGTGCTCAAAGGATGCTCTATCTAGGTCACATTTTCTTAACTCAATCTCTAACTTTTTTACTTCCACATATCAACACTTGCAAGATTTCACAAGAAACCTAGAATGCTCTTAAGGAATTATTTTCATCAAGTACCAAGGCAAGAAGGAATCAACTATGGATGGAGTTCACCACACTCAAGAAGATTCCCAAGCAAAGTATGACTGACTTTGTCACCAAGATGAAGGACCTAGTAGATCAACTTGGAAGCATTGGAGAATGAAGAGCAGTAGTAAGGCAAGTGATCAATGGAATAAAGGTAGATGACAAATGGGAAGCTTTCAACATAATCATGGACCTCTACATGGACATGCAGGCTCCTAATTTCAACACCTACATGGGACAATTGTTCACGCATGAGCCAAAGCATATGAAGAATGGAGACAACTCAAAAGGTAATCAATCCTCTTGCCTACATACAAACAAGAACAAAATAAAGATAGCAAAGGCCAAGGTAAAAGCCTGATGATGAGGGCATCACCTCTCAACTAAACTTTGTAGGTAGAGGTAGAGGCTCAAGAGGAAGAGGGAGAGGAGGAAGACAAGGCAGGGGGAGAACTCAAAACTCCTTTCCATGTGCCATATGTGGCCTAACTAATCACATTGCTGAGAATTGTTTCAGGAATCCTAGAAATCAAAGAGGAAGAGGTTACAATAAAGGAGGCTATGGAAGCTCAAAAGGAAGATTCAACAACAAGAATGGTTACGAAAACAACTCATACAATAAGAATAATTATCAAGGAGGATATAGAGGAAGGAGTGACTACAACAAATATGCATATGAGCAAACTCAAGAGGATTCATTACTTCTGATGAATATGACTATGAAGCAAGGTAAAACAGATGAACATGTATTATATATAGACTCAGGTTGTTTAAATCGTGTAGTAGGGAATGTAGCTCTACTTTGAGACTTGGAGGACTCAAGGAAATAGACATGAAGTCTAAACAAGAGATGAGACAAGGCATTGAATGGAGAAGATAGGAAATGTGAAGATTTTGAATGGTAATATGAACCTATTAAGCAAGGTAATATATGTGCCAACTATCACCAAAAACCTCATAAGTGTAGGTCCAATTGTTGAAAAAGGATTGTAGGTCAGATTCACAAAGAATAGAGCATTTGTTGAGGATCCACATCAGGGATTCAAGAGGATAGCTAGAGGAGAAAAGTCAAGTAGATTATTCACATTTGAGCTCCAAGATACTACAATCATTGCATTGTTCAATTATGATAGTCAAACCTTATCAGAATTGGAAATCTCGCACAAGAGGTTAGCTCATATAGGTGAAAGGGCTCTAAAGAAAACTATTAGGGATGAAAGTGTGTTTGGTCTACCAAACATCTCCAAACAACACATGATTTACAAATATAGTGCTTGTGAATTTGGCAAGTCTCACATGCAACCATTCACAAAGAAGGGATACATTCATGGAGACCTATTGGAGCTAGTCCATACAGCTGTATGGGGGCCAAGCAAGGAGCCTTCAATCTTTGGATCTAGGTATCATGTGTCATTCATTGATGATTGTAGCAGATGGACAATACTATGTTTTATGAATCAAAGATGAAGTGTTCTCTTGTTTCAAGAAATATCTAGCAAATCAAATAGGTAAGACTTTGAAGCAGCTAAGGTCAAATGGAGAGGGAGAGTATTTCACCCATGACTTTGATTCTTATCTCCAAGAGAGATGAATCAAAAGAGAGATTACAACCACATATATCCTAGAGCAAAATGGAGTGATAGAGAGAATAAATAGAACCATAGTGGAGGCTGGAAGATCAATGATAAATGAGAAGAAGTTGCCCAATCACCTATGGGAAAATTTGGTATCCACAACCACCTATCTAATCAATAGACTCCCATCAAAATCATTAGATGGGATGACACCATATGAATCATGGAATAGAAGAAGACCTAGCCTTGATCATTGCAAGATCTTTGGGTGCATAGCATGTGCACACATACCTTCACAAATCATAGGCAAATTGGATCCAAAAGCATGGAAGTGCATATTCATTGGCTATGAACTTAATCAAAAATGTTATAGGCTATATAATCCAAGCAATAAAGGTTTCATTGTAAGTAGATATGTTGTGTTTTTATGAAAACAAATCTTGGTTTGATGATGATTGCAAGAAAATCAAACTTCCTTATGACCTAGAGGAAGACTTTCCAAAATTTTCAAAGAGGAATGAGCATACACATGAAGACTCAAGTGATTCTTAAGAAGACTAGAAGACTCCAAGAATGGAAATCAACTCTTGGAGCCTGAAAGGCAAAGCCAAAGCGCACGATATGAGAGATGTGGCAGAATCATATAAAAGGCAACCCCCCGTATAAGTATTCTAGGCAACTTTTATTCTCTAGGAAGGAGAAGAGTTGACCACCCCTCAGTTCAATTAAGACCACATGAAGCTCAAAACTTATGCACTTTCAAAATAGGGTGTCACCTCGAACCATTTTTGGCACTTCCAAATTAAGGGTCTCTTGTGTTGGGTGTGTGTAGAAGTGTGAGAGACACACGAGAAGCAGACACAAGGAGCACAAATGCAGCAAGACACATGGAGAAGAGGATGGCTAGAATAGCTCTCTCTATCGATAATGAACTGAACTAAAGTAAGAGCTTAATAATATCCCTAAGTACAAAGTACCACCACATATGAGAGTATCAAGTATGTGGTAACATGGGGAAAAAACCTCTAGCCAACACGAGAGTAAAAAGTGCCCATGTATAGGGAAAAGGTTCACATCAAAGCTACTCGAGGAACACATAAGTGTAACAAACCCCCCTGAAGTGAATGATGTCAACACATCGAGGGAGTGACAGATCAGCCCCCACAAGGTAATAAGCCTAAAGCTTTGCGAAAAGCTTCAAACTTTTCCCGTGGAAGAGCTTTGGTGAATATGTCTGCTACATTATCTTGTGTAGGCACATATACCAAATCAATATCTCCTACGTGAAGGTGCTCTCTCACATAGTGATAATGCACCTAAATATGTTTGGTCCGTACATGAAACACTGGGTTTTGTGCAATAGCCAAAGCACTCTGACTATCAGTGAGAATATGCGTAGTAGCATCATTCTCCATGCAAAGATCCATCAATAGGCGTCTCAGCCATATATACTCCACTGTAGCTATGAAAAATACCCTGTACTCAGCTTCACAACTTGATGTCGCCACTGTAGGTTGCTTCTTACTCAACCAAGATATGCATGAGTCTCCAAGGAAAACGCAATTACCACTAGTGGACAAGCGAGTATCATAACAACCAGCCCAATCACTATCTGTAAAAGCATGCAAGCATGGCTGAATATCTCTACCATAAAAGAGACCTAAGCTCAAAGTGCCTCGAGGATATCTAAACACACGTTTCACCACTTGCAAATGCTTAGTTCCAGGGCTATGCATGAATCGACTCAACTAGGAAACTGCATACTGTATATCCGGCCTTGTGTTGCAAGCATATATAAGACATCCCACATCTTGCGGATAAAGAGAAGTGTCAAATGCATCATTAGAATCCTCAACTGAGAACCAGAATCCTGTCTCAATTGGTGTGGAGACTGGCTTGCAATCCTCAAAGTCAAAATGTTGAAGTAGTTTTTCAACATACTTTGCTTGATGCATAACAATTCCCCCTTCAACGGATACAAATTGGATGCCAAGATAGTAGCTCAAAAGACCAAGATAAGTGACATCAAAATTATGCTGCAAATCAGCCATAAGAATGTCAAGTTTTGCATCACATGACCCATTCAAGAGTATGTCATCGACACAAAGAGCAAGCACTATAAGATCAGCCCCATTTTTTCAGTACATAGACTGTGCTTTCAGCTGGACTACATGTGAAGCCAAGAGCAATCAAGTGCTTATGGATTTTGTCATACCATGCACGTGGAGCTTGCGTGAGACCATACAAGGCTTTAG
Organism: Ceratopteris richardii; assembly: GCA_020310875.1. Classification (NCBI taxonomy): domain Eukaryota; kingdom Viridiplantae; phylum Streptophyta; class Polypodiopsida; order Polypodiales; family Pteridaceae; genus Ceratopteris; species Ceratopteris richardii. Next base: position 64,169,854 of record CM035419.1, read on the forward strand.
GCAAGCGAGAAACCATATGCTCTTTCCCTTTCATAGCAAATCTAGGAGGTTGCTTCACATAAACCTCGTCTTGCAAATCACCATTCAAGAAGGCTGTTTTTATGTCCAACTAATGTACTTTCCAACCTCGATGGGCAGCCAATGCAACCACAATACGAATGGTAGTCATGCATGAAGTAGGTGTAAAAGTTTCCTCATAGTCAATGCCATATTGTTGCGCATATCCTTTGGCAACCAATCTAGCTTTGTAGCAATCAATGCTACCTCAGATTTTCTCTTAATCGTGTAAACCCACTTTGTACCAATGGCATTCTTTCCTTGTGGCAATTCACATAACTCCCAAGTACCATTCATATGTATGGAATCCAGTTCTGATTGCATCGCACTCATCCATTGTGGATCATCACATGCATCTTCAAAAGAAAGTGGATGTTCATTGCATGCTGTAGCAATAAGAGAATAATCCACAAAATTACTTGATGCATGGTGAGAGCTTGATCTTGTTCTACGAAGTAAATGTGCACTCAATTTGCTATCCTGCAAAGTTTGTTTCAGCCACTTTGGCATAGTTTGTGCACTCTTGATAGAAATGCGTTCATTATGTAAAACATCTTCAATTTGTACATCATGCCTGGGATGAATTTCATGCTCATGTTCAACCATATTTTGATGCAAATGTTCAACCATATGTGGCTGGAATTTCCACCAGTTTGGACATTTTTTGGCTAAAATGTTTCGGCCATGTTTGGGTGGAAATTCTCTAAATTTTCAGCCCTATTTGTCTGGAATTTTTCATCCCTTTGAGCCTCAGTTGGCTGGCCTACATGGCCATAGTCAAGCGCACCATTTTCGAACAAAGGCATGAGTGTATCGAACACATCTTGTGAGCTAACTGTTGGCTGTTTTTTGCATTCAAGTAGAGGGAAAACTAAATTTTCAGAAAATACCACATCTAGACTCACAATAATTGTGTTCGTCAATGGATGATACAAATGATATCCCTTACTTTTGGCACTATAACCAAGAAATATACATTTCTTTGTCTTGTCATCAAGTTTGTGATGTTGTTGTAATGGAACAAGAGCATATGCCAAACAACCAAACACACGCATATGACTAACCATAGGCTTATGACCATTCCAAGCATCATAAGGAGTGATGAATCTCAATGCTTTTTTAGGGCAGTGATTCAACACATAGTTTCCACACATGACCGCTTCCATCCAAAACTTATTAGGAAGATGCTTTACTTTAACCATACATCGTGCCATTTCAAGAAGTCTTCTATTTTTATGCTCAGCAACACCATTTTGTTGAGGTGTATATGGAACTGTACATTGGTGTGAAATACCTCTTTCATGAAGAAAAGCATTAAACTCATGTGACATGTATTCACCACCATGATCCGTGCGTAGAGTAGAAAGCTTTTGTGAAGAAAAATTTTCAACCATAGCTAAAAATGCTTTGAAGCAAGAAAATACATCATTCTTTGCTTTCATAGGATACACCCATTTATGGTGAGTAGCATCATCAATGAAGGTAACAAAATATACATGCTTCCCAAAAGATGGATTCTTGACGGGACAACATACATCACTATGAACAAGCTCCAATTTTTTTGTAGTGTGTGTATGACTATCTTTTGGAAAAGAAACACGATGCATTTTTCCAAGAATTCAACCTTCACAATAACCATGTCCTTCTTTTGCAAGTAAAGCAAACTATTGAAGTTTAAGTGACTAAAACGAGCATGCCAAAGCTCCATTTCAGCCATGGAAGAAGTATGAGCAACCAAGGCATTAAAGGCAGCCCTCTTGTATGTATCCATGCGATACAAACCATTAAATAATGTATCGGACATCACAATAACATCACCATTGCTGAAATCATGAACCATACACTTATCATCAACAGTGTACATGAAGTCCAGCTTTGGCAATCAACGGAACTGAAATTAAGTTCTTCTTGATACCGGGCACATACAATGCATTTTTCAAGAGAATCACACCTCCATTTGCAGCTGTAACCTCAATTTCTCTTACTCCAATGATAGGATAAGAGGCATTGTTTTCACACACCACATGTCCTCCTTTGGGTGCATCTTTCAAAGAGGCAAAAAATCTTTTGCATGATGTTATGTGCTTTGGAACACCACTATCAAAGAACCAATCCAAATGAGCCTCACTCACAACCATACATTTAGAATTCAAAGAAGCATCACAATGACATGTAACAACACATGCCCAAAAATCTTGAGCCATGTTAGCTTCATCATTCTTTACATTTGCTAAATTTTCAACAATAAACATGCCAAATTCCTTCTTCTTTTCACTGCGTTTAGCAAGCTTTGTACACTCATCAATAGTTTGACTAGCCTTTCGACAATATTTGCATCTCTTATTCTTTTGCAAATCACCATCATTAGAGGAATGAGTGGAAGAGGAAGGTTGAGGCTTTGGTTTTGATGAACCCAAAGCTGAACCATACTTACTTTTCCCCTTTTGTGAGATAGCAAGTGCTTGCGTTCCCTCAATCAAACCACTCCTATTCACTCTAGATTGCTCTTCTTGCAAAATAAGAGACACAACCTCATCAAATGCATTTATATTAGGATTTCCTTTTGCAACCAAACGGAGTGTAGTAGCAAAGTTTTGAAAAGATTCTGATAATCCTTTCAGCAATGTAGAAATGAATGATGCATCTGGAATGATCTCATCTATGTTTGCCAATTGCTCTTTCAAGTCCTTGATGCGTGTCACATACACATCCACTGACTCATTTTCAGCCATACATACATCCTCAAGTTGCTTCCTCAAGTATGCAACATGTGCTTCATTACGCACCGCGTACAAAGAAGCAAGAGTGTCCCAGGCCTATCGTGATGTAGAACATGACCGAATGTGTGGAACTATATGACGCTTCACAGAAAGCACAATCAAAGCATGAGCTTGAGCATCTTTTACATCCCATCTAAGCTGCTCTTGTGTAGGTGGATAAGGATAAACCACTATACTCGAAGAAGAATCTCCATGTGTGACAGTAGACTGTGAAGTAGAAGCACCTGCGGGTCTTCGATCTACATCTACCACTATGTTCCAAAGTTGTTTAGCAATAAGAACATGCTTCATCATGTAAGACCACATTGGATAATTGGTCCCATCAAGCTTATCTTCAGCTTCGAGCATGCCAAACAAGTCATTGCTGCCTGCCATTTCACAAAGGAACAAGAATGTGACAAAATCTTTACTTCGAGGAAAGGTAAAATGAATGCTGAAATTTCAGCTCACAAATTGTCACTCTGATGGCAATTTTGACTGCACGAATGGCTTTGGAATGGGGATAAAACCTCAGTGCACCTGGTGGAGATGTTTCTTGTGTGTTGAAATTCATAGTTCTATGCTCCGAAGTCGATTTGCACTGTTAAAAGTGCGCACGTGTCATGACACGAAAAACTGAAACTTGAGAAGAAGCTAAACTTGCTTTGATACCATTGTTGGGTGTGTGTAGAAGTGCGAGAGACACACAAGAAGCACACACAAGGAGCACAAGTGCGAGAGACACACAAGAAGCACACACAAGGAGCACAAATGCAGGAAGACACACAGAGAAGATGATGGTTAGAATAGCTCTCTCTATTGACAATGAACTGAACTGAAGTAAGAGCTGAATAATATCCCTAAGTACAAAGTACCACCACATATGAGAGTATCAAGTATGTGGTAACATGGGAAAAAACCTCTAGCCAGCACTAGAGTCAAAAGTGCCAATGTATAGGGAAAAGGTTCACATCAAAGATACTCGAGGAACACATAAGTGTAACATCTTGTACCTAATTTTGGCATGAAGTCTCTACATCAATCATGTGACCACCCAAGTTTGATGTGGCATGGGATAAAAAGCAAATCCTTTGATGAATTTTTAGTAAGAATAAAAGCATTAATTGCATGAGAGTTCACTGCAAGTCCATGCAATTTTAGTGTTGTATCCTTGAAGTGTATCACTTGTGGTATGAAGAATATCAAAATCCATGTTTATTGCAATGCACCTTAGAATTCACATCTCAAAATTCTAATGACACTCCTTAGGTTTGTTGGAAAACTTGCTTAACACTCCAACAACATAGTAGATGTGTGATCTAGTGTTGCACAAAAAAATAAGACTTCTGAACAGCTTCCTATACCTCTTAGCATATATATGAGGCATGTTATCATTCATAGATAGCTTATGATTCATCTCCATAGGTGTGCCAATTGGTTTGCATTCCATCATTCCAAATGCCTTAAGAATTTCTTTGACGTACTGTTGTTGTGAGATGAAAATGTCATCCTTTCTTTGCCATACTTCAATTCCTCGATAGAAGTGAAGTAGACCTAAGTCCATCATATCAAATTCAGTTCCCAAGCTAATCTGAGTTTGATTGATGACTTTTATGATCTCCTATATCCGATCATCTACATATATAACAACAACTAACTTGCTATCCTTTTTCATTACATACAAGCCAGCATCAAAATTACTTCTTTCAAAGCCCATACATTTGAAAACGTTATCTATCCAACCACTAGTGGTTCACATACATATGCCTCCTCCTTGAGGTTACCATTCAAAAATTGCAAATTTGACATCCATCTATGTAATAGGCGAGGGCTTTCATACAACTATAGGTGACTACGATCCGAATAGTTTTCATGTGTGCTATTGGTGCAAAAGTTTCTTGAACATCAAAACCTTCAATTAGTGTAAAACATGTGCAAATAATCTTGCCTTATACTTTTCTAATGTTCCATATACTTTATATTTAGCTTTCCAAATCCATTTAGAACTAATTACCTTCCTCTTTGGTGGTAAGTCGACTAGCTTCCAGGCATCATTTTTTAGGATACTATCATACTTAGATTGCATTGCCACTCTCCAACCTAAATCATAAAGGGCTTCTTTAATGGTGGTAGATTCCTTTACCAAGCCCATGATATCTATCATTAGATCCATGTTAACAATGTGTTTTGAGGTTCCTCTTTGCTCCTCTATTCCCTCTGATCTACATAATCCATGATGACTCTAGTACATCTAAGTGTGGATTGCAATCATCAAAGATCTCTTGTGCCCACTTTGGTAGTGGCTTACACTGTGCAAATACAACTAGTCGGCTTTTTACTGAGGAAAATTCACTATTATATGTTTCATCCTCCTCAACTTTAACATGTCTTTTGATACGCACAATCATCTTGGTTGACAAAAATATTCCATGGCTCAGCATCCCACAACCTATATGCTTTCAACTCCTCATTATATCATAGAAAGACAAACTTTTAGCTATTTGAATCCAACTTTGACCTTGATGAATCAAGAATACTTGCATAACAAAAAAACCAAAACTTTTGTGCTGAATAATTGATTTCATGTAGGTTTGATTGAGGATGTACACTACTTTATTCACTAGTTCTACCCATAATGAATCAGGCATGTCCTGAGCCTTTAACAAATAGTGAGAAATTTCTACTATTGTCATGTTTGTTGACTCAACTTTGTGCCATTTTATTAAGGTGTATGAGTTCCTTTTTACACCATCCTCCTTAAATTAGTTATTGTATTCTACTCATAAGTATTCCCCTCCTCTATCTATTATGAATTTCTTCAACTGTGTGCTTCATCCATTTTCCAAATAGTTATGCCATGTTTTAATTTTTTCCAAAGCATTAGCCTTCTGTCAAATAAAATGAACCCACATCAAACTACTATAATGGTTGACTAACAAGAAAAAGCATAAAGATCCCGCTAAAGCATCTAGAAATTTTACCATAGAGATCAGCATGTACCAACTCTAGAGGAGGTTAAGCTCAATTTTTGGTGCCATGGAAATGCGTTTTGTTGTTGCTTGCCCACCATGCAAGTTTCACAAGTTTCCTCCAACTCTGAAAATGCAAGTAGATTAGTGACCATCCTCGTTCTTTGCATCTCCTTCAAAACTACAAATTTGAGATGCCCAAATCATTGATGCCATGACTTGCTTACATCTTTATCTTTTGTAGCAATTAAGGCACTTAACTCGTACAAGTTTTCATGTATTATGCCTTTTCCTACTACATTACTCGATGAATCCATGATTTTTGCACCACTCTTATTGAAGTGAACTTTGAAACCACGATCTCTTATTGTGAAAAATAGCAACAATTGTTTTTAAGTGTAAGCACATAGAGAATGGGAGATAACTTCCTCTCAAAACTTGGAGATGTGGTAATTAAAGAAATGATTCATGTTCCTTCAGTTGGAAACTTGGAGTCATTCCCACCACTACATTGATGGATTCTCATAGAGGGACTAGGAAACTATGCCAATCCTTATATGGGTCATACGGCAAGAAGCTCCAATATCTAAAATTCATGGTTCATCAACATGAGCTTGAGCAGTTAAGCATACCTTTTCAATAGATACCCATAGTTCCAGCTTTGTGTTATTTCTTGACTCTTTGTTCTTCCAAGATGATTTCACAGTCCCATTTCACTCATCACCTTACTTCTTTCTACAATCCTTGATGGCATGGCCTTTATTTTCACAATAGAAGCAACTTCTTGTGAAATTCTTCTTCTTTGGCTTCTTCTTTGATCCATCAAAAGAGGCTTTTTCTTTTGCACTGGTTAAGAATGTCGCATCACTTGTACCTTGCTGATTCTTCAACTACATCTCCTCTTCTAAGAGCATAGCACAAAAGTCTTCAAATTTAAGGGGACTTGGTCTTACCTGAGTGTTAAGGTTTTTCACTAGTCCATCATAATTTTCTAGAAGAATATGCATACATTATTGAGCAAACTCTTTTTCTTTTATAACAACACTAACTACATCCAATTAATCTTGTAAATATTTTATTCATGTTTCAAAATCTTTAGCCTTTTTCGAATCAGAATGCTTTTCATTTGCCAACTAGTTTTCTAGATTTTGTATCCTACTATGGTTCTTGGTCTCATATTGAGGAGAAAATATGCCCCAAGCCACATGTGCTTTAGTAGTGTACTGAACTAAAGTAAGCATAGAATCACTGTCATTGGTGACAATTTTGCCTCTTCCAAGCTTGTAGAAGATTTGGATTTGGCTGAATCATCACTCTTGAATTTGTTGGATATTCAAGTGGTCCATGCTCTAGATCCAATCCATCAATCCCATGACAATGCCAAGTAATTCATAGGAGCCTAGAATTTTAGAAACTTTGAACTTCTAGAATCCATAGTTGGTTCCATCGAGCTTCCTTGAGTGAATGCAGTAGAAAAAATTGAATAGGTACAACATTCACATTGACTAGAGCACAAAGACTAGTATTTGAAGATGAATCCATCACATAAGCACTCACACAAATCTAGTGATATTTTAGTATGATAGTAGGCTAAAATAGTAATACTTGTCAAGCTATTTAAACCTTATGCCTCTCATACCATGTAAGAAAGTAGTTACACAAGAGAACACAAGAGCACTAGTAGAGAAGATAATGGATATAGTAGGATCTCAAAAAGTTGCTACTAATGGCAAATACAAAGATTATGGCATTTTCCACTCATTCACTCTCAAAGTAGAGATTAAATGGTGATCTAGAGAACTCTAGATAGAGAGTTACAAGATAGAGGTATGGTGGATCAATTCAATATCTAGGGTACTACAAATGTCATGAATATATAGGTCAATGAAGAGATGTGTCCTTCCAAAGATGGCTATAAATGGGTGGTAGAATGTGGGTGATCACCACTTTTGTAATCCCCATATGCAGCTTAGGACAATTCAACCAACCTAACAAACATGAATGATTTCTAACTTTGACAAAGAATATTACATGGAATATTCCCTTGACCATTGTGCTAGCGGTTTTAACATCAAACCTTGGTAACTCAATTTCATTAGAATACCTTAAATGGTCCAACTTGACCTTCATCCAAGTTGCAAGTTGGGATTCTCATCAATTGGGTAATGCATGTCTTGATTTTTCTCATAATGGAGGCCTTACAAAATGTGCATAAGTACATACAATCATGAGGGGTAGACATTGGTCATATAGTAACACTCAAAATAGTACATAAGAATGTCTGTATAATGCAAAGACATATAGTACATCTACTATTAATGTGATCATCTAGGATTCATTCCCACATCCTTCTAATTATGTTCCACCACATCAAAGGACTTCTTAGTATTACACCTATTCGCATCATGAACTCTATGCTAATCAAAGCTTGGGCATCAATCAATGGTCAGGTATAGCCAATAATCTCGGTATGAGAGGCCTACCCATCCAATGTCATTTTTATGGTGAATTTGTTCATATTTGAAGGAACTCCAAGGAAGCTTGAGAATATGATATACAAAAGAAGGAACGTGTGGATCGAATGGAAAATATGGTAGTTATTATTCATGATTTCATATAGTCAACAATAGTCCAAACATGGTATGCGAAGCTTGTACACCCCATTGCAAGGGATTTTGAGCCTAGTTTTAAATAATAGTAGCCAATCATTGCAAAGGTAGCTATGTGGGCTCGAGATGAGGTGCTTTTGTTTCCTAAGCTAGTTCCTATTATGGAGCAAGTTTTGATTAGCAATCATATGCCCAACATAATCAATTTGTGGGATATCGTAGAGCATTGAGAATGATCACGTTCGACCACACTAATTACTTGGGGAATCTTAGCACAAGCACCCATCACCCTACCCCTAGGAAAATTACTCACTTTAGTTCTAGGAATTGGACAACAATTGCACTAGCTACAACCAGCTATAGTAGTTGCAATAGTCCAACCAAAACTTGATAACTAGTACACCACGTAGACTTGTTTATAACTATTTGGCATAAGAATAGGAATATATCTAAAGTACTAATTGATGGTGGCTCCAGTGTAAATATTTCCACTACCACTCTAGTGCTCATATAAGATGGATGAAAATTGAGCCAATAAGATTCTTCGTGCGATTGATGGATCAATCTTGAGTGCACTTTGGACTTCAATCGGGTGAAGCTCCTACAGGTGTAATCGACCCATCTCCGGCTATTTATAATGTGAAACCTTACTCACCTCCCTTTCGTAGGGATCTTAGCAATAGATGTTACATTACCTGCTTTCAATTTCTCTCAATTATTCTCCTCATACATCAAAAGCATTTAGCATATTATAGTAAACATTTTCGTATTATTGTGGACCAAATTTATTACCAAGACCATTCTAATGCCTTGTTATGCTATGTTCCATGCCATGAAGTTCATTATGTTTTAACCTTGGCACATATCCATCGGATAGTTGAAAATTCTTTTGGAGAGCTTACTCATAGAAAAGTTCTAAAAAGTGGTTTATGGTGGCCTAACATGCATCTTGATATTTGGAATTATGTTACTAGTCATGACCCTTGTCAACAAATTGATCAACCCCTACCCACAAAGCATTTTCCTCTCCAACTCATTTTGCCACTTAAACCCTTTTAGAAGCGGGGACTACATTTTATTGCTCCAATCACACTAGATACTATCTCAAATTAGCATAATTATATATTAAACTATAGAGATTATGATACATGATGGGTTAAGGCATTGAGTTGTTAGGCATGCCACAACTTTGGTGGTTCTCCATCTTCTTAATGGCAAAGTTTTTCCTTGGTTTGGACTTCCCCTCGAAGTTATTTTGGACCACTATCATTTCTCTAATGATTTGATTATTGCATTGAAAAGCAATTTTAATAATATTCATAGGTTAAGTAGATCATGCTATCCATGTACTAATGGCTTAGCCGAAAGCACCAATAAAACTTTATTAAGGATTTGATGAAACTTATTCAAGATTGTCCTGAAGATGCGATCAATTAGTACCGTTTGTATTATGGGCTTACAAAAAAACATATAAGGTTGCTACTGGGCTCATAAATTTTATATTGGAATAGGTCCTAGATGCTACTACACCAATAGAATTAGTTGTCCCTAGTTTGCACATTTTAGTTGATCAGAAACTCCTTCCACAAGAATCTCTTTATTTTCATCTTGATACTCTCTCATAATTGGATGAAAATAGTTTTGAAAGTTTCCTGTTCCTCCATGAAGTACAACTTTAACAAACCTGCACCCAAAACCCATTCCCTCGAACTCTTGTATTTAAGCTAGTTGGTTTTTATCTATAAAGTAGACGTTGATAGAATGGCTAGAGAATTCAAAGTGCGGTGGTCCCAACCATACTCGATCTATGCCTAGTTGGCTCCAATCACATTTCGGTTAGAAACTTTGACTAGAGTATCGTTATGACTTCCATTCGATGGGTCAAAATTATAGCCACATCATGGCCTTTTTTTAATGACCATTGCCTCATGGTCACGAACAGTTCAATGTTGACCCCATCATAGCATGATTCATAGTCATCATTTTTTAATAAGCTATGCATGATGATCCTCTAATGATGCTTCTAAATATACTAATAATCTCTTCTTTAATCTTCTTCTTGCTCGCAAATATCTTGCTTTGTATGCATGTTCTTTTGCAGAATCTTATTATCGTAGACTCTGTGCACCATGGAACATTTAGTGCATGTCAAACCCCTCAATGTCACCATGGATTATCCCACATCCAAGTTCCTCACCAACGACATCTACTCTAGTTTGGGCTGCTATAGTGGAATGCTGTCAAGGCAACATTGGAAGTTTGATTCACATCCCATCACAAGATTTATAGATATTGGATAATGCATCCTAAATTGTATTATGTTTACGTAGTATGTTTTTTTTATTAGTAAATACACCTTGGTTTTGGGAAAAGTTTATCTAAATTAGTATTATGTATTCTTCGCTAATCTTATTCGTCTACAAGCAAATACTCTATTACCTCTTAGTAATTCTAGTAACCCAATTATTATGTTTTCATATAAAAAAACCTATACCTTCTTTTGTGATCTTTACCTTCACTAACGTGTGAAATATCTAATAGATTTGTGACATTCATCATGCATCCATTATTTTTCTCCTCGCAAAAATCATTTAATTTCTTTTCTAGACAATTGGTTTCACTACGTAGTTTTTTTGGGTATACAGAAATGGCGTATTTTAGATATGACAAATCTATTCATATTTTTTATGCGCCCTATCGCATAAATCAAAATATAAGATTTGAAGTTCTTTTATTATTCAAATATCTCCTTAAACCATCTCATCTATGCAATACTAAACCTATCTCATATAATTTCAGACCACATTTGTCACATATGGACACCCGCTTCTTGAATATATCTCATGAAAATCAAGAAAAGCCTCGTCACTTGCAAATATTAACTAAATTTTTCCCCCTTAAATAAACCATGAATCCCTTTGGTATTATCATCTCAAATAAAGCATGAATCCAATAGAGATTTGGGAACAAGGGATTAATTATTGAATATTGTTTCCTACAATATTTATTGTGCCTTTTGTTTGCCTTGGATCGAAAAAATACCAGAATTTAGTTGTATTCCAAATGATAAAAATAGGTGTAACGCCATGTGAGACGATGAAAGCTATTAGCATAGAGAATCGAGACATTTTCTTTTCGCGAGTCATTTATACAAAATATAGTTAGCAACAAAGATGTTGTGCAACAGATGATCAAAAAAAGAACTCGGACCTAATATTATGTATTTTTAGTCAGAATTTCTAAATTCAATTAATCGAACATTCAAAAGCTTGACAAGAGCTACAAAATTATTAGATCTTCGTATTTGAAGTCTTCATTCCATCACGTTAGAATTTATGTGAAACTTTTGGGACACGTGTCAGAATGAAACCACCAACTTCCTTCTATTGCAAAGCATGCATACATACATATATATTTTCGTATACACATTGGTATATGCATACACATGCATACTTACATGTCCATGCCCATATACTAATATACATGCATACACACATGCTTGCGCACATAGGTACAAAGATTACATATATACATCCATATATAGGTACGTACATACATACATTCATGCATGGACACATACACACATGCAACCATGCATTTATACGTACACAGATCTAAATCTAGCAATATGCAAGCACGTTGCTAGAGAATTTTCCATTTTATCCATAATTGTGAACTCAAGTATGGGAATTTTTGTGGTGGAGTGCAAAACGTTATATATATATATATATATATAAAGCATTAGAAAAATCTATACATTTTATTCCCAGATATTTAAAGTGTTGAAATATCATATGTAAACATAAAACATTCAAAGGATTTGTTATACAAGATGTTCATGTTAGCTCTATCTTACCTAGGAATCGGAGTCAATGACTGTTTGCACATTTTCCTAGACATATTTTTTAAGTATATAATGTGTGGAGTTGTGTACACGGTAATTTTTAACGTATAATTTGCCTGTAGGACACCAGAATTCTTTACTTGGAAAAGACATGAAAATATGGTGTTGTATAGGCCCCCAAAAATGATTAAAAAAAAAAGGTTATTGATTGAGGTATAAAATCTCGTTGATGATGATTGAAATATTTTACAAACCGTCGAATGAATGTAGTCACATTATGACATATTCAATGCACAGATCATGTGTGTGAATAGCCCTAAGTTATGCTAGGAGCCAAAAGTTCTTCTGCCATCTACTATTGATAAGGTATCCACCCATGTGCTTGCCCTTCTTTCTCACAGCAAGTGTCAAACACTCGGCATTTTGTATGCAATAATCTGTGACATCTTCAACTGGAGTCTTATGATTAAATAACCTGTCAGTTTGTAATCTGTTAGACTTACTTTCCTCACTCTATCTTTCTCTCTCAAATGATGATATAATTCATGAATACAATAAAAGGAAACGAAATTACAGAAAGCTAAATATTCATTGAGGGAAATTCCATTATATATGTGCATAATCTTCAGTTCATGTTAACACCAAAGATTGCATCAAATGCTCAATATTTTGTTCAAACATTTATCTTACTACATTAAAAAAAGAATATGCAAATGAACCACAGAAAACTTTACATTTTACCTCTTACTCAAATGTAAAAAAATCCAGTCATGTAAAAATTCAGTATGACATAAATGGTTTTCTACATTAGAATGATATCTTGTGATATTACACCACGTGTTTATAACTTAGTTTGAATGCGAGTAGATCAAAATGCTTCCCATATTTTAACTTGTTTAATTTTAATTTATCCGTGTTGCTGATAATAATTTCTGTGTACACATTATGAAATGCCTCGTGCAGTCATAGAAGGTTTGAAAGTCGATAGAGATGTACAATCTAACCAAAGGTTTGATTTTCAACCCAACGTTGCTCCTTACAAGGATGATTTGTTTTCTTCTAGCCTTCATTTTGTAGGATGCCCATAAACATGTTTTCTTCTACTTCCTTTTGGTCTATATATGAGGTTGCTACTAGAGAAATTCATGTAATTAACTGCTGTCAAAAAGTAGGATCCAATTCTAAAACCTACTAAATCATCATCCGAATCATCATCCGAATCATCATCCATAGTTGAACTCCATGTCGAAGAATGTAGAATACCCCTTCCTTTATTTTGTATTTATGATTAAATTGAACAACCTATCTTACCTATAATTTGGAACCTAGAGTCCATATTTTAATAGTTTTGACTATTTTATTTTTAACAATAACATTACCTTTGTAATAACGAACGTTTCTTTTGCCCTAAGACAAGCACATTAGCTTCCAATTTCCTTGCTTGGCTAACAATAGTCATCCCCTTATCCAAACCCTCGACTGGCATTGCCTCTACTTCAACCTATAAAGAAAACAAATACCAATATAAATTAACTTGGTTCATCATGTTACAAAATTTTGAAATTGTGGATATACTTACAAAAGCCATAATATCTAAACGAATTCACGCATATCATGTGTCCTTAATTATAGATGAAAGAAATACTCAACATACTTTCGACATGCACATAGTTTTCTTCTATCTATGTTAAGATAGAAAATTTACAAATTTTCCGCATGAAAATCATCATAAGTTGTTCTCTATTCAACAAAAATAAATTTCAATGAGCCCCATGAGTCAAGTTCTAAACCACCTTTACAAACTAAAGAAATTCATGGAAATACATGGATTCATGTAGCTTGGCAACATGTATACATGGAAACACATACCGATACATGCACAAAGACATACACACATACATGGCTTCATGCATACATGCATACATACTTATGAACGTACATACATACATACAAATGTACACAAAACACACACACACACAAACACACATACATACATACACACACACACATACATACATACATACATACATATATATATATATATATATATATATATATATAAACACATACATACATAAACACAAAAATGCATGCACACACAAATACATACACTCATACATGAATACATACACACATACATGCATACATACACACAAATATATACATACACACACAAATACATACATACATACACACATGCATATTGAATACATCATGCATTGGTTCACATCCACCGATCCATCCATGGATCCATACATACAAACATATATACACTCACTACACATACATACACTACATTCCCACATACACATATACATACATACATGCATACATACATATGTAAATAGATACATACATGCATGTGTGTGTGTGTGTGCATACATGCATACATCCATACAAACATAAAAAGATACATTGATGCATGATGCATAAATACATTTCTACCTAAATACATGCAAGCATGCATGAAAGCCAACACAAACACAACCACACACATACATAGATACATACACACATACATATGTATGTAACTCTCTCTCTCTCTCTCTCTATATATATATATATATAGAGAGAGAGAGAGAGAGAGAGTTACATACATACATACATACAAACACACACACACATACATAGATACATACATACATACATACATACATACATAAATACATACATACATACATACATACAAACATACATTCACACATACATACATGCATGCATACATGTTAAGAGAAAAATCTGATTTTAGTCTACGTTGCATGAACTCTCAAGTGTTTTAGCTAGAGGATTTGAATCCGTGACATTGAGCTATTTGAATATCCTACTAATTGCATACACTTGAAAGCACATGAATGCTATGTTAAAAATGAACACGAATTCAAGCAAGATAGACGAAAAAATTCTTAGACATAATATTTTCCATTTTCAAGTCGTGAGATTTCATAAGGTGGAGAATGAGACAGACTTTATTTTACAACTACTATGATAACCATCATAAGAACAAGTATAAGCACATAATAAGATAATGATAGAGATTATATATAAATCAACTTTACTCATGAAGAAGAATTCAGCCATCTTTTAAAACTCTAGTAGTCCCAACTCATTTTAATGGAGTGATCTAGAAATGAAAGATAATTATTGTTCTTTAATTTCATTCTTGAAGAAGAAAGTAGGCATACTACATTGCTAGTAGTGAGAGCTCAATGGATTCATCTAGAAATGAAAGATAACAATTCGTGTGTAGTTCCCATTTGCTCGCTCTCTAATCTATTCTAAAAAACTACTATTAGTACAAATACTTAACATAGTTCGTGAATAAAAGCACATTTTCATTTTGGATTTTCCCTTGACATTTACATGATTTTATATACACACGTAAAATACATATATAAATGTGTGTGTACATGTACACTGGTACATATATATGTTTGCATCAATATACATATACACACACATACAGCATATATATACATATAAGCATGTGCGCACACACACACATAATATATATATATATATATATATATATATATATATATATATATATATATATATATATATATATATATATATATATATATATATATATATATATATATATATATATATATATATATATAAACTCAAATAATAATGATTCGAAGCAAATCCCAAATTCACTCTCAAATGAAAGTGCAAAAATAAGCTCATGGTTGCTAGCCAAAAGATAATATGGCATATCAACTCCATGCTGCACTTTATGGACACAGAAACGCGGTCGTAAAATCTAGCACCAAAAGCAAGAAAAAAAAGATGAGAGAGACACACACACCCACAAAGAGAGAGAGGGAGAGGGAGAATGAGTGAGAGAGAGAGAGAGAGAATTCACGAAATAGAAGAATAAAGAGAAATAATTGAAAAAAGGTAAATTATAAGATTCATAATTATTATGAGTTTTTCCTTAAATTGTATCAAATCATGAAATTTGACTATGCTCGGTATATCCATGGGAGTCTATATATGTATACACATAGACATTATTAGAAGTATGAAGATGTTCTTGTACATGTACATAAACATAAAAGTATGTGTAAATGCACATATATGTATACATAAAGACCATCTAGGAAGATATAGTGATACATCTACATATACATACATACACATCTATCTACATATACATATATACACAAAGATATGTGTAAATACACACATGTGCTTATGTTAGTGAATGCGCTCATATGCAATTGCATTTATGGCAATGTGATATGATATTTGTACTATTTTGTTGATTTCTTTTAAGAAAGTCAATCAGCCTCATATTCAATAAAAGCACGAACAAAGGATGGCA
The DNA here is from genome assembly GCA_020310875.1 of Ceratopteris richardii. Taxonomy (NCBI): domain Eukaryota; kingdom Viridiplantae; phylum Streptophyta; class Polypodiopsida; order Polypodiales; family Pteridaceae; genus Ceratopteris; species Ceratopteris richardii. The sequence continues at coordinate 64,186,422 of CM035419.1, forward strand.
TATTTTATTGGTATAAGATTAGTTATAGGTATGAAGCCAAAAAAGCACAAATTAATTAGTAGATGACTGGCTCCAGATATGGAACATTTAGAGTTATCATTAAGAACATGTACACAATGTTGTTGATTGTGTCCTTTGTATTTTGTTTGACGTCACTGAGTTCAGCTCTTTGAAAGTTTACTAAATGTTGTAGACTCTTCATATAGGTTGTATAGGAAAGAGGGGAAGACGTAATCAGTATGTGAATAGGACATTTATTTCATTGCGAAAGAAATTACAGACAAACTGGATCTAAAGTATATTCACAAGACAGCTCCTACACTCGTAGTTAAATGAATGGTAAATTGATAGATGTGCCCTGAAGGGAATCGACTCGTGTAAAGAAAATATGTTTCCACAAGAAATTCTCTATGGAGACACTTGAACCAAGAGCTCACACAGAATATCCACATCTTTTTTCACTATAAATGGAAACCAAAGAAATAGAATTAGTTAAATCATTTTAACATGCTTGGAAACAAGTTACCGAATGTGGCATCACCATGAATTCATGTGCTGAATATGTGTTGTGAATTATATAGAAATCTATTGCATTGAATGTCGAACTAGTCCCCACAATGAAATCAATCTTGTCTATTTTGAGGCTCAACCAAGGCACAATGAAATCAATGAAATCCATCTTGTCTGTTTTTACAGTGGGGAGACTGTATAATAGAGTGACTGGACCAAGGATAAGTCTTGAAGAGATCGATTACGAATTAAGATTGGATTATGAAGATTCAATACTTTTTAGGAATATAATAGGAATGTAATAAGAACTTAGGAGCAAGAACATGAACGCCTGGATAGATCAGTGAACAACCCAATGCAGGAACACGGCTCCACTTTAAAGAACAGACCTTAATTATTCCCAATATTTCATCGTAATCCTAATCTTCATGCCTTAATCTTCATTCCTAAACGGAATTTTCATGACAATCCTTTCGTGAAGGGCATTGAAACAACCATCTTCTCAACCATATTCATCATGTGTAGTAATCGCTTCAAAGCATGGTATAGCAATTACTGTAATGCACCTAATAACCTCTATAATCCAATTGGTTATAACACAGTATGCATGAAATGCCGTCATAAATACCTCTGGCCTTCGAGACGCGCATAGAGATTTGAGGGAAGCAAGGAGCTCAGAAATCGACCGCTGTTCCTTCCTTTCCTTTGACCTTCCTTCTGCAAGTATAAACAGGGGACATCAGATATGACTGCACAAGAAGATAGATTGATCAGAAATACCGAGAGAAAGTTTGACGGAGATGGATCTTCTCTGCGCCTGAGTGAAGAAGCGCCATGTCTGACATGTGCATAAGAAAGAGGGCAAAATTATGTTGTTTAAGTTCTTCTTCCCTATCTGAGGATTGTCAACGGCGCACTGTATTTGTATAATTAGGGGGGCAAAAGCGTCTTGGTGTGCAAACGTGGGACTCTGTAAGAACAAGGAAGAGTTGTGGATAGGCGGCTATGTCGCTGATGGTAAATATTGTATCGATGGAAGACGGGCATACAGGAGGAAGACATACACCTAGGGCCCCTACACGTTGATCTCTGCATGCATGGAGACCATCTGCACGAGATGATTGGTCTAGAAGCTGTGCACCTAGATTACCATGCTGCAGGATGGTTTGTCTGTGAAATAATCAGCGATGGTAACGGCATTACCTTGCGGCATTTGGAAGCGGCCAAGGAGACCTCCAGAATTGGAGAGGGAGGAGGACGCAGAGGAGACCGCGGCGGCAGACATCGGATTTTGGTGCTGGGACGGGGAGGACGGGACGAACAAGATGAGGGAGAGTATGTCGGCTCCGTGAACGATGTGCGAAAGCGCCCACAACATCGCCAGGCGCGCCTCTCGCGACCTGTCGACGACCACCATCACCCTCTTCCTGTCGCCGCCGTTCATGGGGGCGGCGGAGCTGTTTACGCGGGCGGCCCATTCCATAAGGTAGCTGGGCCCCCCGATTCTCGACATCGTCTGTTCACCCACCGTGCTGTCGAAGCTGCTGAGGTTTGTGTCGTCTGCGATTCGCAGCGACCCTCCATCCGACCCTTCGCGACCCAACATACTCCTTTCCATTCTCGTCCTCGCCACGTTACCCGCTTCTGTGTTGAGCATTCTGCTTTATTTCTTCCCTTCTTTCTCAATCCAGTTCTGACTGTGATTCTTCCCTGCATGTGATCCTTCGAATACTCGATTGTCGTGCTTTTAAGCCCTCCAAGACTCCACTGTCTTGATCGAGAATGCTTATCAGACAAGGAGAGAGAGAGAGAGAGAGAGAGAGAACCGACTGAGACATGCTAGGATGTGTAAGACGAACTGGTACCTTGCATTCAATGCGGACTGAAGCCAAACTGCCCAAGGAATGGACCGCATAGCGGCTACAAGCAGAGGAAGGACCACAAAAGAGAAGGTAATTTCCTGAGTTACGATGAGATTTGAATCACTCACTCCTGGTCTGTCGTGTACATTCCAGAGGATTTACCTGTTTTGTAAGCAACATATCTCATGGTTTAAGGCCCAATTATGTGCACAACAACGAAAGATGGCTAATTACATGATGATTGTATGCACGCATTGGTTGGGCTCGCTGAGCCTTTTGCTTCTTGAGGCGGGGGCGAAGGTTCAATTCTCACTATCGGTAGAACACTGTGGGCCTAAGACCACCATAAATTATGATATTTCCAATTGAAATCAATCCTCCTTTGTGTCATCTTCGGGCAGTTTAACTCTGGCTTTGTGAGATACGAAAGATCTCATGGGTATTATGCCCATTCACTTGTAGAATTACAATTTCAAAGTTAAATCGGAGAAATATGCTTCGGTTGAACCTCCATTTTTTTTTTTAAATTTACATAATGATTAACTATGATGTGCAGTAATCCCCGAATCACCATTTGTATTTTTGCAAGGTTTTTGAATTCGTTCATATCCATGTCCATCATTTAACACTTAACTATGATGTGCACTAATCCCCGAATCACCATTGCAAGGTTTTTGAATTCGTTCATATCCATGTCCATCATTTAACAGTTTTCTTATCTCATCATAAACCTTCATATTCATTGATTATTAGAAGACATAGCGAGCTGGACTCTCGGAGTATAAAGGTTTACCCAATGGGCAGAGCTAAGTAGAAACGCCGCCGAATTCTTGGGCAATGGACAGGATTAGATTGTGAATGAATGCATGCAGCCTTCGTGGAAGAATTCTCTCCAATGCTTCGAATCTCGAGGTTTTGCGGTCAATTAAGAGGTGGTCTGAGGCTTGATAGACCATGCAATAGCACCAACGTCCATTCATAGGTGATCTACAAGAATGGTTTGCTTGCTACTCAGGGTAGTAAATGAATCTTTTGATTTCGAATATCCAATCATTGTCTTTTCTTCTCAAAGTTAATCAGGTCAAGTTCAATATGTTGTGAGTTTAGAGGTTTAACACTAAGATACATTCAGCACGTAAGTTTAGTTCAATATATTGTGGTGTAAGTTTAGTTCAGTATATTGTGGTTTCAGAGGTTGAACGCTAAGACACATTTAGCATAGAAATTTAGCACCTTTCACATTAGGTTCCAGTCGCTCTTCGCATTAGATTATTGCGATATAATATAGAATCTACATATCAATTTCATAATGCACTTATAGTCTTTTTCACTTGTACAAACGTTTTTGGAGTTTGACATAGTCATGCAGTTATCTTTTCAGTTGTACAAGTTTCATTGAAATTTGACACACACACACACACACACACACATATATATATATATATATATATATATATATATATATATATATATATATATATATATATATATATTATATCCAATTGATAGAAGTGACAAAAGTTGTTTGAGGATCTTACAGAAAGGCGTGCTCAAGGACAATAGAAATATAAGAAGACATAGAAATAGAGATGCACTGCAGATAGAAATAGTATACAATATTGGATGTAATTCATACATTTTGTAAGATGAGTCTTCAGATTTCATGTATTTATAGATTTTTATTATATTCAAAAGTAGAGATTATCATGAGCATGAGCTTCTAGAAAAGTGGATCTTTGATGCAAAAGTTTCTGGCTTTTATGATGAGCCTTCACTTTATTTACAAAATTCGCTTTTTATAATGATTTTTATCTTCAACTGCTATTTTGAAACTAACTAAAATCAAATCTCTACATGGATCTTTCTTATCACATCCATACTTTCATAAACTTTCATCTATATAAAAAAAATTATGTTATTAATTTTTAATCTTTTTCTATCTATTTTATATTTTATATTTTATTTATTTGATCACCTAGGTTCTCATGATATACCAAATTTTCATAAGAAAAGCGTTAAGGATTTTTTATGTTACTATACATTGGCCCAAGTTTCCGCTTTACAATGAAGATATAAAAGAGATATATTTTGAAAGCTCATTACTAGAGGAGTTTTGAAATGGATCCAAGAGGAGTATTGATTTTATGTATACTCACAACTATATCTCTTATCCACTCCAACGCATGCGTTGTGAATAATCCATTATATCTTTGTGTATTCTTTTCTTTCGCTAAGCTCTACTACATATTCTTATGATTATGGACTCTCTTAATGTGTAAACCTTTTTCTAAGAATCCATGTTCATTATATGATTATACTTTCATAAGATTCTAACAAACTAAATGATTTTTCTTTTGTGCATTGAAATATACTTTTTAAATTTAAAGGAAGTTTGGCTTAAAGTTTTATCTCTAGATCAGCTTGAATTAATTGAAAAACACAAGTGGATGCGGGCTTAATACCCATGGGATCCTCCACATCCTACAATACACACTGAAAGGAATAAGGAACCATAGTGATGTCCCCAATGTAAAAGAAAAGGGTAATCTGTGTCATTTCTGCGATCCTTTGCCCCTAGAGCATCCCATAAATGATGCTAAAAAAAAACCCTATCACATAAGGGATATCTAGCATCACTTATGAAATGGTACTTTAATAATGTTGCTACTAGAGATGCTTAAGTGATGCTCAAAAATTGCCTCCAACACTCGAGCATCCCATAAGCTATGGCCTACACATAAAAAAAAAAAAATCATGGAATTCTTCCAACACATTTGTGCTGAGATTCAACGACCGAACGAGAGAGGGGGAGAGAGAGAGAGAAAGATGCACACATACCTACAAAGAGGGAAGGATGCACACATACCAGAGAGAGAGACATACATTCACACAAAGGCACATACACACATGCATTTGCATATATAAGTACACAAATGCATTTGCATATATACACACACATTCATTTGCATACACACATGCATACGCACATGCATTTACAATAATGCATTAAGTCTAAGTCTCTCAATGCATTTATAAACTCAGGGCATCTTTTGATTGTTCACGAAGAGCAACAACATTTCTTATGATCACAAGGTCATTTTAAAAAAAAGTAAAATCATCAAAATTTCCATTGAACCTCTTTTATTGTGCTCCATTCACCTCACATTTGACCTTCAATCAACATCGCATATGGTCCTAAACCGATGACTATGAATAGACATCAATTGAATGATTATGAAGATTTCCCATCCATTAAAAGGATATCAATGCTTAAAATCAAAGATCCATTGAGCCCATATAAACCAAGATGCAATTTTCCAATTTTAAAAATCTCAATTTTTCCTTGCCAAATTGTACTTTTTTGGATTTTTCATAAGATCCTCTCATATGATACTAGCTATACAATCCTTCACCTTTTTTATAGAATATCTCACTCCCTAGGTACCTCTATGGCTTGTGCCATTGATATCCTCCTAATCCTATCATCCATCAACCAAATACCAACTTTCTTAACTTACCAAACCTTCCTCTATTGACCATAGCAACTAGGCCCTCTATCATCTATATCCATTATTGTTTATTGACTTCTTTAGCACCATCCATCACCTCTAAACCTATATCAAAGACTTCTATACATTTCCCCCTAAAACTCTAACATCCATTAAATTCATTTGAAGATTATCCATCAATAGACGTCTACAGAAGCACGCGAACAACACAAGGAAGAAGAAGAAGGTTGGAGCACAACACACAATACTAAATGTATTACCACTAGAATGTACAAAGATAAGTAACCCATTAGGGCAATAGTTGTATATACAAGTTGGGGAAAAAACCTCCTAAAGAGGGAAAAAAGTGCCCCGGTGGTCCTAGTGTGTTCACACACATCACTACCTAAATATATCAATAAATCCGCCTCGAAGTGATGCGGTGAAAAAGGAGCTGATACTCATATATAAGGAAGTGCCAAGCTATGTGGAATCAATCCACAAAAGGAAGTAAGCCCAAAGCTTTGTGGAAAGCTTCAAATTTCTCCCTAGGTAGAGCCTTCGTGAAAAGTTATGCAATGTTCTCCTACATGGGTACATATGCCAAGTTGATCTCTCCAATAGAGAACCTCTCCCTGACATAATGATAATGCACCTCAATGTGCTTAGTGCAAGCATGGAACACATGGTTCCTCACAACTGCTAATGCACTCTAACAACCAATGAAGATGGTGGTGGCAAAAGGTTGACGAACACCCAAAATAGCCATAAGGCTTCTGAGCCACACACACTCAATAGTTATTGTGAAAGCTTCCCTATACTCAGCCTCACAGCTAGAAGTGGCCACAGTAGGCTGCATCTTGCTCAACCAAGATATACATGAGATACCAAGCATTAAGCAAAAACCGCTAGTGGATACATAGGTGTCATATCAACGAGCCCAGTCAGAGTAAAAAAAAGCATGAAAATCTCATAGTAGTGATCTCCCCTTGGGATAAAACAATCCAAGTAGCCAGGTATCACTCAAGTAGCAAAAGATGCACTTAACTACCTTCCAATGCTTGACACCTGGGCAATGCATAAACCTGCTTATCTGTGAGACAACAAAATAAATATATGGTCGAGTAATGCATAAGCAAATCAAGCATCCAATAGCCTGCTGATAGAGAACAACATCAAATGCATCTCCAGCATCATGAAGACTCAATCGTAAACCTGTCTCCATAGGAGTGGCAATCGGTTTGCAATCTTCAAGGTCAAAATCCTACAATAATGTATCAATATATTTTGTTTTGCATAGAGCTATTCCACCATCAACTTGCATAAACTCGATGCCCAAATAATGATGCAAACGCCCCAGATCTGACATCTCAAATGAGGCATGTAGATTAGCCTTAAAATCAGCAATATGCTTCTCATGAGGACTAGTGAGTAGCATGTCATCAAAATACACAATAATGATCAGAAGTACATCATTAGCATGTTTAACATATAAGGTGCTCTCAGTTGGACTCTTCTCAAAACCAGGTGCGATCAGATAGGAATGTATCTTTTCATACCAAGCACGTAGTGCTTGTGTCGAACCATATAATGCCTTTTTTAACATGCACACCAGTTTTTAATGCCCTTTCTGCACAAAGCCATAGGGCTGAAAAACATATACTTCTTCATGCAAATCACCATTCAGAAATGCAGTTTTAATGTCCAACTAGTGTACATTCCAACCATGATGAGCTGCAAGTGCACAGATGCTACTAATAGTAGTCATTCGGTATGTAGGAGCAAAGGTCTCATCAAAATCAATGCCTCTTACTTGAGCATAACCCTTTGCAACAAGCCTAGCTTTATACCTTTCAACTATTCCACCAAGTCTTTGCTTCAACTTGTATACCCACTTAATGCCAATGGCCTTTTGCCAGGAGGCAAGTCACATAAAGACCAAGTACCATTTTTCATGATAGCATCATATTTAGATTGCATAGTACATGTAGCCATCCAATTTTTTGAATTTTGTGCTTCATCAAATGAAACAAGCTCATTCTCATCATAGAGACTAGATGCAGCCATAGCATAGCAATCTAATGCAAAAGAGGCACTATGAGAGCGAGAACGAGTACGATATGATAGAGGAGCATCTAATTTGATGTGATGCAAAGTTTGCACTAGCCATTTTGGCATAGTTTTTGCCTCCTCAATATCAGCTCTATCATCAAGAAGTGCATCATGTAAATCCACATCAGAAATGGAATGTTCTACATCATCACATGAAACCTATAAAGATTGAGAAGTGGCCTCATTAGGACCAGCACTAGTTTTTCCACCTATAAAGGGAGGCAGCAAAGTATCATACATGTCTTTGGAGCTAATAGATGTTTCCTTAGTACATGAAAGTAATGGTTGAATAGGATCTTCCACAAAAACAACATCACGACTAACCAAAATGCCTTTAGTCTATGGATGGTATAGACGATAGCCTTTTCTTTCATAACTATACCCAATGAAAATACATTTGAGTGCTTTATCATCAAATTTTCTGTGTTGTTGTGGAGGCACTAGTGCATATGCCACACAAACAAAAACATGAAAATGAGGAACAGATGGCTTGTGATCATGCCAAGCCTCATATGGAGTGATAGATGTTGGGGTTCAACAACACATACCTACTAACTCAAACCAAGTTCACTCACAAAAACAAATCCTCACACTAATTTCCTTCTCACATGAAAAGATTAATTGCATACATAAATTCAGAGTCACCATTATCTAAATTCAACAATGAAAAAAAATAATTACTCCTCTTTCACAGTGATCATTTACACACGCAAAACAAATATGATGAAAATACTTCATTAATGTATTCATTTGTAGAGATTTCAATGATGATAAATGAGAAATACTATTAATGTCAACTTAATTCGTCAGGCTTGAATCACCATCAGCCTACGTCAAAAACAGGTAGAGATACTCTCTTCTTTTGTCGGTTCAACTCTCTCTTCAAAGACGCTTCTTCTTCCCATTTCATACTTGCATGAGAAAAATACAACTACCATGATCACACGACATCCACCCTAACTAATTTGTAAGTACTTCTTTTGAAATTCCAATGAAGCAAAATATAGATTTAGCAAAACTCTGAGTCAGCAACATCCGATTTAGCGGAATTTTGACTAACTACTTATCTTCTAATTTTTCACCCCTCAACACCTGGTACTGCTTGGTGGGGGATGTTTTTTAAAAATCAAGGCCGAATTTACAATTCCTTGATCAAAAACTATGACACAAAGTTCTCTATGAGGATTTTCTTCTTGAACTTCACCTGCAACTGTAGTATCTTCTTGAACTTCTCTTGTTCCCACCTCCATTTCCTCTTGCTTCAAAATCCCTTCAGAAACTACTTCTTTTTGATGTTGTACTATATGTTGAACTGGATCTTTCAACTCCTTATCCAAATTCTGGTGAACGAGATGCTCCTTAAGATCTGCAATTTGTTGAAACAAAGATTCCTTCTCACTTTTAAGTTGCTCAATAACTTGTATCAATTGAATCTCATGAACTGATGCAAATCCATCTTGTATCTACTCATATGGATATCTAATAAGTGTCTGCATCCTTTCTTTAATTCCAATCCATAACTCTTGCATACATTTATGCATTTACTACTTCAGAGTAATCATATCCATATCAATCATCAAGAATGCATCCATCTCAACCTCCTCATTTTGTAACATCTGTTTTTCAAGCACAAGTAATGGCTTAATTCTAGAATTCAATACCTCATTTTCCACCTAAAAAGTTGTATTTATTGTAGCTAAATTTGATATCTCTGTGTCCACTAGTTGTTACATCATTCTTGTCCATTCAGCAAATTCTTGCAATGACTTCTTAACTTTCAGTATTTCCAATGTCTGCTGCTTCCGAAACTAGATCAAAACTTCTTCATGCTCTTGTACCTTCCTCTTTAACTCATCTTGTAAACTTTGTACCTGGGATTTCTGCAACTGATACTCATTGGAATTAAGTATATCATTAAGTAGTTTTTGCTCCTTCTATAACTCATCCTCTCTCACTATAAACTTATATACTTCATCCAGCTTTTGTTGTACTTTCTGCACCTCTGCAATGACCTCAGCTTTTGACTCTAACAACTATTGCACAGATACCTTATGTACTATTGTCTTTAACACCGGTTCCAATTTATGCTTCTTCGACAATTTAAACTTCTGTCGAAAATCTTGTGTTGCTCAACATCCTCTAATACATGAATCAATGTCTCATGAAAACTTATACCTTTAGAAGTCTCACTCTTCAATTTCTTTACCATTGATTCCACTTCAACTCCCTTATATCATGTCATCAATAAAATACTGTATGTGTCATCTTGGTGCTCCTCCACTATGACACAATCCTGGTCCTTCTACTTAATAATTGGGGAAACAAGCTGCTCTTCCTGTGCATTCGGCCACATGACTTCATTCCTTTCTACTTTTTATAAACATTGAAACAACACTGCTAGATATGCAGTTAGCCTACTATTTTCTCTTCCTCATATCTGAACAGAAAATCTCACCATACATTTTGTCAAAAATCCAATGAGCCCAACTCACATTTCCTCCCTTCTTGACCCAACACAAGGGCGCATAGTTTTCCCTAGACATATAATCATATTTAACTATGAAACATAATCTCTCAAGATACCAATTAAGTTGTTCCCTATGAGCATATGATGCGTTTTTCAACATATTGAACTGACGGCCTCCTTCATGAGGACCTAATTCTTTCCCTAATGCCTCCTTCGAACATTTTGGCACAACAGGCTCTTTGAAAATAGGTAATTTAAAAACTTCTGCAACTAACTCAAGTGAGAACCTTGTGTTGCGACAACTAACCTTTGGTTTTCTTGATAATCTCCATTTGAATCTAAGCATAACAATAAAGTCGCCAATTTTCCCATGGTAGTGACGTGAAATCGAGCAAAGATATGCATTGCAACCAGATAACATTAAGTGGAGAACTTAAATCAATCTCGACCTTGAAATCAGTAAATGGATCCATAAGTGATTGCGTCATTTTACTAGCCAATGTAGGTGTTTGGGTTTCATCGTCCTCATCTTGTAACTGACTATCACTATCCTCTATTGAAGACTCCTCCTTACGCACCATAACTTCTTTTCTCCATGCTCTACCCCTCATCTCTATAGTGTCGATGGTCAAGAATACAGAAGCTAGAGTAAGCATCTTGCTTTTGGGCATGTAGAGGCACACTTCATGTTGGGGTTAGATGTGTGTGGAAGGATGAGAACAACACAAGGAAGAAGAAGTAGCTTGGAGCACAACACACAATACTGAACGTATTACCACTAGAATTTACAAAGATAAGTAGCCCATTAGGGCAAATAGGTGTATATTCAAGGGGGGGGGGGGAACACCTCCTAATGAGGGAAAAAAGTTCTCCGGCTCTCCTAGAGTCTTCACACACATAACTACCTAAATATATCAACAAATTCCCCCTAGGAGTAATGCGGTGAACAAGGAGCTGGCACTCATGTATAACGAAGTGCCAAGCTATGTGGAATCAATCCACAAAAGGAAGTAAGCCCAAGGCTTTGCGAAAAGCTTCAAACTTCTCCCTAGGCAGAGCCTTTGTAAAAAGGTCTACAATGTTCTCTTGTGTGGGCACATATGCCAAGCTGATCTCCCCAACAAATAACCTCTCCTTCACATAATGATAATGCACCTCAACGTGCTTAGTGCGAGCATGAAACACACGGTTCCTCGCAAATGGCAATGCACTCTGACTGTCAGTGAAGATGGTGGTGGCAGAGAGCCAGACCAAAACCCAAATTAGCCATAAGGCATCTGAGCCACACACGCTCAAGAGTCGATGTGAAAGATGCCCTATACTTAGCCTCACAACTAGAAGTGGCCACAGTAGGTTGCTTCTTGCTCAACCAAGATATACATGAGCTACCAAGCATGAAGCAAAAACCACTTGTGGACAAATGAGTGTCATAGCAATATGCCCAATCACTATCATAAAAATCATGCAAATCTAGCATTAGTGATCGCCCCTTGGGACAAAACAATCCAAGTAGCCGAGTACCACTCAAGTAGCGAAAGATGTGCTTAACTACCTGCCAATGCTTGACACCTGGGCAATGCATAAACCTGCTCATCTGTGAGATAGAAAATTGAATATCTGGCCGAGTAATGCATAACTAAATCAAGCATCCAATAGCATGCTGATAGAGAACAACATCAAATGCATCTCCAGCATCATGAAGACTCAATTGTAAAGATGTCTCCATAGGAGTGGCAATAGGCTTAAAGTCTTCAAGGCCAAAATGCTACAATAATGTGTCAATATATTTCATTTGACACAAAGCCATTCCACCATCAACTTGCATAAACTGAATGCCCAAATAGTGATGCAAATGCCCCAAATCAAACATCTCAAATGAGGCATGTAAATCAGCCTTAAAATCAGCAATATGCATGTCATGAGGACCGGTGAGCAGCATGTCATCAGCATATACCACAATGATCAAAAGCACATCATTAGCACGCTTAACATATAAGGTGCTTTTAGTCGGACTATTCTCAAAACCATGTGCAATCAGATAGGCATGTATCTTTTTATACCAAGCATGAGGTGGTTGCTTTAAACCATATAATGCCTTCTTTAACCTGCACACCTGGTTTTCATGCCCTTTCTACACAAAGCCACGGGGCTCAAAAGCATATGCTTCTTCATGCAATTCACCATTCAAAAATGATGTTTTGATGTGCAATTGATGTACAATCCAACCATGATGAGCTACAAGTGCATAGATGCTATGAAGAGCATTCATTCGACAAGTAAGAGCAAAGGTTTCATCAAAATCAATGCCTCTTTCCTGTGCATAACCCTTTGCAACAAGCCTAACCTTATCCCTATCAACAGTTCCATCAGGTTTATGCTTCAGATTGTATACCCACTTAGTGCCAATAACCTCCTTGCCAAGATGCAAGTCACATAAAGACCATGTATCATTTTTCATGATAGCATCTCAGATTGCATTGCAGCCATCCAATGTTTTGAATTTTGTGCTTCATCAAATGAAACAGGTGCAGTCTCATCACAGAGACTAGAGGCAGCCATAGCATAACAATCTGATCCAAAAGAGGCAGTATGAGAGCTTGAACAAGTACGATATGAGAGAGATGCATCTAATTTGCTTTCATGCAAAGTCTGCACCAGCCATTTTGGCATAGTTTTTGCTTGCTCAATATCAGCTCTCTCATCAACAAGTGCATCATGTAAATATGCATCACAAATGGAATGATCTACATCATCATATGAAACCCGCAAAGGTTGAGAAGTTGCCTTATTAGGACCGGCACTAGACTATCCACCTGTAAAAAGAGGCAACAAAGTATCATACATGTCTTTGGAGCTAATAGATGTCTCCTTAGTACATGAAAGTAAGGGTTGAATATCATCTTCCACAAAAAACAACATCACGGCTCACAAGAATGTGTTTAGTTTGTGGATGATACAAATGATAGCCTTTGCTTTCAGAACTATACCCATCAAAAATACATTTTACTGCTTTATCATCTAATTACTTCGATGTTGTTCAGGCAGTAATGCATATATCAAACAACCAAAAACATGTCGATGAGCAACACATAGCTTGCAATCATGCCAAGCCTCATATGGAGTGACAGACTGCAGCGCTCTAGTGGGACACCTATTAAGTACATATGCTACACACATGAAAGCCTCAAGCTAGAAACTATGTGGTAAAGCCTCACTCTTGACCATACACCTTGCCGTCTCCATGAGTGACTTTCTCTTTTGTTCAATAATCCCATTTTGTTGAGGTATATAATACACTGATGTTTTATCCCACGTTCAGCTAGAAATGCATTAAAGTCAGAAGACATACTATGGAGTAATAGTATAAAAAGAAAGTGTAAAGTGCGAAGCTCATAAGCTTGACTGTACCATAATGGAGATAATAAACCATAGAATCCTGTGAAATATAGAACAAAGTCCCATAAAAAAGGCCTCGGAACCCATCTAGGACTAAATGATAGATTGCCCTCATACCACTCTAGGTCCTCCTAGCCTTGAGTGTAATCACAAGTAATAGTTTAATCTAAACTATCTTGTGAACTATGCAAAACCATCATCTAGCCGATACATAAGGATTGCTTGGTAGTAAAATGCAATCTCTACATTTCACCAACCAAGAAGTCTATGGTTTGTCATCCTTTACCATTCGACTAAGTTCTATTGGAAGAGCATCTATTGGCACTAGTGCAAACTCTAAAATATTCTCTTCCTTGTAGTTTGCCATATGGATGCAAAAGCATTCACTTGGAGATTCACATAATCCATAAGTACCCATACTCCTAATTGGTGTTCAGACATCATCTTCATGATGTAACACCAACTAAGAGTTTGGTACCCCAATAGGTTAGATCTATCCCTACCTCCTAGAAACGCTAAAGAGAGGAGTAATTACTCTACTTCTAGTCTCACTAATTTCAATAACTAGATTATTGCATCTAGTCAAGGATCATCAATGGAAATAAAAATACTACTTCTCTCTAGATCCCTATGTGGAACTCAATCTAACTAGTATGATTACCTGATCTCCCTCTTGTCTTTGATAGAAGAGTGCCACTCCTATCCAGACAATTGAAATGAGAAAGTGAAACTCTCTCTCTAATCTCATCTAGGGAAAAGAGCTATGGTAGTGCAATCTATTCCACTTTCCCTTTCCCTTTGAAAGAGATTCTATTGAATCCATTTTCTCTACTCATCCATAACTGAGAACATGTATATAAGTTCTCCATGTTTTCCTTCTAAAATAGTGGAGAAACAAACTCCCATGTGAAGGAAATTTACAATGAATAGTAGAGCAAATGAATTCCTTCTAAAATATAGACTAAGAGATGTTTTGCTAAACATCTCTTCTCTCTAAAGTAAGATATACTCTATTATTCTCATATGAAGGGATCATGTTTTCCTTTCCTTTTCTCTCTCTCAAAGAACAAGAGCTAAAGTGAGACCTTTTAGCTTAAGTGAGATATCTCCTTGATCTCTAAGTTGATTACCACTTTCTCCTTTCCTTAAAAGAGAAACTTGTGAACTCATTTAGTCCCCTCATTACAAATATTTCTATGAAGATGGAGAACAAATCTCCCTTAACTAATGACGGTCTATGTAGTGAAAAGTGGAGAAAATTAATTCCTTATAAGAGTCAAAGCCCTCTATGAAAATGGTCGGTACTGATATGAGATGATACCATAAACACATGTGTATCCATACCAAAGAGCTATCTATACTAACCATCCTCTATGCATGGATCTATATGATCCCATCAACTAATGGAATTATCCTTCTTGAAAAGCTCAAAATGAGTATGTGATACCAATGGTGATAAAATCACCTATCACATTCTCTACTGGAAGAATAAATCTTCCCTAAACTATGAAGGATATCTCCCAATCCTAAGGAGATGTCTACTAAGAGCTCTCCTCTGATCAAGTTAGACATGCTGCCATGAATGATGAGTCCTTTTCTCCCTGGCCTTAGAAGAAGAGTGCTCAAAGGGAAGTCATTTCCACCATCCCATATGAGTGGAACCTTCTTCCAATTCATGGTGTTATACCTACACTAAACCAAATATATGTTCCTATATATATAATGGAATATGTAGGTGGATTCTAAGGAATCCCATATCCTAAAGTCATATCGGTGGACTCAAATGAGTCCTATATCCATGAACTAGTATAGTTTGGTTCTAATCAATAAGTGACAATGGATATCCCTTTCTATTCCAAACTAACTTGTTCCTAAGTACCAAGACTGAGTCTAAGTACCTCTTTGTAGATCCCAACATACATATATGTATTGGGTACCTCAACTACTCTTAACTAAGGGATCTATGCTCTAATTCATAGAGCCAGTGCCATGCTTATGGCCTTCCTAACCATCACTTGAATCACATAAGCACCCATCGATGCTCTCTCATGAAACCCATCTATGTGACCCCATCTAATTGGTTTCCTTAGTATAGCAGAAATGCTTCACTACTTGCTCAAGTGAGGTGTATCAGTGAAACTAATCACTTTTTGGGTATTCATCATAATACCCCATAGTCTCCTAATCATCATGTGAGACTCTTTTGAAGATAAAAAAATCTTCACTACATTGGAAACTATCATAAATGTATCTCTGGTGCCTCTATGAAAATTCTTATAACCTATAGGATTGCTTGTGCACATTCCTAATGGTGAGGGTATATCTCCTTCCCCTTAGCAATCCTATGGTCTAAATCCATAAGGATTATGTGTAGAGATCCTATTACTTGTGAAGTTGCCTTATCTATACTACCATGATGGTCCTAAGTCCATCAAATACATGCTTAAAAGCATGCTAACACCTTAGTGATGTTTGCAAAAAAGGCATGTTACCATGCCATAACATTCTTACCTAAAGGTAAGTGCATAGATACCGCCATGAGGTGGGAAAAATTTCTACAACATTTCCCCAAGGAAATGGAATCCAAAAAATTTTAATCATAAGTTCAACGACACATAGGCCATCCAACAACATGGGGCTTGACAAGCCCATGGCATGCACACCATAAACTCATACATGGACTCCGTTACTTGCAAAAACATAAAAACAAATGCTAGCAACAAATCTCTTTGTTGCATAACCATGTAGTTCCTACAATCACCTTTCCTACAAACAATAAAAAAGTGTACTTCTCGCATGTTGATCCATAATTTTAGAATTGAAACAATGATCAACTTGGATATATGCACTCAAATCCATGCATGTACATATAGAACATGTCATAAAATAAAGTAAAATGCTTGAAAATATAAAGCATACATCCTTGAATGATTTGGTATTGGAATTGCATGCATCCAATCCTCCTCGACGATCTTCGAGACCTCTGCACATTCCTCATCATGTCTTAATATAAACTTTTCTTATCCTCAACAACCAGCATACGAAATACATCACTGCTTTCAGCCATGGCCATTGACTAAAATACCTTGATGCAAAAAAAATGACGGTATCTGAAAAAGTTGAACAGAACTACCCAAACGAGTTCTGCTAGACGTGTAGCAGACTTGGAGATGCTTATAATGGCCAACTGAAACAAGTATATATCTTTGGCACAAAAAGACAAGATAGCCTACACAAGCGCTACAACAGTGTGTTCGAAGGCTGAAACGAGCTCAAATTGTGACTTTAGAACCAAATTTTATCTCTCAAACACCGTGAGTATGCTTACCAAATTTCGTGCGATTTTGAGACTACAACAGGAGAGGTGTAGACAATTCCCTAGATGAAGCATCGACCTGCTCTAATACCAATTTTTGGAGTTAGATGTCTGGTGAAGCTGCACAAACGGCACAAGGAAGAAGAAGTAGGTCGGAGCACAACACACAATATTGAATGTATTACCACTAGAATGTACAAAGATAAGTAGCCTGTTAGGGCAAATAGGCATATATTCAAGCCAAGGGAAAACAAACCTCCTAAAGAGGGCAAAAAGTGCCCTGGTGGTCCTAGAGTGTTCACACACATCACTACCCAAATATATTAACACTTCAAACGCAGCAATCAACCTCAACTGCACTGATTTGACAACACGTGATTGTTAAAAGATTATACGATGCAAATACTCACACACTTAACGCTACGCTTCCATGATGCATAAAGTCAAACAAAAAATCCGCAAAATAATTTGAATTCTTAACACAACCCAATGCGGTAGTTTAAAATATTTGTGCACCTTTCCTTTTTCTTTGAAAAAAAATCTGAGTGCACACAATCCAATTGAGCACCTTTCGAGTGAGTAAACTCCAATGACACATATTCTGGGTGAGTAAACTCTGAGCGAGTATATTCCGAGTGAGTAGACTCCGATTTAACACATTAAACCTCAAATTGTCATATGAAGACCAATGTATTCTTAGGACAGTACTTAATGTAAACTTGAACCAACAATTATCCAAAAGATATGATGCCACTAACCAAAATGCAGAAAAATAAGTATTTTTACTGTAGTGATCAGAAACATTACAGAGTTTATTATCCAATTTAAGCATCACCTGCACCAAATTAGATGACAATCAATCCACCTGTGGCTGTTTCCCTTGAAATTTCTTCAGATGAAATCCATTAATTGGTTTTACCATTCTCAGATGAAATCCATTAATTGGTTTTTCCATTAATTGGTTGCACAATCTGATATGGACCTTTATATCTCAAATTCACCTTTCTTGGATGTGGTCCTAACTTAGAATTATACACCATGACCTAATCTCCAACCTAAAATATCTTAAATTTGACATTCTTGTTAACCCAAGCTTGTCTCCTTCTTTGAATCACCTCAATTATATATGCACTAACTAAACGGTCTTCCTCCAATTGTAGAAGATACTTACTCCTATGCTTGACCAATAACTCTAGAGCCATCTTTTCTGTTGTTACACACAAACGTGGGACCACAAACTCCATTGGGAATACTACTTCTAAGCCATACACCAATCTAATTGGTATCGTTCCGGTAGTTACCTTAAAAACTCTTTTGAATGACCATAATGCTGAATCTAGCAACAAGTCCCAATTCTTTTGATTGTCATGTACTAACTTTTTAAGAATTAGTAGCAAAGTTTTATTGGTGCTTTTTTATTGACCGTTTTCTTGTGGATAATAGGTTGTAGACTTTTTGTGCATAATTAAATGTGTTCTTGTTAGTTCTGAAATGACTCCATTAAGAAAATGTGCTCCTCTATCACTAACCAATTGTATTGGACATTCAAATCTGTTCATAATGTTGTGATAGAGCAACTTCGCTACACTAGCTACCTTTTTGTCCTTAAGTGCTATTGCTTCCACCCAATTTGTGCAATAATCCTTTGCTACTAAAATATACCTACTTCCACGTTGAGTAATAGGCTTGATAGGCCCAACAAAATCCATCCCCCACTTTTGAAATGGATCTAATGGCAAAACTGGATGATCAGCCATTCTATCTTAATTACTTGGTTGGCCTGTTTTTTGACAGATAACTACATCTTTTGGCCAATTCATGAGCATCCTTTAATACTATAGGCCACCATAACCCAACTTGCAAAATCTTTTTACCTGTAATATCTCCTAACAGATGTCCTTCTGCTGCTCCTGAATGTGCTTCCTGCAAAATAGTTGGTTGCTCAAAATCTAGTAACATCTTCTAATTACCTAATCCACCCTTTTTTTGTACAATGCACCTGCTATTACCAAATACGGCCTACTTTTCAAAGCAAACTTCTTTCTCTGATCAAGTGTAAACTCTTGAGGCAATACTCCATCTGTTAAGAATCCTAACAATTGGTCATACCAAGAATCAAAATTAGAAATCTGAGCATTAAATAACTCCGCATCTGGAAACTCATCATTTACTCCTACTGGTGCTTCCCTTGACTCTAATCTACTAAAATAATCGGCCATTGCGTACTCGTTACCAAGAGTATGAACAATAACAAATCCTGTAATAGAATCATCCATCTTGCCAATCTTCCTATTGATAGAGGATTCTTGATTAAATATACCAAAGCCTGGTGGTCTACATGAAAAACCACTTTATTACCCAACAAATAATGCCAGAATTTATTAAGAGCATATACCATTGCCAATGCCTCACGTTTACTAACCAAATAATTCCTTTCGGCGAAAGACAATGCTCTACTTGCATAATAAATTGGCCTACACCATCCTTTTTCTTTTTTCTGCATCAACACTGCTCCTATTGCTACATCCAATGCATCTACAAATATGTGAAAAGGTAGCAACCAATCTGGAGGGTGCAAAATTAGTGTGACGGAAACCATCTTTTTTAATAATTGAAAAGCCTTCTCTTGAGCTTCAGCCCATACAAAGGGAACATCTTTCTTTGTTAAATGTGTCAAAGGTAATGAGATATTAGCAAAGTACCTCAAATACCTATCATGCCACTTGATTTGTCCAACAAACCTCATTACTTCCTTTATATTTGTGAAAGCTTTCACTCTCCTAATGGCTGCAATTTTCTTGACGTCAATAGCCATTCCCTCTTGTGAAATGACATGGTCCAATAAGATAATCCTCTTCACTGCAATGACACTCTTGAATAGATTCAACACCATTCTAGATTTTTTGCATCTATCAAAACAAGATTTTAGGTGCAATAGGTGTTGTATCTTCTTTCCAAATACTGAGAAGTTGTCAACAAAAACTTGCATAAAATCATGCAAGTAAGGCTCAAAAACTTTGTGTCATGTAATCAAACAAAGGTGGTCCATTCTTCAATCCAAAGCTCATGACTATGAACACATAATTTTTGTAAAAAATGAGCTTGCATATTTTTGTTCATATATTTTCTCAACCAAACTAATTACCTCCTTTTCTTGCTGCTCCAACTTCTGCTGAGTCAGAATTTCTAGATTTTTCTCAAACAATTGCCTCAGCTATGTGCCTTCCATTGTGTCACCCACAACTGGCTAATTACCATTTCCCAAAAGTTCCTCTTCTTTTGATAATACTCCCTCCACGTCTACTTCCAATATTGGGACTACTGGCCAACCTGAACCATGGTCTCCCTAACAACATTTCATATGGATAAGTACATTTAAACATTCTAACTACCATAAAATTAACCATAAATGACATCCTTGCAATTTTTATCTATTGTTGCTTCAGAATGCCCAAAGGTTGGACTCTCGTTTGATCTGCCATATTGAATTGAAAAGGTGTTTGATCCAAAGCTCCACACCCCATTTCTTTAAATATATACCCAGATAATATGTTCACTCCTGAGCCACCATCCAAGAAAACCTCGTCAAATCTTCTTTGTTTATATTATGCCTGAATTACTGGAACTACAAAGTCCACATCAACTAGATCAATGCTATTGGATGATGTTGAAGGTATGTGTGTAGCTGCTAGTTCTCATTGTTGACCAACTAACTAGATCAATGCTATTGGATGATGTTGAAGGTATGTGTGTAGCTCCTAGTTCTCTAAAAGCGGGTACTAAGGATAACTACTGATCCAAGGATAACTACAAAGGAGAATTAATTATTACCTCAAACTAGTCATTGTCCAGTTCTTGTTTGGTCTTCATTTTATCATCCTTCTTTGTTCTATGCATAGATGTTCCATCATCATCTTCTTGGGATAACATCTGAAATTGTACTTGCTTCTGTTGATCTTGCTGGATCCGTTTCTGCACTTGGTCCCGAATCTACCTTTGCTCTTACTAATCAATAGGACCTTTATTCTTTGACCTTGTCACTGCCAAGACATCCACATCCTTGACCAAAGTGCATTGCTTACAATCACAATTCCATTGATTTTCATGATCCTGATTTCGAGTTTTTGATGTAGTTGCACCTTGATCATTACAAAATTCTTGATCTGATAAATCTATTACTATGACATTCGCCTGAACAGCTTACTGAGCCCGTTGTTGTTGCTACCCTTGCTGGTTATTTGGATTATAACAAACCACTGGTATACCCCTTTCCTCTATGTGCTTAACCCATAAAGGAGAATTAGACCCAATCCAATGATCTGGTGTAGAACAATATCCACATGGCATCACTTTAGGTGGTTTGCCTTGTCGATTCCCTTGTTGATGACCTTGGTAATTTCCTTGCTAGTTTGCCTCATCTCTCCATGGAGGTCTGCCTTGATACTACCTCTGAAAAGCACCACACCTTTGAACTAGAATGGCCTAATTTGCTGCAACTTCATTATTATTCCTACTGTCATATCTTGCATTTTGTCCTCAATGCTTTGGATTATACTAGCAGTGACTTGTGGTATGTCCTTCTTTGTCACAAATGTTTCTTTAGTCTATTAATTAGAACTTCCTCTTTACTTTGCTTACCTTTGTGTTTACGATGTTTTCTTACCACAACCTCTTCATCTTCACTCTGTGATTCTGAATCAGTCATCCCTTTGTCTGACTCCAATTCTTAATTGGATTCAGCATTTGAATTGGAGTCACTATCCTTCTTCTTAGATCTGTCGAATATTTTTTCTACTCTTGCAGCTACTAACACTAGCACATCAAATCCATTAACTATGTCAACACTAGCTATTGCAGGCCTAATGCTGCTCCTTAATCTTTTTAGGAAGTAACATGCCAACATCTTGTCGATAGGTCTCTCATTGCCTTGTAATCTTTCCATTAAAATTCTAAATTTCTGAGCATAATCCTCCACTAACATGTTCTTTTTTCTAATTGCTCGCAACTTCCTCAAAACATCCAAGGGAGTCTTTTCTTTCCTAAATCTTTGTAAAAATGCTAATCTTAGTGCATCCTAAGTAGCAAAATGAGCCATACCATATTGGCTGAACCAGTCATTGCTCTTCCTTCCAATGTGGCTGCAAAGTGTTGTAATTTAACTACATCACCATATATTGCGCTATATCCATTTGTTGTCCCCTTTATTTCAAATTGAGCAACGTGATAGTCTGCATCCTCCTTTGAACCTCCTCTAAAATGTGCAGCCTTCACTTTGGGGTTTGGAGGTGGTTGTGCCATGGGCAATGGCTGAGGTGTATGCCTAGTTCTTTGACTAGTCATCCCTCCAAGTGGGTCGAATTAGAGTCATCTTTTAACTCCTACAGCTGCTTCTGTTAGGAACAACGCTCCTAGTATTCTGCTCACCAACCTTACTTTTGCTACACCTGTTCCTCCTTCCTCCTCTTCGGCTTCAAAAATAGAATCATCTTGTGCTTCATACCAATCATAAGGCTCAAAAGATGAATCCACGTTACCCGCTTGTGCTTGTGCTCTTGTGTAGTAAAATTTACTAAATCTTCCTCTTCTTCCATCGTGCATCTCTTGCTTCTTTAGGAAACATAGCAGGATCACCAAATGTGTTGGGGTTCAACAACACATACCTATTAAGTCAAGTCAAATTCACTACTCCTCTTGCATAGAGATCATTTACACACTTGCGTAGAACAAATATGACGAAAACAATTCATTATGTCTTCATTTACAGAGATTTCAATGATGATAAATGAGAAGTACTGCTAATGTCAACTTAATTCGTTCGGCTTGAATCACCATCAACTTGCATCAAAAATAGGTACATATACTCTCTTCTTCTGTTCGTTCGACTCTCTCTTTAAAGATGCTTCTTCTTCCCATTTCATACTCGTGTGAATAAAATACAACTACCATAATCACACGACATCCACCCTAACTAATTTGTAACTACTTCTTTAAAATTCCGATGAAGCAAAATACAGATTCAGCAAAACTTCGAGTCAGCAACATCTGACTTAATAGAATTCTGACTAACTACTTATCTTCTAAATTCTCACCCCTCAATAATAGATTGTAGTGCTTTAGTGGGACAAAAATTAAGCACATATGTTACACACATATTAGCATCAAACTATGTGGTAAAGCTTGACTCTTGACCATACACCTCACCATCTCCATAAGTAACATGTTCTTCCGTTCAGCAACTTGTTAAACTTATTGTTTAATCTGTTATTGATTCTGGGTTCTTAGGATGGTTAGAGGTCTGTAACACAGAGGCCCTGTTTGTATTTTCCCAAATCTATTCACTCACTTCAAATTACTGCTACACCATGTAATGTTCAGAGTTAACTCTTTCAACTACTTCACTATTCTGCATGTTAGAACTTCTTCGCCACAATATGCGATAACGTGCAACTCGTCACTTTACCATAATGTCAATTACTTAATACTTCATTAACAACCTAGTTAATCAACGAACTTAATTAACAGAGAGACCGACAATAGAGTAAACAGAATATGAAGAATACACGTTCCGCTCCACTTCAGCCATTCGCCCAGACTGATCAAAAGTCGGGCCACACCTTCTGTTCACGCATGTCTCCTTTATTAATCAAAAGTTACAACTGTTGCGCTACGCCCTTTCGGTATGCATGCGGATTTTCAGAATTACATATTACATTCCGGCAGCTCACACTGGCACGCATGGTGGACTCGAACCCGAAAAGTATTTACAAAGTTCAAGATTCATCTATGATACCCTATACATACATGGAACGGGCTAATTTGAAGGTGCGGGCAATCTTTTGCTTCAAAGACTCTAGCATATTGCGCAAAATGTCAAGTTCAATAAGCTGCGCATCAGTCCAGACCAAACTAGCACCGATCACTTGGCTGATTAAAGACTCTACATGTGTCTGCAAAAATGCTTCTTGTAAATACAAATCACTTGCTAAAGCACCATCTCGGCACAACTTTATTTCGGCAATCTCTGCATCAATCCTGGACAACCTGTCAGCTTGAACTCCGAGCTGCTTTCCTTTGCGCTCAAGTTCGTTGCGGTTGATCAGCAGGTTGCACCGTTTTGGTGGTCGTATCGAGCATGGCCTCCTGTCAATTGGGCTCAGGTGGCACAATTTTATTGGAAAGTTGTACTTCTTCAATGATAGTATCCAGAAGGGGTTTTTGTTGGCGGAGAGGACGGAGGAGAAGGATTCTGTGCCGACGAAGTAGTGTTCTGCACTTGTACGTTGGAAGACGATAGAACTTTACTATGCGACGGACTCAATCTTCGGCGTTTCTCTGAGAAGAATTGAAGAAGATCGGCATCATCGTCAATCTCCATCATCTGTGTAGGCTCCTCATGTAATAACAGAGTGTTCACTGGGGGTGGTTGCTCTGCTTGGATCACTAGAAGGAGATGCGTCAATCGCATCCTAGGGATCTCATTCTTGGCTAACTGCTTTGAAATGGCTTGGCATTCATGGTGAATGCGTCGAAAAAAGAATGACGTGAAATTGACAGTTTCTCGGGAGGCAGTGTCGATCATGGAGTAGAAAGGACAAGAGATGTCGTAAGTATGTTTTTGGAGGTTTAAGGCAGTTACTAGGAACTGAAGGATGGTACGCTTGGGTTCGGGACGACATAAGATGGCAAACTCGTTAGACGAGTGCCTGGGGAAGAGTTCTTTCATGGTCGCCATAGGAAGGAGAGGGCCATCGACCAATCCCTCCTGAGGGATACAGAATCCCTCAGCGACGATACTTAGTGTAACAATGACATAGGGGTTTAAACATGCCAGAGGCCAGCGTTGCTCTATAGCAAGCTGGTGGCTATGTCAGAGATTATCTGAGCAACGAAAGGATGACACTCCATTGAATGCCAAGGCAATTCAGCGAAGGCCAGGAGACCACGAGCACGTAGGAACTCGCTCACATCCAGAGCGAGTCTAGCACGAAAGGTGACGATGTTTGCCAGAGCTTCCATGATGCAGGTGACAACACACACACAAAGAACAAGTGTAAAGAACAAGATTAAGTAAGAACACTGAAGTAATCATGCAGAATGAAACAGAATCATCACGTAGGGCGGGAATATTACAGACATAAAGGTGACATGAACGCATTAATAGAATCTGAGACACAAAAGGTGGTTACAAATCATGGTTAGGTAAGAAACTACGGTCAATCAGTCAACCGGAATTACGCAAAGAGGAAAGGAACGTCGAGGTAGATCAGCGAGAAAAAAGGAGGAAAAATATAGATCACGTCTCATGGGGAGGAAGGCGGTGCATAATAAGAACAAAGCTTCGATCCATTAATCGCTTTAGGAAGGAGGGTACCATTGAGGGTGGATAACCAAAAATTAGTGGGTCCCACTTGTTCTGCAATGCGTTATGGACTGAACCATCGCAATTTAATCTTTTCGGCGGATCGGTTAGATTTAGCATTATAAAAGAGCACTAATTGGTCGACTGTAAACATGGGGGTTTTAAGAAAATGATCATGAGTTCTTGCTTGTCTGAGCTGAACTTCCTGCAACACCAGAAAACTCTCGAGGTGTTGTTCATCCAGAGACCCTAAAGACTCCAATCAGAAAGGGAATGATTCTTTCGGTAGTAATTTCTGCTCGAATGCCACTCACAGACTAGGAACCACCAGTTCCATAGGAGGAATTGCCTCCAAACCATAAGCCAACTTG
This sequence comes from Ceratopteris richardii, assembly GCA_020310875.1. NCBI lineage: Eukaryota > Viridiplantae > Streptophyta > Polypodiopsida > Polypodiales > Pteridaceae > Ceratopteris > Ceratopteris richardii. Next base: position 64,212,303 of record CM035419.1, read on the forward strand.
AAAGGAGTTATTCCGGTCCCCATTTTATATGTTGTACGGTAAGCCCATAATACGGCAAGTAGGAATTGGTCCCATCTCTCTGGACAATCTAATACTAGTTTCCGTAAGATGTTCAACAAAGATTTGTTGATGCTCTCAACGAGTCCATTTGCTCTTGGATAGTAGGGAGAACTGAACTTATGCACAATCTGGAAGGCTTTAGTAAGCACTTGCATTAATGTGTTTGCAAAGTGTGTACCTTGATCAGTCACAATCTCCAAGGGTAAACCATAGCGTGGAAAAATATCTTTCATCAAACATTTAACGACCGCAGCAGTTGTGGCTGACCGTAAAGCCGAACCTTCGGCCCACCTAGTTGCATAATACGTGCATGTAAGAATATATTGGTCACTAGTAACTATCGCAGTTGTAATTGGTCCGATAAAATCCAAGCCCCATTTTTGAAAGGGTTCGAGAGGTAAAACTGGTTGGAGCAGAAAGTAATGTCGCTGCAAAGGTTGACTGGAACGCTGACACTCATCGCACTGTTGCACATACTTGGTCACATCACAATACATAGTAGGCCACCATAAGCCACTCTGCAGAATCTTCCGGTGGGTCAGGTCAACTGCAAAATGACCTCCAGCTGGTGCCGAATGAGCCACTGAAGCAATTTCGTGCGGGGCAACACATCGGAGTGGTACTCCCGAGTGATCCATGTAATATAACTGCCCTACAATGAACCCAAATCGTCGACTATACGTGGCCAACTTATGTCGAGCAACCGAAGAGGTCGTGCCGAGAGGACATCCACTGGTCAAGAAAAGCATAAAAGTGTCATAATAGGAGGATTTTATCGGCAATTCTTGTTGATCCTCCTGTACAGTCTCAGTTGCATAGATAGCAGGTGTGGTATCGTCAACTCCTTTCGAGAGGTCACTAGAATCCAACAGAGATAGAAAATCAGCAAGTGCGTGTGCGGACCCTATTTGATGTACTATTGAATAATCAAACTCTTGGAGCAATAAGGCCCATCTTGCTAGTCTTCCTCCCAAATGCTGTTGGCGAACAAGGTACACCAATGCTGCATGATCGACATGAAAAGTGAAGCATCATCCTAGTAAATAATGCTGGAATTTCTTCACCGAATACACTAACCCGAGACATTTCAGTGACTGAATAACTGCGCTCTACTGGGGCCAATCTGCGGCTTGCATAATACACTCGACGGAACCATTTGTCTGTTTGCTACATCAACACGCTGCCAATTGCAATGTCGGATGCATCCACAAAGACATTAAATGGAAATTCCCAATTTGGCGCTTGTAAAATAGGAGCCTGTGTTAACAATGATTTCAATTGGTCGAAAGAGAGTTGGCATGCCTCGGTCCATTCAAACTGACGAGGACTACTGGTTATCAATCGATTGAGTGGTGTGGCCAAATGAGCAAGCCAGCATAAATGTCATCCATGCCACCGGATTTGTCCCAAGAAGCGCATTACTTCTTTGGGTGTCTTAAGAGCAGGTGCCTCCAATACGGCCTTCACCTTATCTGGATCAACTTGAATCCTCTGTTTTGAGATAATTAATATGCCCTAGCAACTTGCTGCAAGATACCAAGAATACCGATTTATTTGGGTTTAAGCATATACGGTATTCTTGACACTTTGAAAAACAGCACCGTAAATGGTACAGATGCGCCAAAGTATCACCAGATAAGGAGAAATCATCCAAGTAAACTCGCATGAATGTGGTTAGATAAAGAGAGAAAACTTTCTGCATACAACGCCAAAACATACTCGGAGCATTTCGCAGACCAAACCACATCACAGTACATGCATAAATGCCCCAATTGGTTATAAATGTTGTCTTTGGGATATCCTGCTCCACCATTCGTACTTGATTATAACCACTATATCCATCCAGAAAGGAGTACATCTCACGGCCTGCCACATCATCTAACATTGTGTCCAAAAACGGTAGAGGGAATGGATTCGGTACAATGGCTGCATTTAATTTCTGGTAGTCCACACATATTTGTAATTGCTTATTCTTCTTCGGGACTATCACAATCAATAGGGACAATAAACCCAACCTTCAGCAATCAATCCAATTCGACTTTGACCTGGGCCACATAGTGAGGATTCATCCTATAGCTGGGTTGTTTAATAGGCCGAGCATCTGGTTTCAACATAACCCGATGCTGATAGATACGTGGATCCAACCCCTTCATATCCCGGTAATCCCATGCAAACACATCAGAGAATTCATGTAGCAACTACAGTAAGTTATCTTGGAAGGTCGCTGATAGTCCCGCCTTGATCTTTACTGGCTACGGATTAGCTTCATCACCTAAATTACAGGTAACCAATTGGTCTTCCGGTATGTAGAAGTGTCGGGGCATGGCAAAGTCGTCACCTGACTGAACCAATTGTTGTAGCATCGTATCATCCAAGGTCTGTAATACACTGGATTCGGATTCACCGATTAGTGGTACTATCGTACAAGCTGCCGAACTCCACTTATCAGCCAGCGTTTGTAAGTCCACAGTTCCGAGTGCCATCAAATCCTTGTTGGCTTTAAGAAAAGCTTCATCTTCATCATCTAAAAGACCATCCACCATGTGTACAGGTTCCGCGACACACGGTCGTGCATGCAAGTTGCAAGGCTTCATGTTATCCAGTGGAATGACATATTTATGGTGGTTATTCTTAAAAATCAATTCATGCGCTGACCAATCCTAAACTACCTTCGCTTGCTTTAACCATGGCCGTCCAAAGAACAAGTTATAGTCAAGGCTGGATTCAGGTAATTCCAGAACAACAAAGTTCATCTTAAATACAACTCCTTGAAGAGTAATAGGAATATTTTGCACCAATCCAACCGGATGAACTCGGGATTGATCAGCCATTCGGACAAAAAATTGGACAGGTTCAATTTGTGTCCATCCCATCCATTGACAAAGTGCGGCGATCGCAGTGTTTATACCCGAACCTCCATCAATTAGTACTTGAGTGATTTTATGATTCTTATACTAGACCATAATCAAGGGTACCATATGATCCACCGTCGAATCAATTTTAGGCTAAATTGTGGCTGTCGAAGGAGCACATGAAGGTCTTGGACTGACCTGTTGCTCGAACTGTTGACGTACGCCAAGAACCAAAGCCAATATTTGTCTCAATGGCAGTGTAATAGACGCCTTGGATAAGACATCCCATACCGGATCAAATTTTGTTGTTTTCGATACGGTGTCCGGTGGGGACTCTACTAGTGCTTGGGGCTAATTTCTTCCTTCCCGTACTGCCTGTAGTATACTCTACTGCATCACTGGAGCTGGGTCAAGAAAAATAGTTTTTTCTTGGGTTGCCCACTTACTTGCTTTAGTAAACACCTTCTGTTGTTCATGAATTCCAGGTTCAAAAATCTCCGTAGCTGGCTCTAATTGCTTTCCTGAGCATGTTTGCACTACTGTTGTTTGAGTGTCGACTACTGAAATGTACAGCATGTTCGCCATCGGGTGTTGTGGTTCCTTTTTCTCTTTATCGTACTCGGCCGCATCTTTACAGTACCTACGGATATGCCCTATTTCACCACAAAAATGACATTTAAGTGGTGGAAGAGATGCACCTTCACCTACTGCGCATTCCACCGAGTTTGCCCAAAGTTAGTTGACCTTGCTCCTCTATAATTCTTGTATCCTTGGTAAGGAGTATTCCTCATTTGCAGTGGTATGTAGTGACTGGCCAGTTGCCCTTGTTCCTGGATGATAGCATTGACAAACGCTCTACTTTGTACCTTTGCGTTATAAGGATAGGTCTCCATAGTATGGTCCGTGGTGTGACAAATAGCACAGTACATCTGATTCAGAGTGCATGCTGAGCTAATGTGACTTGTGTTTTAACATTTAGTACAGTAAATTTGTTTCAGAGGATCCTGGTTTGAATGCTTTGATGCCTTCAACCACTCTAGATCTTCAGTGAATCCACCCACTTTATTTTCTAATTGTAATGCCATAGTGATTACGACATCCAAGGTCATTCCTCCCACACATCGTATGATCATAATTTGTTTCAATTGGGGATTTAATCCATTTATGAACCACACTGCATAATGACATCGTCTAGTAATTTGGCATGCGCTCGTGGCAGCTGTCGTAAATGAGTCCGAAATAGAGTGGCATAGTCTTGTACATTTTGGTGTGGCTTCTGCCTATTATTTTGCAGATAATCAAAAATTTCTGCTCTGTTTTTCTTTCATCAGAATCGTTGCAGGAATGCATCCTTCACGTCATCATACTGCCGGAAATGATTCAAGTCATACTCGGTTAACCAGTGAGTAGCTTCATTGACCAAGGTTGACTGGAACACGATGGCTTTATAAGCAGGGTCTGCTGGGTAATTCAAAATTGCATAATTAATTTCAAATGTCCGCACATGTGCATCGGGATCATCTCCCGGAAAACCTCCAAATTTTGTGTACATGACTCCAACCGACATCGGACATGGTGGAATAATCTGTTGCTGTTGTTTGTTGTTGTTACTGCTGTTGTTGCTGTTGTTGTTGTTGATGGGAACTACTCATGTTGCTTGAACTTTGGGGATAGACTTCTTGATGTCCCTGGGCCGTATGGTCACTTTGCCAATTTTCCGATCCAAAAATATCTCTGAGTTGATTACTTAGTTCAATATCTAACAGCCCTTTCTCAACCTTAGTATCGAAATTGGTTAGACTTGCACCTAAAAATGGTGAATGTAGTAAATTCCTTCCAAACAGAACCGCAATATCATCAAAAAGCACCGAATTGTCACCAAAGAGCACCGAATTGTCACTGGACAATACCGAACTATCACCGAATTGTCTCGAGACAATGCTGAATTGTCACCGGACAGCACCGAAATACCACCAGGAACTAATATACTGTCTTCCGGACTATCACCGGAATGCCCCAGATTATCGCCACACTCTACCGAAGTGCTTTTGCATAGCACCAAACTGCCACCGAAATTACCACCCGCTTGTTGAATTGAACCTTCTGTGACTGAACTTAATTGTTTGTCACTTCTACCACCAGAGGGTGTTCCTAACAAATTCGAAACTGCCCAGGGATGTGGATCACTTTGATATTTGGGATAAGATTCACCGAAACGTGTTATCGGCATATATCAAAGGATTCTTCCTCACTCCATAACCTTTTCTTCAATTTCCTACTCCATTTCCCACAGACGGCGCTAGTGTTAAACTTATTGTTTAATCTATTATCGATTCTAGGTTCTTGGGATGGTTAGGGGTTTGTAAAACAGAGGCCCTGTTTGTATTTTCCCAAATTTGTTCACTCACTTCAAATTACTGCTACACCACGTAATGTTCAGAGTTAACTCTTTCAACTACTTCATTATTCTACACGTTAGAACTTCTTCACTGCAATATGCAATAATGCGCAACTCCTCACTTTACCGCAATGTCAATTACTTAATACTTCATTAACAACTTAATTAATCAACAAACTTAATTAACAGAGATACCAACAATAGAGTAAATAGAATATGAAGAATACACGTTCCGCTCCACTTCAGGCATTCGCCCAGACTGACAGTCCGGCGACACACCTTCTGTTCACGCACGTGTCCTTTATTAATCAAAAGTTACAATTGCTGTGCTACGCCCTTTCGATATGCGTGTGGCATTTCAGAATTACATATTCTTCCGTTCAGCAACTCCATTCTGTTGAGGTGTATATGGAGTTGTACATTGATGTTTTATTCCATGTTGAGCTCAGACATGCATTGAAGTTAGAAGACATATATTCTCCCCTCGATCAAAATGGAGGGCGCCCATTTTACATGTTGATAATTTTTCAGCCAATTAAACCAAAAACTATTTGAAGCACATTAAGACTTCAGACTTTGCTTTCAATGGATATACCCATACGTGCCTAGCAAAATCATCAATGAAATTCATGAATTAAATATAGTTTCCAAAACAAGGTGTCTGCATAGGACCATAGACATCATTATGTACAAGATGCAATTTTTGAGTAGCTCGAACTGAAAATCTTTTGGGAAGGATGAACGCTCCATTTTTCCCAAAATACAACCTTCGCATACATGTTTACCAGGTGCCTCAATTTTGGGCAAAGAGGACACCATTTCAAATTTTTGTAGGCATAGCAAAATAGCAAAACTCAGATGAACAAATCGTGCATGCCAAAGCTTTGCATATGACATAGCCTAAGAATCATGTATTGCACATGCTGAATCATTCACACATTTTTCATATTCTATGAGCTTATACAACCCACAACATAAAATGCCAAAAGCAATAATCAGGTCGCCATTTGACAGATCATGAATTGTACATCTATCATCAACAAATTTCACAACCAAACAAATCTTGGCTAAAGCTGAAATTGATAACAGATTTTTCTTAATCCGTAGCTCAAATAAAGCATCTGACAATGTAAAAGAACTACCATCAATAGTAGTCAGAATGATTGTTGGCAGTAGTCAAGGCACCCAAGGGCTCACAAGACAAGGAAGCCAAAGAAGGGAGTCAGAGCGGAGAGAAGGCACAAGCAGACAAAGTAGTCAACGAAGATCTGGCAAATAGGCCATCCAAATTTTCCAACCAAACCTCCTTTGAAAGTGATTTTCATCACTACATTAACCTTGTAAATACCATTTTTGGATAGTTTGGACTCCATTTTGTGCAAGCGAAGGAGTCCTTGGGCTTGAGGAGCATTCGAAGTATCTACCTATCAATTTTCATATTTTTTAGACTCCATTTGGGCCCTCAAATAGGTCCTAGAATCTAATTTTTAACTAGGCCGGACATTAGGTCCGGACACGGCCAAAACTAGTCAAAAACTATAAAAAGAGCGAGAGAACTCTTTTTTGAGGTTAGCTTGTCGTAGAATTGAATTTGTAAGAGCACTTTTGAGTAATCTAAAAGAAATCCATTGTCTCCCTCTTTGTTCTTGCGTTGTGTGCGCGTATGTGTGTGCATGTTGGTGTGCTTCTCACTCACACACTTGTGCCATCACTTGTTCGAGGTCTTCATACCATCCTCATGTCTTCCCGGATTGACATTAAAGGAGGTGCTACTCGCCACTGAGCTACACCAAATTTTGGCACCGTTGCGGGGATCGAGCTTTGAGGACAAGCATGTGATGGTAAGACGTAGAGTTGAGACGTTGGAGTCATAGGTATTTTCTTCACTTTCATCTATTTCCTTTTATTTTCTTTTATTTTCATCAACATCATCATCATCATCACCATCTCCCACCTCCATCTCCATCATTGCAAAAATTTCAGTTTTTTGGTCTTATCACCATACCCATACCATTCCCCTCATTTCACTTGTGAGAGAGAGCGAGAGAGCGTTTGCATGCTTGTGCTTTTCTGTGTTTTTTGAGATTTTCTGCAGGAATCAGCATGCCAGCAGCTGCACCAGCTCTAGCAGGTAAAAAATTTGATTGTGCAGGTCCCGAGGCATTGACCTCTGTCAATCACGACCGATAAAAAAGTGAACATTTTGCCAAACTAAGTACATAACCATGATGTGAATGCCTAGAGCTTCCTAAATATGTGCTTAAAATTTTAATATGCCTCTATTTTCTATCAATCGCGATTGACCTGTCAATCGCGATCGACAAACGATGACGGACACTTTCCAACTGATCAGTCAATTGCGATCGACCCATCAATCGTGATCGACAGGCCCGACGGACCTATCAATCACGATCGACAGAGTCAATGACCGAGTAACCACGATCAACAAAGCCCACGCGTGCCATGTGTCAATCGCGATCGACCTGTCAATCGTGATTGACCCGTCAATCGCGATCGACAATCCCGACGAACCTGTCAATCGCGACCGACCAAGTCAACGATTGTTTGACCAAGACTGACTGAAATCTCGGGCCACGTGTCAATCGCGATTGACCCATCAATCATGACTGACCGCCACGACGGACCTATCAATCGTGACCGACCAAGTCAACGATTGTTTGACCACGACTGACTAAAATCTAGGGCCATGTGTCAATCGCGATTGACCCATCAATCGCGACTGACCGCCACGATGAACCTGTCAATCGCGACCGACATGTCGATCGCGACTGACATATCAATCGCGATTGACAGACCACACGATCGCGATTGACGGGCAATTTTGACATTATTTTTAGGGCAAAAATACTTGGTCTATTTTGGGGCAAATTCGGGAAAAAATAAAGGGTCATAAGAACATAGCCAAGCCTTAGAACATAGTGTGAGTTATTCTTGTTGTTTGTTAGCCTATTTTAACCCTGTTTTAGGCCCAGAACCCTAAATTGGAATAACTTTCTCATACAAAATCCGTTTGCTGTGATTTTGGTTTTGTTGGAAAGCTCATGGGGAATACTACCAAAACTTCCACTACTTACGGTAAAACTAATACCAAGATTGTTAGATATAGTATTTTTAAGTTGACCATACCTAGGGGGAAGAAAACTGAGGGATCTTTGGGATTGTTTTCCATAAAGCCAAAGAACAGTTTGATCTCTGAGTTGCATGAATGAACATGTTTTATTGTGTCAATTGAATTTAAGTCTTGAGCTAATTCTAGGACTGTAACAGGTCCATTGAGAGCATCAAAGGGCATTCTAAGCGAAAGTAAGTGCAAGCTTGGGAGCACGCTTCCTAGGCACACAAGGGCAATCAAGGAAAGAGACATAAGGTTGGAGATTCGCAACTTCCTCTGTCAATTCCTAGCTTAGGCTAAGTATGGATAGAGGTTGTGATTCATCAGGGTTACGTTAAGAATGATCAAGTCCAAGAACTTTAACCACTCAAGTGCAAGTACAAAGAGATTACATTTGCGAAACAACATAAGGGAAAAGAATTTAAATCAAGTGACCAAACTCAAGTACGATAAAACCTAAGTGTTCCTTGCAACGAAGATTGATTGGGCAAGAAGTGACATCCTAAGAAAGATTAAAAAGAACAAGTGATTATTACAAAAGAGCTCAGCAACGAGGTTGTACTTGGGAAAATTGGGGCTACTCAATTAGGCATATGAACCTTAGATCAAGACGACACCTAGGGAGAGATAGATAGAGTCTTAGGTCTTCAGAGCTAGTGTCAATCATACTGCTAGGTCTTGGGCCCAACAGTTGAGCCATTATTCGCACTACCCTAGCTCTGAAACTAGTGAGTTTGAGATGTCTCACGGTATGGAGAGACCCACGGGAAGTTCAGGTGTGCCATACTTACACAGGGTAGAAGGCTCTGACAAGACGCAAATCGAATACCTTAGGACCAACCGATAAGGTTCTTGCATCTATGAGGACGGCCTAGGAAGGTCTGTAGTCCAGATTAAAAGCCCTGACTAACCCATTGGACTCGAACATCCAGCAGTCAAGTTTGAAAATGGTGCATACCTGGACAAAGAAGGGACCATATACGTAGTCACCAGTCACCCAGATAGGATAGAAGAATTCGGGAATGTGATCCTAGAGACGGACTTAGGCGACCTAGAGCAAGGGAACATAGGTGGAGAGCCTAAAAACCCTCAAGGCAAATCAGTTCTCACTAGAATTATCACACTAGAGTGGGTTCCCCAGGACAATAAGAGCATAGACTTGCTCTTAAATCGAGAGACTGATGAAGCCTTTTGGAGGTATAAGCATGATCAACTAAATGAGGTAAGAACGATCATGATCTATGAGTTCAAAGATCCTGATAGCCCAGGTGTTAGCAACGGACAAGGGACTGAAGGACTAACGAGGCATGGCAGTCAGAGAAGAGAGTCAAAAGGGAGAGAAGGCACAAGCAGACAAGGGAGTCAACGAAGATCTGGCAAATAGGCCAATAATTTTCTTCAGGAAGAAGTACGTATGAGCATTCACGCAGATTTAGCACTAAGGCAACCTTAATTTTTCAAAACCACTACACCAATTAAAAGTGATTCTCATCACTAAACACCATTGTAAATACCATTTCATCTTTTTGTAGCTCCATTTTGTGCAAGCCAAGGAGTCCTTGAGCTTGAGGAGCTTTAGAAGTATCTACCTGCCAATTTTCGTATTTTTTAGATCTCGTTTGAACCCTCAAATAAGCCCTGGAACCTAATTTTTAACTAGGCCGGACACTAGGTCTGGACAGGGCCAAAGCTAGTCAAAAACTATAAAAGGAGCTAGAGAGCTCATTTTTGAGGGTAGATTGTAATTGAAACGAACTTGTAAGAGCTTCTTGAAAGTAATCTAAGAACTCCATTGCTCCTCACTCTTTGTCTTGCCGTGTGTGCGCGTGTGTGTGTATGTGTGTGCATGTTTGTGTGCTTCTCACTCACGCACTTGTGCTTCCACTTGCTCGAGGTCTTCATACCATCCTCACGTCTTCCCGGATTGACATTAAAGGAGGTGCTACTCATCACTGAGCTACACCAAATTTTGGCGCCGTTGCCGGGGATCGAGCTTTGAGGACGAGCGTGTGATGGTAAGACGTAGAGTTGACGCGTTGGAGTTGTAGGTATTTTCTTCACTCTCATCGATTTTCTTTTACTTTCTTCACCATCTTCATCACCATCATCATCATCACCATCTCCCACCTCCATCTCCATCATCGCGAAAATTTCTGTTTTTTTCGATCATATCACCATCTCCACCTCATTTCCCTCATTCCACTTGTGAGAGAGAGCGAGAGAGCGATATTGCGTGTGTGTTTTCTTGCATGTTTCTTGAGCTTTTTGCAGGACCTTGTTGAATCACCATCCCCAGCTTCCTGCGCAGGTACGGAACTTGTCGAAACTGTCTCGCGGTCGCAGGCTTCTGTTGATCGCGACTGACAGAAATTTTTGGTTTTTCACAAAATTGAGTGCACCACTAGAACAAGCACAAGGAGCACATCCTAAAACACTAAAAACAGTAGAAAAATTCCGAGGTTTTCTGTCAATCGCGACCGACAGCCTCTGTCAATCGCGACCGACAGACCCTGTCAATCGCGACCGACAGACCCTGTCAATCGCGACCGACAGACCCTGTCAATCGTGATTGACACCGTCGATCGCGATCGACAGACTTCACGACCGACAGACTGCCACGTAGGATCCTGTCAATCGCGATTGATACCGTCGATCGCGATCGACAGCCACAACCGACACCTCTGTCAATCGCGATTGACACCGTCAATCGCGATTGACTGAATTTCAACGATTGATTGACTTTTGCGCGTAGCCACGTGTCCATCGCGACTGATAGGCCCCCGATTGACTGAAATCTCGGCAAAAAATCCGAAAAACGTGTCGATCGCGATTGATACTGTCGATCGCGATTGATACTGTCGATCGCGATTGACAGCCACGATCGACTCTGTCGATCGCGATTGACACTGTCGATCGCGACTGACAGCCCCGACGGACACCTCTGTCAATCGCGATTGACAGACCTATCGATCGCGATTGACAGACCTATCGATCGCGATTGACAAGCTTTTCGGCCAAAATTTAGGGTTTGCTTTTGTTCAAACTTTGAGATAAATTTTGGGGCAAATAGTCAATCCATTTGCATAATTGGAGGTTCATACACCTGTGTTTTGGGAGAAAATCATAGAATCCGTCAGCCAGATTGAATCCTGTCCTAACCCCCTAAACCCTGAACAGTCATAACTTCTTCATACGAAATCAAATTTTTGAGCTCTAGGGCTTGTTGGAAAGCTCGTGGCATATACTACACGCCCTCAACTGTTTTTTATAAAGATAATGCGTTGATTTTCAGATAGGGTATTTTGAAGTTGACCATACCCAGGAGGATCAAAGTCAGGGGTCTTTAGAATTGTCTTCTTAAAAATCTCTATACAAATTAGTGTTTGTGCTTCAGGAATGAAAATCATTGGTTCTGTCTTTGGAATTTAAATCTTAAAGCTAACATTGGAACTCTTACAGATCTATTGAGAGCATCGAAAGGCGTTCTAAGCAAGTGTAAGTGCAAGCTTGGGAACACACTTCCTGGGCATTCAAGGGCAACCGAGCAGGAAACAAAAGGTTGGAATATTCTCAACTCCCTCTGTCATTTTTTAGCTCAGGCTAAGTATGAATAGTGCTAGAGGTAAGTCAGGGCGACGAAAGGCAGGTATCAAGTTGAAGACTACCTAAAAACTCAAGTCCAAGCTAAAAACCTAATCTCTGTACTGTCGATAACATAAAGGAAAAGAACCTTACGTGGGACGATCAATTCCAAGTACGGAAAAATACTCAAGTATTCCTGACGACGCAATACCAGATAAGATCATAAACATAATAACTCACCAAAAATGAATCAAGTGACTGAGACCAATTGATCGGCAACGAGGTTGTACTCTGGGCAAAAATTGGGCTACTTAACTAGGCATATGAACCTTAGATCAGGACGACATCTAGTAAGGGAGAGACAAAGCCTTAGATCTTCAGAGGCTAGTGTTAACCACACTGCTAGGTCTTGGGCCCAGCAGTTGAGCCACCACTCATACTATCTTAGCTCTGAGACCAGTGAGTCAGAGATGTCTCAAGGCATGGGCAGACCTACGGGAAGTTCAGGAGTGCCATACTTGCACAGGGTAGAAGGCCCTTACAAAACACAGTTGGAATACCTTAGGACCAACCGATTAGGTGCTAGCATCTATGAGGACGGCCTAGGAAGATCTGTGGTACAGATTAGGAATCCTGATCAATCCATTGGATTAGAGCACCCAACTGTTAAGTTTGAGAATGGAGCATACTCGGACAAAGAAGGAACCATATACGTAGTCACCAGTCACCCAGATAGGACGGACGAATTTGGAAATGTAATCCCCGAAGCAGACTTAGGTGACCTGGAGCAAGGAAATATGGGTGCAGAACCTAGAACCCCTCGAGGAAAATCGGTTCTCACTAGAATTATCACACCAGAGTGGATTCCCCAGGATAATAAGAGCATAGAGTTGCTCCTCAATCGAGAGACTGACGAAGCCTTTTGGAGGTACAAACCTGATCGGCCAACTGATATAGGAGCAATCATGATCTATGAGTTTAAGGATCCTGATAGCCCAGGTAGAGTGACCTACTTAGATCACGTTTTGGAGAGGATCTTTGTGGTGACAGAACATGATAGGCATGCTTACACTTGGAAGGGTGAATTCGTTTTTCCCCAACCAAGATCGAATGTATCCTATGGTCACCCTGGAGCTGGAACATCCCAAGCTCATGGAATGCAAAGAGACAGAAGCCGAGATAGACCAGAAGTAAGCTTTGCCAACCCAGTGGGGAGAGAAAGAACGAGGACGGAAACAAATAGGGTAGAACCAGAGATACTTAGGGCTCACCGGAATCAGAGAAATGTGGATGGATTCCCTCTGCCGAGACCTAGAGAGCACACAAGAACTCTGAGACCAACCCAGCTAGTTAAGTCCATGAAGAACTACTTCGATGGCACTGGAGATCCATACGATCATGTGGCTGAGTTTAGGCAAGTCCTGAGAGCTGAACAAGTAGAGGATCTATTCACTCAGTACAATGCCTTTGGTCTAACCCTTAGGAACACTGCCCTGACATGGTTTCAGCCGCTAAACGAGAGGCAGTTCAGGAGCATAGACCAACTCCTAGAGGCTTTCATTATTGAATTCTCTAAGAGTGGCATAAGACATAATACCTCCTCATTGATTCATAGCTTCAAGCAAACCCCTCAAGAGACCGTGAGACTTGCAGGGAGGAGATTTAGGCAATATCTTGAAAGATGCCCTGTTCCTGAGCTACCCACACCAGCTAAGCAAGTGGCTTTATTCTTGGATGGATTGCTAAGTACCAAATTGAGATCTTATGTGTACTTGAAGGACCCTAGGACCATAGAAGATTGTGTACGCATGTGCATTGACATTGAGGATAACCTAGGGGAGGAGTTAGAGCTTTCCAAGATCTACAAAGATTCAGATAGTGCCTCTAGCCTCTCTTCCACGCAATCCACATCGATCGAGGAACTTGCAGAGAAAGTTGCTCAGAAGCTAGGTGTCTCTAATAAACAAATCCCAAGGTTTGCCCCTGTGAAAAGGTGCTATACTTGTGGTGGCGACCACATGACGAATGTATGTCCCATTATGGCTCAACCCCAAGTAAACCCTAGTAGCCAGTACTGCACTATCGAACGAAGATACACAAATCACACCGCACAAGACTGCCCATACAACAAGCAAGCAGTTAGGCAAGCCTACCCTCAGCCATACCCTCAACAAGGCAGATACCAAAACCAATACCCACCACAACAGTATGCTAGACCTCAACAAACCTACCAACCACAATATCAAGCCCAGCAAAGACCTCAGCCTGTGTTAGCCCAACAACCTCCAGCTCCATCCAACTTGATCCCTGTAAAGTATGCAGCAGCAGAAGAAAACCTAAACCGAGCTATAGTCCCCATAACACCATTGCTTTCAGAAAGTGATCCCAGTGACCATAGCTTCGATTCTACGCATGTTGAGAGTCCCCAGGCTTACTTCATGCAGTCTCCTGAACATGGTGAGTCCTACTATAGTGAAGAGCCAAATGAATCTAGTTGGGAATCGGATTACGCAAATGTCATGTACGCAAACCCCAACCCTAGGCCTCAACCTAGGCAGGTAAGACCTCGATTCCCAAGAGGACCGTGCCACAGATGCCAAGGAGATCACTTCATTCGTGATTGTCCCTTACCTCCACCTACACAACCCCAGTCAGTGATGATCCAAGGCTTTTGCCAAGATTGTGGAAAAGAGCATCTCTTACGAGATTGCCCAAAGAACCCCAATAATATGCCAAAAATCACGCCTATCAACGTTATTGGATTAGTGGTAAACTCCACAGGAAGTGTCACTTCCACTGCTCCGGTACAGGTAGTCACTAGAGCTCAAGCATTGCAGCAGAACCAAGGGGTAGACCAGGAAAAGAGCCCAACAGCTAGTGAAACTGAGAGCATAACCAAGAAAAGGACTAAAGCGTGGAAAGATAGTCGAGAAAGAATGAAAAGAAAATGGGCTAAAAAGATGAGTGAACTTGAGGAAAGCATAAGAGAAACCAAAACCAGGATAACTGAACTCACATCTCAAACTCCCTCTCACACTACCCCACCACCACCATTCCCATCGCCATCCGACCAGCCACCTCCCAACCCGCCTCACCTAAACCCACCACCCCCTAGAGTAGGATCAGTCCTAGCAGATGCCACTCCCGAAGACCTTAATATGATGCTTAAAGCATATCAGGCCAGAATCCAAGAAGGGCCAACCATAACCGATCATGGAAAATGCTACCCTAGAGCCGAGCTAGAGCTTGAACGAACTAAAATTTGTGCCAAAATGGTGGAATTGGCTCAGACCATGTTTGAAGCTAGTCGCCTCTTTAACATCTCTAGCTCAGCTAAGACGCAGTTACATTTTGATGGACTGCTAGAAAGAATAGAGAGGCTAATTGCACAATCAGAAAAGGAACCTGCCCCTCAAAGAAAGGAAAGGGCAAGAGAACGGATAAGCAAGCCTCTTCAGGAAGCCCATGTGCCTCCTCAAGAAGCTTATCTTTCCCCCCAAAAGGCAGATGAGCCTCCCTCGAAAGCTCACGTACCTCCACAGGTTGCCTACATTCCTTCTCAGGGAGCATATGAGCCTGTTCCGAAAAGTAATAGAATAAGTAATCCTCCCCAGGAAGCTTGTGCTCCAAACATCTATGAGAGCGAGGAAAGAGCCAACGATAGAATAAGCCCTCCTTCCCAGGTTGCTTATGTGCCTAATTCTACG
This sequence comes from Ceratopteris richardii, assembly GCA_020310875.1. NCBI lineage: Eukaryota > Viridiplantae > Streptophyta > Polypodiopsida > Polypodiales > Pteridaceae > Ceratopteris > Ceratopteris richardii. The sequence goes on from CM035419.1 coordinate 64,228,035, forward strand.
GAGCCAGACACTTCTTCTTCTATGAATCGGTTTGCACCAGACTTCCTACGAGAAATTCAAGAAGATAAATGGGATAACGAAAGTGAAGTCGCCCCTCCCTTTGAACTTGTGGATGATGCACACGACCAATTCCCACAAGACATCCCATCTATTTACGGGGAACATGAGAGTATTCAGTCTCACGAGAGATTGGACTTTGAATCCAATTCCATACAAGAGCTACCCCATTTCACAGGCCCATGGGAAGCAAAGTCCACGTGTATGAGAGCACCCACAGTCATGGTAAGAAACGAAGATTCAGTCATACCTAGGAACACAGAGGTAGTGAAGAACACTAACGTGCAGTGCAATCTCAAGTCAGAAGAGCTACTCAAGGTTAGACCTGAATTATGGAAACATGTAGCCAAACAAGTACTAGAGATAGCAAAACCTTGTTCCCAGGTAGGATCACATAGAATAGTGCCAGAAATACCCTTGGATAAGATAGGAGATATGTGTGAAGGTGAAGAAGGGAACACCTACCTTCCCATTACCTACCAGGAGTACACCACCAAGGCAATTTTGGACTCAGGTGCAGGAGTTGCAATTGCCACCACTTCCCTATGGAAGCGCTGGGGCAAGCCAGCACTCAGGCCAACAAGAATGAAACTGCAGATGGCCGATGGTCACATAGAGAGACCCCTAGGATTGTTAGAAGGAATAACTCTCACCACCTGTGGTGTCGAATTTGAGCACACATTTGCCATATGTGACTTCAGCAAAAATCATGCCTATGAGATGATCTTGGGAAGACCTTTTATGCGATAGTTGCAAGTGGTACAAGATTGGGGAACCAATTCTTTGTACCTGCAACACTTGGGTGTTACTACCAAAGTGAATCTCAAAGATTACTCTCATAGAGATGTTCCCCCTATCCAATGGAATCCCATCCATAGAGCCAAAGATGATACGGAATCTGTGCATTCCATAGGATCAGGATCCTCATGGATGCATGAAGACACCCACTTATGGATGTGCAAAGTAGCAGTAGAAGAAGAGAAGAGAGAGAAGGCCAGAGATATAGGTGCAAACGAAACACATAGACCCATTCAAGACCCAGCCTATGCACCTGTAGTATTTCCTGACGAAGAATTCGAACCCCACGGATGGGCAGAAATCCTAGCAACAATGGATGTAGCCATCAATGAGGAACAATGGACGCCTCACTGTGATGAGGATGGCTATGACATTTCAGTCTTCTCCATAGAGCCAATCATGGGAGAGGCAGTTCTAGAAGAATGCGAACCTAGCCCTGATGCATTTGAGGATGCATGTGACTCCGATCTAGAGTCAATCATTATGGACCCACCCTTTGCATCAGATGCAGAATACTTCCAGGAAGTTGAATTTCAACCCCAGAGGCATGGAGAGCTTACAAATGATGTAAGATTAGCCACGCATGTGACCCCGAAGGAAGAAGGAAAGAAACGAAAGAAGAGAGAAGTCTCACCCGAAGAGGAAGAATCTTTGTTTGAGGTCCCAGAAAATTTTAAGAAGTATGAGATAGATGACAGGAGAGTCATGATCAAAATGCCGAAACGAGAAGCACAATCAGGAGAGGCCTATGATAACAAAGAAACCACCAAGAAAATAGTAGTGGCCCTAGAAGAAGGAGAGGAGAGATGCACGTACATAGGCCATGACCTAACAGAGGAAGAAGAGCATGTGTTAATAGCCTTGCTAAGGGAATACAGAGATGTATTCGCCTGGAGTTACAAGGATTTGAAGGGTGTTGACCCAGATATATGCTCACACACCATCCTCATGACTTCAGATGCCAAACCCTCTAAGCAAAAGCCCTATACATATAACGATAATTACGCTGCTAAGATCAAAGAGGAGATAGATAGACTGGTCGAAGCCGGATTTATCTACGAAATTGAGCACACTGAGTGGGTATCCCCCATCGTAGTGGTGCCCAAGAAGAACGGAAAATTGCGTGTATGCATTAACTTGAAGAAGGTCAATGCAGCCACAATTCGAGATAACTATCCGCTTCCCATCACAGAACATCTCCTAGAACGAGTAGCAAGAAAGGAAGTGTACAGCTTCCTCGATGGATTTTCGGGCTACAATCAAGTAGCCATAGCTCCAGAAGATCAGCATAAGACAGCCTTTGCCACAGAATGGGGCATTTTGGCCTTCAGAGTAATGCCATTTGGGCTTACCAATGCACCAGCTACCTTCCAGAGATTAATGTGCCATGTGTTTAAGGAGTTCTTGAGGAAGAATTTAGAAGTCTATGTTGATGATCTTTGTGCTCATTCCAATATTAGACAAACCCACATTCCTGAACTCAGACAAATCTTTGACAAATGTAGAGAATATCAGGTCTGCCTGAACCCAGAAAAATGCGTTTTTATGGTCATGCAAGGCAAGATCCTAGGGCACATAGTGTCAAAGAATGGCATATCTACTGACGAAGAGAAAGTGAGAGCCATAGCAGAGCTACCTAGGCCAAAAAATGTCAAGGAAGTACAAGCTTTCATGGGGCATTGTGGTTATTACCGACGATTTATACACATGTATGCTGTCATTGCAAAGCCCATGTACGAACTTCTGACTAACTTTGAGTGGACTGATGAATGTGAGAATTCCTTCCAGGAGCTTAAACGACGATTATGTTCAGCACCAATCTTGACCACGCCAGATTGGAATAAGCCATTCCATGTTCATGTGGATGCATCCAATTATGCCATTGGATGTGTGCTTGCACAACCTACTGGTGAAAGTAATATGGATATTCCAATTGCCTATGCCAGTAGACAATTGAATGCAGCTGAACGAAATTATACCACTACAGAGAGAGAAGGCTTAGGCATGGTATATGCAGTCAAGAAATTTAGGCACTATTTGCTTGCAAATAAGTTTAAATTTTTTACTGATCACCAAGCATTGTTATATCTCGTGAACAAGCCATGCAATACAGGAAGATTAGTAAGATGGTTTCTCTTACTAATGGAATATGACTTTGAGGTTGTGGTAAGAAAAGGAAGAACTCATTTGAGAGCAGATCATCTCTCTAGGCTCACATCTGGAGAAGCCCCACAAGGAGTGTCAGATGACCTCCCTGATGCTTACTTGTTTAACTTGGAAGTTGTACCGCAGTGGGCTAAGTCATTGGTACCAGTATTGACGTACGGGCCTAATCATCCAGTGGTGAACACACGGAATAGGAAGGCTGTGAGAGCCCAAAAGTACCACATCATGGCAGGAAGCATGTACAAGCACACAGATCAAGGGATCTTGGCTTGTTGCGTAGAAGAGGATGAGTACGCTAAATGGTTGCAATTAGCACATGTAGGTGCATTAGAGCAACACTACTCAAAGCAACGAACTTTACAGACTCTAAAGAGACTTGGAGTGCATTGGCCAACTATGGAAGCTGATGTCCAAAAGTTGTGCAAGGAATGCCCAATCTGTTGCACTAAACCACCTGTGGAACACACTACTCTGTATCAAGTATCCATTGTGCCAGATTGGAGCGAACCTCTAGTATCCTTCCTGAGGACAAACACATTCCCTCCAGACATGACTCTGGCTAGGAAAAGGAGTTTAGAACAAGAAGCCCTGGATTACTCACTCATTGGTGATAATCTATACAAACGCGGTAAAGATGGTTACCTGAGACTGTGTGTCCATGAGAGTGAATATCTTAAGATCTTGGAAACTGCTCACCAAGGTGTAGCAGGAGGACACTTTGGACCAGATCGGGTGATCAAGGCAGTACTATTTGCGGGCTTCTGGTGGCCTACCCTTCACATGGATGCACATACCTATGTGAAACGATGTGATGTCTGTCAGAGAACTCAGTATCCTATACGAAAAGATGAGATGCCATTGAAACCTATGATGGGTGGACGTGCGTTCTCTAAGTGGGGAATAGACTTCGTAGGTCCTATTAATCCCCCAGCTAAGGGTTCTCATGCAGAATACATCATTGTTGCGACAGACTATCTAACTAAGTGGGTAGAGGTAAAGGCTACGACAAAGAACGATGCTCAAACAACTGCTAAATTCTTGTTTGAGAATGTGTTCACAAGATATGGGCTACCTATAGAGCTTGTAAGTGATAGAGGCACTCACTTCTTAAATGAAGTTATTGAAAATCTGCTCCAAGAATTCTTGGTAATACATAAGAAGTCTGCCCCCTATCACCCTCAAGCTAACCGACAAGCCGAAAGCACCAACAAGATCTTATGCAATGTACTGACAAAATTAGTGAACACTAAACGCTCTGATTGGGACAAACAGCTACACCATGCTGTTTGGGCATACCGAGTCGCCTATAAAACGGTACTCCAAGCCACCCCCTTTTAGATGGTATTTGGCCAAAACGCTGTGCTACCTTTGGACTTCTTAATACCTACGTTGAAAGTAGCACAAGAGCACGACTGGACAGGTCATGAGCTCTCCTCTAGGATCTTTGACCTTGAACGATTAGGAGAAACAAGACTGAGAGCAGCTGCAGGAATCTATGCAGCTAAGAAGAGGCAGAAGGCATACTTTGATGCCCATGTGAAGGATAAAGGCTTGAAAGCAGGAGATCTAGTTTTAGTCTACACACTGAAACAACACGCAAGGAAACTAGAAAAGAGAGGATATGGACCTATGATTATCAATAGGATCTCCACGAGTGGAGCAGTACAACTAGCCACTTTGGAGGGTAATGTTCTCCCAAACTATATTAGCGGATGCAGAGTTAAGTTGTATCAGGAACCTCTCACAGAGGAAATGCTAAGTCGACTCAACACTGCTAAGAAACGCAAAGAGGAAGAAAAGCGAATTCGAGAAGAAGCTCAAGCAGAAGCCCTAGAGCGCATACGAAGAATGAAACTAAGAAGACAAGGTAGAGAGCATCCTAGGCAAGACGCATATGCAGATCAAGGATACGATGTGGCTATGTGTGAAGTTTCAGGTGTTAGCCCACATAGAATAACTGACCGACGTCCTTTCATAACCTTAGATATAGGACAAGGAAAGGGTGCAAGGACTGTAAGGGCCTTGATTGACTCAGGCGCAGCCACCAGTGCTATTAAATCGTCTTACTGTCAAGAGTTGCAGTTAACTGTCGATCCTGTGGAAGCATATCTCATAGGATTGGGAGGCGTGGAAACCCCTTGCATGGGCGAGGTGGAACTTCCCCTCTATATTCAGGATGAGGCAATGACAGTTAAAGCACTAGTATGCCAAGACGAGGACCTCACGGAACCCCTTGTCCTGGGTCAAGACTGGATTTATGACCAAGCAGTCAACTTAAACCTAAGAAGTGGACTTCTTCAGGTATGGGTGAATCAGACTAGAATTACAATGGAGTTAAATAATGGAGCACTCAAGGAACTAGGAAAGGCACAGACTCCTGGTCCCTCCAGGGGTGCACACGAAGCTGACCATGCTGTTCTTGTCCAAGGCTCTGTGATGCAGAAGAATGAAGATCTCAAAAAAGGAGTCAGAACCACAACGGAACTCCCTTCTTTTCCAAAGGCCAGAGGGAGGCAGCAACCAAAGGTGGATCAAAGGCAGAAGAAGCAGAGTACTACCTATGTCGGAGATCAAAAGTACCTGCGCAGCAAAACGTCTCAGCTAGTGAAACCAGTGTGGGTGCGGAAAGGAGAACACCCGGTTGCACTCAAGCCAACCACACGGGCAAAGCCTCTTATTAGTAACCAACAACACGACACTAATAAGAAGTCTTTCAGAAGTTCTTCTACTAATGTGAAGTCTATTTGGGTGCCCAAGAGGTCGATGAAGGCTAGACCACAATCAAGACAAATCTGGGTGCCTAAGGCTTGTTTGCGGGCTCAAATAGCTACACCAAGACCATATCCCATACAGTATGATCCATTCACTCGCACAGCTGGCATCCACTCGTTTTCAACAATCAGGAACACACCAAGGCCCATGAGCTCGAATAGAATCACTTGTAAATGGGTCCCTAAAAAGCCTCATTTTCAAGCCGACACGCCTATAAAGCTCTCGAGAGTCTCTACGAAACCTAGAGCAAAACCTATCCGCTACATTTGGCAGCCTAAGACGTGTAACAAACCCCCGGACCCCAATTGTAAATCCATGATAACCTACTGACCCCATCACTATCGCACTATATCATTCCACTTAGCTCTAAGGTGCACTGAACTCCTAACCACACACACACTCACACCGAGCACTTACTAACCCATTATTCGCTCCCAACCCTCGTGTTAATGTCGTAATGGGAGCAACAACGGTTCTCTCTTGTCATGTACAATGTTAACACATGTTTGTACATTCTCACAGAGACAGGCAGCAAGAAGTAACATGGCCGATACGGTAGGAACTAGCTCCCAGGCAGGCACCAGCCCCCAAGTGGTGGACATTGAAAGCCTTCCGATCGAGGAGGAACTAAAGGAAAGACCAGTGGCATTACGGGCATTACATGCCATACCAATTCAGAATCCCCCACAGGGTCATACAATGCCGGTGGGCAAAGCTTCACACTGGTTCAGTGATGTTGCGGGACCTCTGGGTGAAGGCACATACATGTGGGAATCTGAGGTAGAATTCAATGGACGTTGGGACAGATACCATTTCTTTACCAGGGAGTTTGAAAAGCTACAGAACAATGAAGGACTGAAGTCGATATGGAAGAAGGCGGGGCTTTATGATTACTTCAAGTTCCAACTACCAAAGCCAGATTTTCTAAGGTGCTCATATTTAATTAGTACCCTCACTCCCAGCAAAGACAAGAAAGGATACAGCTCCTTTGTGCTCCCATCACTCACAAGGGGCAATGAGCTGAAGCGTTTCCGCTTGACTATCAACTTGGTAAGAGAAGCACTCAACATGAAAGGTATGCACATCCCAACAGAGAAAGAGACTATGGTTCCAGACAATATGAAGAACAGGAATCTGACGAAGCTGAAGGACATGGTTGCGATGACACCTACAATTGCCATTCACTTACGCATGGTCATGCAACATTTCGCATTCCCCGCGCAGGAGAGGTTCACAATGCCCCCCAAAAAGATCTGGTTTAGCCTCTACCTGGCGGATGCTTTTGATTTGTCCATCAATATGCCCCACTGGATTATCGACCAGATTCATATGGCTCATCAGAGATGGTATAAAAAGCAAAAGTCTGTGTTGTATGGTTGCTGTGCACTTACAAGAATTGTATACAGATGTCTCGCATATGATGTACCGGTGCAGAGGGCTCTCATTTGGTCCAGAGCACAAGAGTTTCAACGCAGATTGTCAGCTGTGGGGCCTCCCTCAAAGAAGATGAGAGGCGCTGTCCAGATGCCTTGTGCACAAGCTCGCGGTGCAACCCTAACGCCTGAAACGGTGCATACTGCACTAGCGCAATCACGAAGGACAGAGAAAAGATATGGAAGACGCCCCCCACGAACGGGAAAACGAATGAATGTATTAGGATCAGGACCACAAGGCACCCCCACAACCATTGGCACAGCACACACTGTTCACGACACCGAGGAAGCCCACACATCGAGTGCACCTCCTTCACCTCCCTTGCCACCCTCTCCCCCACATCAGCCCCCTTCACCTCCCCCTGCCACTGTAACCTCTACTGTCACCACCTCCGAACCCACTACACACACTGACGCACACACCATCAGTCAACCCACATACTCTATTTCCACGGGAAACATAAGTCTAACCACAACCACGGTAAGCCCCACTCCTCGGATCACACTTCCTGGGAGTTCACAATTACACACCCCTCTATACACGTTCACAACTCTCACCGCAACCACAATCCCCATGTTCACAGTCACTCCCATCACGGCCTCCACTTTTGAATCCATGGAGGTGTCACCCACCTCTGCACCTCTCCCACCCCCCATTTACCCACAATCCCCCATTCCCCCACCTCCCCCCTCACCCTTCTCTAGTACTGCATCCACACTTCCCTTTCCCTTCCCCTCTGCATTCAACACCATTTCTCCCACCATTCCTCTTAATAGTGTATTTAATAATATGTATCAATGCATGTCCCAACTTCAGCAACATTACCAACACCTTGACAACCAACATACAAGGCTTTTCCGAAGCCACGAAGATCTCCAAGCACGATGTAGGGATCTTGAAGAGCAGAAGCAGCTACTACAACAGCAGCACGTGACCTTACAGGAACAATATGCACAATTAGTAGCCAACCCACCCCAAGGAGATGTTGAAGAGCGACGACACATGGACGAGTTGCTACATTCTCAGATCACGGACAACCTGAAGCTTCGACGGAACTTGGGCCTCCTACGCAAGCATATGTCTACAGCGCTAGAGGAGAATAAACGATTACAGAAACAGAATGAAGAAAATCTGGAGGCGGCCATGGAGGGTTCCGCACAGGAGATTGACCCAGAACGATTCAAGGCAATTCCCTCAGAGAATATGAAAGTGGTGTTAGAAACTCATGCAGATCTAATGGAGGCGCATGTCGCCTTAGAAAAAGAGAGAGATGATTTGCTAAGGCAGTTGGCCACCCGACAGACATCACCCAGCAAGAGCACAACCGCAGAAGACACATCAGAAGAGATCACTAAACTCCGGGCCGAACTTGAGGAATTACGTAGCAAGGTCATGGAATATGAGCGTCAGCCCTCCCCTCTGGTAGAGCCCGAGCCTGACGATCTTGTGCCAATTGAAGTAGAAGAAACATTCGAGGATCCCTATGTTCCGATGCCAACACCCGGGGGTAAGCAAACAGAACAGGGCATGGACACAATTGAAATTGAGGCACCTGAATGGATGCAAAAATTAGAGAAAGTAGCCACGACGCATGATGACAGGGTGGCAGTCCAAATCGCATTGATGTCAAAGTTGGAAGAGGTTGTAATAAAATATGATTACTTTCAGAATCTCTCACACCATAGGTGGATCGGCCCATCGGATGACCTGTATGTTCCTTTTTGCGTGCTAATGGCGGATTATAATGCAGAGATCAAGCACCACACCTCAAGGGAACCCACCTCTGCACCCAATTTGCACCTGACGACATCCCAAAAAGTGCCAAGCAGGGACATATTCGCCAACCGATGTGGAGAATTCGGCTGCTTGAAACATACCCGGAAATGGTCAGAACATGGAACAACATGCCCTTGTACATCAAATATAACCCATGTTATTGCCCTGTATTTCGAAGGAGATCATGGCCGGAGTACACACAATCAGTGCTGACAATTAAAGGATGTGAGAAGTGGCTCAATTATGTGTACTTCGCACCCCCGAAGGGCCCACCTACGATTGGATATATGATTTCGACGATTCGACATTGGGGGGTCCGGTTCAAGAATGTACCTGATGTCATGACTCAGATGTGCCTGAAGATTTTCGAACTTATGTTGGTCACCTTCAGGACCTTCAAAAATGTCAAGGAACCGCATCTCTCAGCATTAGGATTTAATGAAGGTAATCAGGACCTTGTATACGACATGAGCACAACCCCATCGATTAATGTTGTGTATGCATGGCACGCTCGCATCAAATATCTACCGGCCTGCTTCAAACAAACGTTTGAAGAGATGTTTGTCACGGGATTCTGGGAATATCACTCCGAGATATTCATTCCCAGACCATCCCATCTCTTGCAGTTGTTTGCAGTGGAACAAGCTCTCCATTCCGAAAAACTACGTATACCACATCCAGAGGTTCGCGGGCCGGTAGATTGGGATGCGCTACTCACAGATTTGGCCAAAGGATTGAGGATTGCCGAGCATCACTTAGCGCAGGATGTCGTCGAGTACTACATCCAAAAAACCACACAACAAGGGTCTGTCAGGGACGACAGACGCGAGAGAGGGGGGGGTGTTAGCAGCGGACAAGGGACTAAAGGACTAACGAGGCATGGCAGTTAGAGAAGAGAGTCAGAAGGGAGAGAAGGCACAAGCAGACAAGGGAGTCAACGAAGATCTGGCAAATAGGCCAATAATTTTCTTCAGGAAGAAGTACGTATGAGCATTCACGCAGATTTAGCACTAAGGCAACCTTAATTTTTCAAAACCACTACACCAATTAAAAGTGATTCTCATCACTATACACCATTGTAAATACCATTTCATCTTTTTGTAGCTCCATTTTGTGCAAGCCAAGGAGTCCTTGAGCTTGAGGAGCTTTAGAAGTATCTACTTGCCAATTTTCGTATTTTTTAGATCTCGTTTGAACCCTCAAATAAGCCCTGGAACCTAATTTTTAACTAGGCCGGACACTAGGTCTGGACAGGGCCAAAGCTAGTCAAAAACTATAAAAGGAGCTAGAGAGCTCATTTTTGAGGGTAGATTGTAATTGAAACGAACTTGTAAGAGCTTCTTGAAAGTAATCTAAGAACTCCATTGCTCCTCACTCTTTGTCTTGCCGTGTGTGCGCGTGTGTGTGTATGTGTGTGCATGTTTGTGTGCTTCTCACTCACGCACTTGTGCTTCCACTTGCTCAAGGTCTTCATACCATCCTCACGTCTTCCCGGATTGACATTAAAGGAGGTGCTACTCATCACTGTGTGTGTATGTGTGTGCATGTTTGTGTGCTTCTCACTCACGCACTTGTGCTTCCACTTGCTCGAGGTCTTCATACCATCCTCACGTCTTCCCGGATTGACATTAAAGGAGGTGCTACTCATCCCCGGCAACGGCGCCAAAATTTGGTGTAGCTCAGTGATGAGTAGCACCTCCTTTAATGTCAATCCGGGAAGACGTGAGGATGGTATGAAGACCTCGAGCAAGTGGAAGCACAAGTGCGTGAGTGAGAAGCACACAAACATGCACACACATACACACACACGCGCACACACGGCAAGACAAAGAGTGAGGAGCAATGGAGTTCTTAGATTACTTTCAAGAAGCTCTTACAAGTTCGTTTCAATTACAATCTACCCTCAAAAATGAGCTCTCTAGCTCCTTTTATAGTTTTTGACTAGCTTTGGCCCTGTCCAGACCTAGTGTCCGGCCTAGTTAAAAATTAGGTTCCAGGGCTTATTTGAGGGTTCAAACGAGATCTAAAAAATACGAAAATTGGCAGGTAGATACTTCTAAAGCTCCTCAAGCTCAAGGACTCCTTGGCTTGCACAAAATGGAGCTACAAAAAGATGAAATGGTATTTACAATGGTGTTTAGTGATGAGAATCACTTTTAATTGGTGTAGTGGTTTTGAAAAATTAAGGTTGCCTTAGTGCTAAATCTGCGTGAATGCTCATACGTACTTCTTCCTGAAGAAAATTATTGGCCTATTTGCCAGATCTTCGATGACTCCCTTGTCTGCTTGTGCCTTCTCTCCCTTCTGACTCTCTTCTCTGACTGCCATGCCTCGTTAGTCCTTCAGTCCCTTGTCCGCTGCTAACACCAGGCAAGGTGACCATTTAGACAATACTTCAGAGAGGATCTTTGTGGTCTCAGAACATGGTAAACATGCCTACACTTGGAAGGGTGAATTTATTTTTCATATGGCCACCAAAAAGTTGGAACATCCCAAGCTCATGGGGCTCAGAGGGACGGGAGTAGAGATAGACCTGAAGTAAGTCCTAAATGGACTGCTAAGTGCAAAGTTGAGATCATACGTGTACTTGAAGGACCCTAGAACCATAGAAGAGTGTGTCCGCATGTGCATAGACATAGAGGATAATTTAGGAGAGTAGCTGGAGCTCTCAAAAATCTACAAAGATTCAGATAGCTCTACCAGGCTCTCTTCCAGGCAATCCATGTCTATTGAGGAGCTTGCAAAGAAAGTAGCTCAAAAATTAGGTGTCTCTAGCAAACAAATACCTCGATTTACCCCAGGGAGACGATGCTACATCTGTGGGGGTGACCATTTTGTGAGTGTATGTCCTATTATGGCACAACCCCAAGTGAATCCTAGTAGCCAATATTGCACGATAGAGCGAAGATACACCAACCACACCGCACAAGACTGCCCTTATAACAAACAAGCTGTCAAACAAAATTACCCTCAACCACATCTGCAACAAGGAAGATACCAGAACCAGTACCCAACACAACAGTATGCTAGGCCCTAGCAACCCTACCAACCACAATATCATGCCTAGCAAAGACCTCAACTAGTGCTAACACAACAACCTCTTGCTCCAACCAATGTAATTCGAGTGAAATATGAATTTGCAGAGGATAATTTGAATAGAGCCATAGTCCTAGTAACTCCATTACTTTCAGAAAGCAACCCCAATGACCATAGTTTTAATTCTACACATGTTGATAGTCCCCAGGCTTACTACATGCAGTCACCTGAACATAGTGAGTCCTACTATTGTGAAGAACCGAGTGAACCTAGTTGGGAGCCCGAATATGCAAATGTTATGTATGCAAACCCCAATGCTAGACCTCAACCTAGGTAGGTAAGACCCCCTCTTCCTAGAGGACCATGCTTCAGATGTCAGGGAGATCACCTCATTCGTGATTGCCCTATACCTGCCCCTACACAACCCCAGTCAGTAAAAATCCAGGGCTTTTGTCAAGATTGTGGGAAAGAGCATCTCTTATGAGATTGTCCAAAGAATCGCAGTAACATGCCAAAAATCACTCCTATCAACGTTATTGTGTTGGTAGTAGACTCTACAGGAAGTGTTACTTCCACTGCCCCCGTGCAAGTGGTCACTAGAGCCCAAGCTACGTAGCAAACCCAAGGATTAGGTCAAGAAAAGAGTTTCGAGGTTAGCGAAACCGAGAGCATAACCAAGAAGAGGACTAGAGCCTGGAAAGATAGTCGGGAAAGGATGAAAAGACAATGGGCTAAGAAGATGAGCAACTTAGAAGAAAGCATAAGAGAAACAAAAGCCAAAATTGTTGAACTCACCTCTCAAACACACTCTCACATACTACCACCACCATCATCCCTATCACCATCTAATCCACCATCCTTCAACCCACCTCAGACAATTCCACCACCTCCTAGAGTAGGATCAGTTTTAGCCGACCCCACTCCAGAGGACATAGACATGATGCTTAAGGCATATCAGGCCAGAATCCAAGAAGGGTCAAATGTGATAGACCATGACAAGTGCTACCCTAGAGCTGACCTAGAGATAGAAAGAACCAAGCTTTGTACGAAAATGGTGGCATTGGCTCAGACCATGTTTGAAGCCAGTCGCCTCTTCAACTACTCTTGCTCAGCTAAGGCACAATTGCACTTGGATGGACTATTAGAAAAGTTAGAGAGCATAATTGCGAGATCTGCCAAGGAAGGAAATTCCCAAGGAAGAGAAGAGGTAAGTAAAAGAATAAGCATTCCCCCTTAGGAAACTTATGTGCCTAACTCCATAGAGCCAGATACATCCTTTTCTATGAATCGGTACTCACCAGAATTCTTACAAGAGATTCAAGAAGATAAATGGGCTAAAGAGAGTGAATTTCCTTACTTCTGGATGACGCGCATGATCAATTCCCACAAGATATTCCTTCCATTTATGAGGAACAAGAGAGTGCACAATCTCTCAAGAGATTAAACTTAGAGTCAAATTCCTTACAGGAACTACCCCATTTCATATGCCCATGGGAAGCTAAGTCTACTTGCATGAGAACACCCACGGTCATGGTAAGAAATGTAGACTTAGTAATACCTAGGAACACAGAGGTAGTGAAAAATACGAAGGTGTAGTGTAATCTCACTTTAGAGGAGCTACTTAAGGTTAGACCAGAACTGTGGAAACATGTAGCCAAACAAGTGTCTGAAATAGCTAAACCTCGTTCCTAGGTAGGTTCTCATAGAACAGTGTCAAAAATACCTCTAGACAAGATAGGAGATATGAGTGAAGGAGAAGAAGGAAACACCTATCTCCCCATCATCCATCAAGGATACACAATCAAGGTAATTCTAGACTCAGGTGCAGGAGTTGCAATCGCTACCACTTCCCTATGGAAGCGTTGGGGCAAGTCAGTACTCAGGCCAACGAGAATGAAGTTGTAGATGGCCGACGGTCACATTGAGAGACCCTTCGGGCTGTTAGAAAGAATAACTCTCACTACTTGTGGTGTAGAGTTTGAGCACACATTTGCTATCTGTGACTTTAGCAAGAACCAGGCCTATGAGATGATTTTAGGAAGACCATTTATGCAACAGTTGCAAGTGGTACAGGATTGGGGAACCAATTCCTTGTACTTGCAACACTTAGGTGTCACGACCAAAGTCAATCTCAAGGATTACTCTCATAGAGATGTCCCTCCTATCCAATGGAATCCCATCCATAGAGCCAAAGATGATACTGAGTCAGTGCAATCCATAGGATCAGGATCCTCATGGATGCATGAAGACACCCACTTATGGATGTGCAAAGTAGTAGTAGAAGAAGAAAAGAGAGAAAAAGCCAGAGAGATAGGTGCAGAGGAAATTCATAGATCGATTCAAGACCCAGCCTATGCACTTGTAGTATTTCCTGACAAAGAATTTGAACCTCACGGATGGGCGGAAATTTTAGCAACAATGGATGTAGCGATCAATGAAGAACAATGGACACCCCACTGTGACGAGGATGGCTATGATATTTCAGTTTTCTCAATAGAGCGAATCATGGGAGATTCGGTTTTAGAAGAATGCGAGCCTAATCCTGATGCTTTTGAAGATGCAAGTGACTCCGAACTAGAGTCAATCATTATGGACTCACCTTTTGCATCAAATGAATACTACTTCTATGAAGTAAAAGTTCACCCTTAGAGACATGGAGAGCTCACAAATGATGTAAGGTTAACCACACAAGTGACCCCTAAGGATGAAGGAAAGAAAAGAAAGAAGAAAGAAGTCACACCTGAGAAGGAAGAATCTTTGTTTGAGGTCCCCGAAAACTTTAAGACGTACGAAATAGATGATAGGAGAGTCTTGATAAGAATGCCAAAATGTGAGGCACAGTCAGGGGAAGCCTATGATAACAAAGAAACCACCAAGAAAATAGTTGTCGCCATAGAAGAAGGAGAAGAAAGATGCACCTCCAGAGGACATGACTTGACGGAAGAAGAAGAGCAAGAGTTGATAGCCATGCTAAGGGATTACAGAGATGTATTGGCTTGGAGTTACAAGGACTTAAAAGGCGTAGACCCTGACATATGCTCACACACAATTCCCATGACCTCAGATGCCAAACCATCCAAGCATAAGCCATACACCTATAACAATAACTACCCTGCTAAGATCAAGGAGGAGATAGATAGGTTGGTAGAAGCTGGATTTATCTATGAGATTGAGCACACTGAGTGGGTATCCCCCATTGTGGTGGTGCCCAAGAAGATTGGAAAGCTACGTGTGTGCATTAACTTGAAGAAGGTTAATGCAGCCACTATTGGAGATAACTATCCGCTTCATATCACGGAACATCTCTTAGAAAGAGTAGCAGGCAAGGAAGTGTAAAACTTCCTTGATGGGTTTTCCGGCTACAATCAAGTGGCCATAGCTCTAGAAAATCAGCATAAGACCGTTTTTGCCATAGAGTGGGGCATATTTGCCTTCCGAGTAATGCCATTTGGTCTCACCAATGCACCCGCTACCTTTCAAAGACTGATGTCTCATGTATTTAAAGAGTTCTTGAGGAAGAAATTGGAAGTCTACGTTGACGATCTCTATGCTCATTCCAACATTAGACGGACACATATACGTGAACTCAGGCAAATCTTTGACGAATGTAGAGAATATCAATTCTCCCTGAACCCAGAAAAGTGTGTTTTTATGGTCAGGCAAGGCAAGATTCTAGGACACATAGTGTCAAAGAATGGCATCTCTACGGATGAGGAAAAAGTTAGAGCTATTGCAGAGCTACCTAGGCCAAAGAATGTCAAGGAAGTGCAAGCTTTCATTGGGCATTGTGGATATTATCAACGTTTCATACACATGAAGAGGGGTACGATGTCAACTTGTACATGGTTGTCCTTCAAGAAGTAGAAGCAGGGGAAATATTGGAAAAGGAGTGGAAAGAAGAATACGAGAGCATAGAGATGGATCCGAAATTTGATTCTGAAGAACGTTTCCTAGAAGCCATTCGAACCAAAGACAAGTATGGAATTACCAAAGTGTTAGCAATAGAAGAAACCCCCATAATGCCAAAGCTGGAGGAAAGTGTGAGTAAGACGGAACCAAACCCTGACCTTTTTGAGGTTCCAGAGCATTTCAAACGATATGAAATTGAAGAGAGAAAAATAGCTATTCAAATGCCTAAGAGAGAGGCAAGAGAAGGAGAAGTGTACGACAACAAGGAAGAAAAAAAAAGGTCATAGTCACTATAGACGACGGAGAAGAAAGATGTACATACATAGGAAAAGACGTGTCAACTGAGGAGGAAGAAGAATTAATACGATTGATCCGGGGATATCCAGATGTATTTGCGTTGAAATATAAGGATCTCAAGGGTGTGGAACCCTCTATTTGTTCTCATAGAATACCAATGACTGGAGAGGCAAAACCATCTAAACAATGACCTTACACCTATAACGAGGTTTATGCTGCAAAAATAAAGGAAGAAATAGACAAGTTATTAGCAGTTGGATTCATTTATGAAATAGAACACACTCAATGGGTATCACCACTAGTGGTTGTGCCTAAGAAGAATGGAAAACTCAGAGTATGCATTAACCTGAAGAAAGTGAATGCAGCCACGATCTGTGATAGCTATCCATTACCTATCACCGACCACCTATTGGAAAGAGTTGCACGAAAAGAAGTCTATAGCTTCTTAGACGGATTCTCTGGATACAACCAAGTAGCTATTGCTACTGAGGATCAACATAAGACCGCACTCAGGACCGAATGGGGAGTCTATGCTTTCAAAGTGATGCCTTTTGGACTCACTAACGCGCCTGCTACTTTCCAAAGGTTGATGTGTCATGTTTTCAAAGAATTCCTAAAGAAGAGTATGGAAGTGTATGTAGATGACCTATGTACATATTCAAATCAAAGGCAAGACCACATCCCTGAATTACGAAAAATATTTGATAAATGTCGACAATATAGAGTCTGCCTGAACCCTAAGAAGTGTGTTTTCATGGTCAGACGAGGGAAGATATTAGGACACATAGTGTTTAGAAATGGAATATCTACAGATGAAGAAAAGATTAAGGTCATTTTAGAACTTCCTAGACCAAAGAATGCAAAAGAAGTGCAAGCATTTATGGGACATTGTGGATACTACCGTCGATTTATCCACATGTACGCCATAATTGCCAAACCCTTGTATGGTTTTTTGACCCAATTCACTTGGAGTGATGAATGCAAAAAGGCATTTAACGAGTTAAAAAGGCGACTTAGCATGGCCCCCATTTTGAAAACACTGAATTGGAACAAGCCTTTCCATATTCATGTGGACGCTTCAAATTATGCAATAGGATGCATCTTAGCTCAGCCAGTAGATGAGGGAAAGTTAGATCACCCAGTTGCCTATGCGAGTAGACAATTGAATCAAGCCGAGAGAAACTATACAACTACGGAGCGAGAAGGATAAGGAATGGTGTACACTGTGAAGAAATTCAGACATTATCTCTTAGCCAACAAATTCAAGTTTTTCATAGATCATCAAGCCTTATTGTACCTAGTCAATAAGCCTTGTAACACGGGAAGACTTGTGAGATGGTTTCTCTTATTGATGGAATTCGACTTTGAAGTAATAGTGAAAAAGGGGAATACCCATATAAGAGCCGATCACCTCTCTAGATTCACACATGGAGAACCACCAAGTGGAGTGCCATACAAATTGCCAGACACTTACTTGTTTAATTTGGAAGTGTGTCCCATCTCTCATTCAGATTTGTAAAACTCAACTTATAGTCAAAACATTGACATGCTATCCAAGTAATTATAAATTTGTCTTCTACATTAGTCTGTGTTTTTAGAATTTTCAGCATTGTAGCACTCCAACCCAGGTTCTATTCTTTTGTGAAATTGTAGCTCTCTATGTTGGCTACACACAAAACTTTAAAACACATCAATCCGAATTTCCTAGCTCGAGTTATGGCCAAAATACTGAACGACTGTTGAGAGATGTCGACCTGCACTTTCACCTCTTGTGACCTGAGCTTCCATTGGAGTTTCTTGCACACAAGCCTTCAACATGCTCTGGTACCGATGAAGGGCTTTGGTGTGTAGAACAAGATGAGGAAGGTGGAGATGGAGAGAGAGAGAGAGGAGAGGAGAGACGTGCATAGATGCGGGGAGCCTCGAAACCCACATAATGATCTCCCTTGAGGCAATGCTCTATATATGATGTATATATATGAATATGGGAGTAAGGTCACATGATCCTTACATCCCCAATAGTAACACCTATGAGAATATTTGAAGGGGTGGTGCTAACTATTTAGGGATCTGATTTTACACAAGACTTTTTGGTCATTAGGCTTCTAATGGAGACAAGTTCTGGTCATGCAAAGACAAGGTAGATTCCCTCTAACGGAGACACGGTCTGGTCATGCAAAGACAAGCATTGCCATCTCATTGGTAAAATTGAACGAAATAAATCCAAATTCTCTAGGTTTAAATGGCATCTTTGAAGATGAGGATCTATTGAAATTGATGGGTTCTAAGTCTCCTCTGTCTTATACCATGATTTGTAGTGAAACGACATTAAACAAGGATGAGGGAAGGTCTAGAGTAGAAATCTTAAGGTTAGGAGAGCCCATATGCGATAAACAGAGGGGAAAGAAGAGTCGAGTGTAGAAGGAGCATGAGGGCAATATAGAAGAATGGCAGTTTCTGAAGGATACAAATTTGGTTCACCTACTTATGGAAGAGAATCCCTTAGGTGAGCTACAAAAAGGAACTTGGGATATCGAGATCAAGGAGACTTGCACTTATTCTAGAAAACTACTTGAAGTTAAAGACCATAGTCATAAAGATAGCAAGAATACTAAGTCCAAGGCACTAGTGCACAAAATTGAGTTTGAAGCATTAGGGGAAGCAAAACCAATCTAGTTGGCATCTTCGTTGTGGTGGGAACCAATCGCTTATGGAAGATAATAAGTTTTCTATAAGATGTTTTAGCAACCGACCACAAGGACTTAATCAACATCCCTATGGCCTTCAAGTACAACCCCACCAAGAAAATGTAGGACTGGGGCATGTTTGCTCCAATCTAGGAAGGATCCTACAAGTTAGTTACACAACTAAGTCAGGGTGTAGTTCGGATTATGACTCTTCATGATGAATCCCTCCCACTTGTACATGTTTCTAAGCTCAAGCCTTATAAATTTTAGACCATGTCACCTCTGTTTCTGCCAATTTTTGTATGCCACATTTTGGCCATCCTTAAAATTTTATCCTTGTAAAGAGTTGAAAGGACTTTTTAACACTCTTGCTTTATAAATCCTTAGGGACCCACCTTCTTCTAATCTTCAGGTGTAAGGATTCCTTTTCTTGTAACTTAATCTCCCAAATCTTGGTTTTG
Source organism: Ceratopteris richardii (assembly GCA_020310875.1). Lineage (NCBI taxonomy): Eukaryota > Viridiplantae > Streptophyta > Polypodiopsida > Polypodiales > Pteridaceae > Ceratopteris > Ceratopteris richardii. The sequence goes on from CM035419.1 coordinate 64,247,428, forward strand.
GTGTGCTCAAGGACAAAGATTCCTTTAGTGGTAGGCACCTATAGAACCCTCAAAGTGTCACTTCACATAGAACAACACGTGAGGCAACTAAAATCCGGGGCAAATAGTTCCATGCAACATTTTCGATGTTCAATGAGTTGAGTGCCTTGAAGAAGTTAGTGACTTTTGAGGAATATTGGTCACCAAATGATTTTGGAGTCTTCTTGTGTTTTGTGGTTTTCAACACTTAGGTTTTTTGGTGTTCTAGAGTCCTAATTTTTGGATGATGTTCCTGTTGATGGAAGAGAATCCATGCCCACATACTCGTATGATTAGCATATATCTCATGGAGTCATATTTGATCAATCCCTTGTAAAATAAACTACATTTTTCCTTTGTAAAAGTACCTTAATTCCACGTGGAGTTAGGAAGCATCAAATCTTGATTTATATGTTAGATGATTGATGAGAGAATATATCCTATAGTTTAGGATTTACTTTTAGGTGAACATTTGAATTTGAATTCAAGATTGGCTTCAAACTCAACTATAAAGGTGGATCAAAAGACTCGCATGAAGAGCCCGAATTTTGGAGAGTAATAGAGAGGGAACCTATGTGGTTTGAGAGCTCACTTCATAGCTCAATCACTACCTCACATTGTGCAATAGGTTATTCCCAATGACATTGTATTTCTATGTGATCTAATACATACATTTTGATTATATCTCTACTTCCCTTCTCTGCCATGACTACATCTGTACAGTGATGTTCTTAGAGCTTGTTCTCAGTGTATGATTGATCATCTATCATGATTTAAAGCATCATAGATTCAATATAGTGTCTAGTTTATAGCTGTAAAATCTGATTATCATTGGTTCTCTCAATCGTGAGAAATCAATATATCTTTACTCTCTAGTTTGTACTTTGATGCATCCCAAAAATGTCAACGAAGTCCTATGATTTGCTAAACTTCATACTTAGTGTGTAGTTCATATTTTTTATTGAAGTCACTCATGATTGGTAGCTGTCTAAGTTAATTAGACACGATCAAAATGAATTAGGCTAATTGCTACCAAGCTCAGAGCACTATTCAATATATTGAACAGGTATAGAGACTAAATTAACAAGTCTATGACCTTGGATTCATTTCCTACTCATCTATTTTGATCCATTGATTATTGGATCATGTTTCAAAGAACATAAGTGATTATTTATGGTCATTAGCAAGATAAAGAGGCCTGCTACACTCTCCATCACTTGTTCTTGGCTGGTGTGAAGCAGGTTTTAGCAACACCACTTCATCTCTAAAGACTATCCACCATCTCCTCCAACAGTGGTATGAGAGCAACAAGTAAGATGGGAGATGGATTTCCATCATTGATTGAAAAATTAGATAGAAGCAACTACTCAACATGGTCACTAAGTTTGCAAACCTACCTCTAAGGAAGAAGTCTATATGGATACAGCTCAGGAGATGAAGAGATGCCAACATTCAAGAGCAAACATCAACCCACAAGGGAAGAACAAGAAAGGTTGATGACATGGTGTGCAAAGGATGATCTTGGTAGGTCTTATCTATTAAACTCAATATATGATTTGTTATTACCTCACATTAGCAATTGCAAGACCGCTCAAGAGACTTGGGAAGTACTTTCTTCATACTTCTCATCAATTACAAGAGCTAGAAAGAACCATCTATGGATGGAGTTTAAAACGCTAAAAAAGCAATCAAAACAAAGTCTAGCTGACTATGTGACCAAGATGAAGGATGTGGATGATCAGCTTGCAAGCATTGGAGAGGAGATAGAAGAAGAACACATAGTAAGGCATATCATAAATGGCATCAAAGCTGATGATAAGTGGGAGTCATTCACCACAAAAATGGACCTTTATATGGATATGCATATACTTGAACTGAACACCTTGATGGGGCAACTCTTCACCCATGAGACCAAGCTCAACAAGAATGGTGACAACTCTAGAGGTAACCAATTTTTTCCCCTTTATAGAGATAGAAATAAAAGTAAGTATAAAGGTAAAAGCAAAAATAATGAAGAAGAGGCTCGTACCTCTTAAGTGAACTTCACAGGTAGAGGAAGAGGTACTAGAGGAAGGGGCAGAGGAGGAAAGGAAGGCAAGGGAAGACCCTACAACACTCCACCTTGCAACATTTGTGGCCTAACCAACCACACCACAGAAGAATGCTTCAAGAACACAAGGAATCAAAGGGGGAGAGGCTTCCATGGAGGGAGCTACGGACTATTCAGAGGCATGTTCAACAATGTAGGAAGCAATTACAATCACAACTGCAACCAAGGCTACAACAACAACAATTATCAAGGAGGTTTTAGAGGAAGAAGAGATTATAACAACTACACATAAGACCAAGAGGATTCTCTACTCATCATGAACATGACATCTAAGCAAGGTAAAGGTGATGAGCATCTTTTCTATATTGATTCTGGTTGTTCCAATCATGTGGCTAGAAATGTAGCATTGTTATCTGATCTTGAAGAAGCCAAAGGGAAGCATGAAGTGTAGAGAGGTGACGACACGAGACATTGTGTTAAGAAAATTGGAAATGTCAAGGCTTCTGATTAAGTAAGGTTTTCTATGTGCCAACTATAACAAAAAACCTAATTAGTGTTGGACAGATTGTTGAGAAAGGCTTACAAGTCGGATTCACAAGACATGGAGCATATGTGGAAGACCCTCAACAAGGCTTCAAGAAGATTGAAAAAGGTGAGAAATCTGGTAGACTCCTTACATTTGAGATTGAAGAAACCAGAAACATTGCACTCTTCAATTACAAAAATCAAACCCTATCTAAACTAGAGATATGGCATAAAAGGCTAGGTTATAGGAGAAAGAAAACTAATGCAAATATGCATAGATCAGAGTGTGCTTCGCATCCCAAATGTTTCCAAGCAGCACATGATATACAAAAGTGGATCATGGCAATTGGGCAAAGCTCATAGGCAACCATTCAAAAGAAATGTATGAAGACTACTTGGAGCTTGTACACACTAATGTGTGGGGTCTTAGTAGAGAGCCATCAATCTGAGGTTCAAGGTAGTATATTTCTTTTGTAGATGATTACAATAGATGGACAATTCTTTACTTCATGAAGCATAAGGATGGAGTATTTACATGTTTCAAAAAACATTTAGCATTGGTTGAGAACCAAACAAGAAGAAGCTTGAAGAGGATCAGATTTATAAGAGGTGGTGAGTATTTTTCACATGAATTTGATTTATTCTTACAAGATAGAGGTATAAAAAGATAAATCACAAGATATACTAACAAACTAAATGAAGTAGGAGAGAGAAGGAACAAATTGATAGTAGAGGCTGCAAGGTCAATGTTGAATGAGAAGAAACTACCCAATTACCTATGGATAGAGGCTTTTTCAACAGCTACATACTTGGTTAACAGGCTCCCATCCAAATCCTTGGATGGAATGACACCCTATGAGGCATGGAATGGTAGGAGACCCTCATTGGACCATTGCAAAATCTTTGGCATTGCTTATGCACATATACCCTCACAGATTAGAGGGACGCTTGATCCTAAAGTTGAAAAGTGTATATTCATTGGCTATGACCAAAAGCAGAAGAGATATAGGCTATAAAATCCCACTAACAAAGGCTTTATAGTTAGTAGGGATGTAGTATTTGATGAAGATAATTCATGGTTTGAAGATGATTGCAGGAAGATCAAATCACCTTATGATTTGGAAAGTGACTTTCCAACTCTCACTCAAGAAGATCAACAAGTACAAGAAGATGTCAATTCAGAGGATGAAGAGCAGATTGACCTCAAGGCTTGGAAATCAAGGGGCAAGACTAAATTGAAGCATTTGGAAGACATTTCAGAGTCCCAATGCAACCCCAATCAATGAAAAATCAAGGCTTTTTTCAAGATTGTGGGAAGGAGCACCTCTTACAGGATTGTCCTAAGAACCCAAACAATGTACCAAAGATCATTCCCATTAATGTCATTGGGTTATTCGTAGATTCTAATGGAATTATGACGTCCACTACCTTAGTGAAAGTGGATAATAGAGCTCAGGCAAGGTAGGAGAACCAAGGCCTAGGTCAAGAAAAGAATTTTGAGGTTAGTGAGATTGAGAGTATAACCAAGAAAAGGACAAGGGCCTAGAAGGATATCCAAGAGAGAATAAAAGACAATGGTCAACGAAGATGAGCAAACTAGAGGAAAGCCTAAGAGAAAAAAAAGCCAAGATAATTGAAATTGCACCTCAAATGCACTCTCACACATCACCAGCCCCACCATCCCCATCGCCTTCTAATCCACCTCATATAACCCCACCACCACCTAGAGTAGGATCAATCTTAGCACATCCCACTCATGAGGACCTAGACATGATGCTTAGAGCATATCAAGCCAAAATCCAAAAAGGGCCAAATGTAACAATTCATGAAAAGTGTTACCCTAGAGCTCATCTAGAGATGGAATGAACCAAGCTTTGTGCTAAGATGGTCGAATTGGCTCAAACCATGTTTGAAGTCTATCCCCTCTTCGATTACTCTAATGCAACTAAAACTGAGTTACACTTTGATGGATTATTAGGAATATAAGAAAGAATGATAGTTGAGTAAGGAAAACAAGCTACATCACCGATGAGTAACAATAGAAGAGAAAGGACAAGCCTCCCTCCCAAGGATGCTTATGTTCCCAACTCCACCAAGTCAGGATCCACTACTTCTGTAAATTAATACTCACAAGAATTTCTAAGAGAAATTCAAGAAGAGAAGTGGGCAAGAGAAAGTGAAAATCCTCCTCCCATTGAACTTGTGGATGACTTGCATGATCAATTCCCACAAGATATTGCTTCAATTTATGGAGACCAGGAGGATATCCAATCTAGTGATCGATTAGACTTTGAGTATAATTCCTTAAAAGAACTACCTCATTTTATAGGTCCATGGGAAGCCAAGTCCACATGCATGAGAGCACCCATGGTAATGATAAAGAATGAAGACTCAATCATACCTCGGAGTACGGAGGTAGTAAAGAACACTAAAGTGCATTGCAATATCACTTTAGAGGAGCTACTCAAGGTTAAGTCAGAACTATGGAAACATGTAGCCAACCAAGTGTCTGAAATAGTTAAACCTCATTCCCACGTAGGATCCCATAAAACAATGCCAGAAATATCCCTCGATAAGATAGGAGACATGAGTGAAGGAGAAGGAAACATCTATCTTCCAATCACTCATCACCATTACACCACCAAGGCTATTTTAGACTCAGCTGCATGACTTGCAATTGATACCACTTCGCTATGGAAGCATTGGGGCAAGCTAACACTCAGGCCAACAAGAATGAAACTACAAATGGTCGATGGTGACATAGAGAGACCTTTAGGGCTGCTAGAAGGGATAACTCTCACTACTTGTGGTGTTGAGTTTGAGCATACATTTTCCATATGCGACTTTAGCAAAAACCAGGCTTATGAGATGATTTTGGGAAGACAATTCATGAGATAGTTGCAGGTAGTACAGGATTGGGGAACCAATTCCTTGTATTTGCAACACTTAGGAGTTACAACCAAAGTTAATCTCAAGGATTACTTTTATAGATACGTGCCCCCGATACAGGGGAATCCCATCGATAGAGCCACAGAAGATACAGAGTCAGTGCACTCCATAGGATCAAAATCCTCATGGATGCATGAAGGCACTCACCTATGGATGTGCAAAGTGGTAGAAGAAGAAGAAGAGAGAAGAGAGAATGCTAGAGAGGTAGGTTCAAAGGAAACTCATAGATCAATTTGAGAACCAATAGACGAAGAGTTTGAACCTCATGGTTGGGCAAAAATCCTAGCAAGAATGGATGTAGCCATCAATGAAGAAAATGTACACCACATTGTGATCAAGATGGCTATGAAATCTCAACTTTCACTATAGATCCAATTATGTGTGATTCGGTTATAAAAGAGTGTGAGCCTGGCATAGAAGAAGTAAAACAAGATAGTGACTCAAATTTAGAGTCAATTATTATGGACCCTTTCTTTGTGTCAGAAGAAGAATACCTACACGAGGTAGAAGCTCATCCTCAAGGATGAGAAGAGCTTATGAACGAGATAAGGTTGGCCACAAAGTTAACCACAAAGAGTGAAGGCAAGAAAAGAGAGAAGAGAGAACTCCCACAAGAAGAGGAGGAATCTTTGTTTGAGGTCCCTGAAAATTTTAAGAAGTATGAGATGGAGGATAGAAAAGTCATGATACAGATGCCTAAATGTGAAGAACTGAAAAGAGTGGCCTATCATAACAAAGAGACCCCAAGAAAATCATAGTGACCATAGAAGAAGATGAAGAATGTTGCATGTACATAGGACATGATTTGAGAGAGGATGAAGAGCAAGAGTTGAGAACCTTGCTAAGAGAATATAAAGATGTGTTTGCTTAGAGTTGCAAGGACCTAAAAGGTGTAGACCCTGACATATGCTCACATACAATTCCGATGACCTCAGAAAGCAAACCCTCTAAGCAGAAGCCATACACATATAATTACAATTATGCAGCCAAGATCGAAAAAGAGATAGATCGATTGGTAGAAGCTGGATTTATCTATGAGATTTAGCACACTGAATGGGTTTCCCCATTGTAGTGGTGCCGAAAAAGAATGGAAAACTACATGTTTGCATTAACTTGAAGAAGGTTAATGTAACCACCATTAGAGATAGTTATCCGCTTCCTATCACTGGGCATCTATTACAAATAGTAGTAGGCAAGGAATTTTATGGCTTCCTTGATAGATTCTTTGGCTACAATCAAGTGGCCATCACTCCAAAATATCATAATAAGATGGTTTTTGCCAAAAAGTGGAGCATATTTTCTTTTTGAGTAATGCCATTTGGGCTCACTAATGCACGAGCTAATTTTTAGAAGTTGTTGTGTCATCTCTTTAAAGAGTTCTTGGGTAAAAACTTTGAAGTCTATGTTGATGATCTATGTGCTCATTCTAACAGGACAAAAACATATACGTGAGCTCAGACAAATCTTTGACAAATGTCTAGAATATTAGGTCTATTTGAACCCAAAAAAGTGTGTTTTTATAGTCAAGCAAGGCAAGATTCTAAGACACATAGTGTCAAAGAATGGCATATCCAAAGAGGAGGAGAACGTTAGAGCTATTGCAGAGCTACCTAGGCCAAAGAATGTCAAAGAATTACAAGATTTCATGGGACCTTGTGGTTATTATCAACATTTCATTCATATGTATGCAATCATTGCAAAGCCTCCGTACTCCCTTTTGACTAACTTTGAGTGGAAAAAAGAATGTGAAACCTCCTTTAATGAGCTTAAGCAATGATTATGTTTAGTGCCAATCTTGACTACACTAGATTGGAACAAGCCATTCCATGTTCACGTGGATGCATCCCATTATGCAATTGCGTGTGTACTAGGACAACCTATTGGTGAAGGTACTATGGATCTTCCCATTTCTTATGCTAGTAGAGAATTGAATGCAGCTCAACAAAACTATACCATGATCGAGAGAGAAGTATTAGGCATGGTATATGGAGTGAAAAAGATTAGACATTATTTTCTTGCAAATAAATTTAAATTTTTTACAAACCATCAAGCACTACTATATCTAGTGAACAAGCCATGCAACACTGGAAGATTAGTAAGATGTTCTTCATACTAATGGAGGACCTAAACATCCTGTATTAAGAGCCAAAGATAAAGAATTGGTGAGATCTCAAGAATACCATATACTAGCACGCATTATGTATAAGCACACCAACCAAGGTATACTAGCTTGGTGTGTAGATGAAGATGAGCATGCAAAGTGGTTGCAATTAGCACAGGTAGGTGCACTACAGCAACATCACTCCAAACATCAAAACCTACAAACGCTACAAAGGATAGGGGTATGTTGGCCAACAATGGAAGCAGATGTCCAGAAGTTATGGAAGGAATTCCCAATCTGCAGTATTAGACCACCTGTGGAGCATGCTACATTATATCAAGTGTCTCTAATACCAGATTGGAGTGAGCCAATGGTAAACATCTTGAGGATGAACAAATTCCCTCGATAAATGACATTGGTGAGACAATAGAGCTTAGAGACAGAAGCACTAGCTTATAGATTCATAGGTGATAATCTATACAAACGAGGAAGAGATGACTATATCAAATTGTGTGTCCATGAGAGTCAATACCTCAAGATCTTAGAGACTTGTCACCAATGTGTAGTAGGAGGACATTTTGGATCAGATCATGTGATCAAAGCAATAATTTTTGTAGGTCTATGGTGGTCAACACTTCACATGGATGCACATACCTATGTGAAGAGGTGTGATATTTGTTAGCAAACTCAACCCTATATGCAAGGATGAGATACCACTGAGACCCATGATGGGAGGATGTACATTCTCTAAGTGGGGAATAGTTTTTGTGGGTCCTATTAATCCCCCAGCTAAGAGTTCACACGTCGAGTACAATATTGTTGCCATGAACTATCTAACCAAATGGGTAGAAGTGAAGGCCACAAAGAAGAATGATGCACAAACAAGTGCCAAGTTCTTATTCGAGAATGTGTTCACCAAATATGGATTACCAATAGAATTAGTGAGTGATACACGCAGACACTTCTTGAATGAAGTCATTGAAAATGTTCTCCAACAATTCTCGGTGATGAAATTTGTGAATAATAAACGCTTTGACTAGGAAAAATAGTTGCATTATGCTATTTCCACATACTAAGCTGCCTATAAAACGATGTCCAAGCCACACCCATGAGCTCTCATCTAGAATCTTTGATCTTGAATGCTTAGGTGAAACAAGATTGAAAGAAACATCAAGGATTTATGCATCTAAGAAAAGAAAAAAGGCATGCTTCGATGCCCATGTGAAAGATAAAGGCTTGAAAGCGAGAGACTTATTCTTAGTGTACACCTTGAAACAACATGCACAAAAGTTGGAAAAGCGAGGCTATGGACCTATGATCATCAATAGGATCTCAACAAGTGGAGTTGTCCAATTAGCCACTCTCGAAGGCGACGTACTACCTAGTTACATCAGTGGATGTAGAGTCAAATTATATCAAGAACCTCTCACAAAGGAAACGCTAAAACGACTCAACACTACAAAGAAATGAAAGGAGGAAGAAAAGCGAATTCGAGAAGAAGTGCATGCAGAAGACATATAATGTATGAGAAAAAAGAAGCTAAGAAGACATGGTAGAGATCACCCTAGGTCTGATATTCATGATGCTCCCAAATATCACATGGCCATGTGCGAAGCATCAGGAGTACTTTCCCATAGAATAGTTGATCGACGTCCCTTTGTGACCCTAGAGGTAGGACAAGGAGAGAGTGCAAGGACTGTAAGAGTTTTGATTGACTCAGGAGCAGCTACTAGCGCAGTTAGACTTTCTTACTGTCAAGAGTTGAAATTAAGTATCAATCCTATAGAAGCATATCTCATAGGATTGGGAGGTGTGGAAACCCCTTCCATGGGCGAGTTGGAGATTCCCATCTTCATTCAAGATGTTCTTATGATAGTGAAGGTGCTAGTGTGTCAAGCTGAGGATCTCGTAGAACCTCGTCTTGGGTCAAGACTCGATCTATGATCAGGTAGTCAACGTGAACCTAAGAAGTGGACTTATTCACGTCTACATGGATCAAAACCTCATCACAATTGAGCTAGATCATCATGCACTCAAGGAACTAGGAAAGACACCCACTCTTGGTCCTTCTAAGAGTACACATGAAGATAAAGATGTTGTTCTTGTCCAAAACTCTGTAATGCAGAAGGAGGAGAGATTGATGAAGGCTGACCCCAATACACGATAAATTTGGGTGCCCTAGACCTGCTTACATACTCAGTTAACCTCACATAAGCTCACAAGCTTGAAGTGCCACTCACAATCGCCCACATCATACACTTTATGGCACACATATGCAATCCACAACTCCACAGATAGAATCAAACCTAAGATGGCCTGGAAACGGGTACCCAAAAAGTCCCAGATCCAAGAAAACATGATTCAAAAACATGAGAAGATCATCACTACCGAAAGATGCATCTCACATAGAAAATTTGGAGAATTAAAGTCTATAATAGACCCCTTGACCCAACCATGTAAACTACTATGCACAGACATAGATGCATTTGAGTACATCGCACAACCAGAATATGCATATAGCAACATTGCTAACCTCTTAACTCTCATTCGCACACAATACACCACTCGACTAACTTCTCACCTCAAAGAATGACATGTTGGTATTGTAAAGGGAACATGATATTATCATCTTTCCTATGCAATGCTAACGTGATTTTCTTCTTCTAGCATACAAGCATCACATACTTCAAGCAACCTCATGGCTGATGTATCAAGAACTAGCTCTCATGCAAACACAAGTCAATAGGTGGTCGATATGGAGAGTTTACCTATCATGCCTAAGACAACTGAAAGACTGGAGGAATTGGAGGCTATATAGATTATACCTATAAAGGAACCCCTAAGTGGCCATACCATGCTTGTAGGCAAAACCTCTCACTGGTTTAGTGAAGTAGTAGGACCATTGGGCAAGGGCTCATACCTTTGGGAGGTAGAGCTAGAATTCAATGGAAAGGGGGGCAAGTAGCATTTCATTACATTGGAATTTGAAAATTCTTAGAATGCAATGGCGAAAATCGGGATTAGATGCATACTTTGGTGCTCAACTTCACAAACCTGACTTCATGAGATGCTATTATCTTGTCAATACCATGAATCCTAGCAAGAATCCCAAGGCATCAAGCACATTTGTGCTTCCATCTTTAACGAAGAGCAATGAATTGAAGCGACTTAAGTTGACCAATAACCTAGTACATGATGCTTTGGATATGAGAGGGATGCATATACCCATAGAGAAAGAGATTCTAGTACCAGATAACATGAAGAATATGAATCTCACAAAGCTAAAAGATACGGTGACCATGATGCCAAACATTGAAGTTCATTTGAGAATGTGCATGCAACATTTTGCCTTCCCCACCCAACACAGATTCACTATGCCACACAAGAAGCTATGGTTCAATTTCTACCTTACAAAGACTCAAAACTTAACCATTAACCTACCTAGTGGATCATTGATCAGATACACTTGGGACACAAGTGATAGTTAGGCAAGTCAATCTTGTATGGGTGTTGACTAGGATCATTTATAGATGGTTGGCTTATGACATTCCAATTTAGAGGGCTCTCATGTGGAATAGAGTACAACAATTCAAGGGTAGAACATCCATAGGACCCCATTCCAAGCGGATGCGAGGAGTAGTACAAGTACCATGTGCTCAACCTCAAGGAGCAACATTGACCCCAGATGTCACTCCCCCACCTCACCGGGCATGACTGTTTACACTACGCATTTTGAGACGCAACACTAGAGGCCCCAACTTGATATTCCCACCTATTCTCATAGACCTTGAATTCCCTGGTGGAGTACACTTGGAAGAGCTCACCAATGAAGACTTTGAGCAAATTTTAAAGGAGGTAAATCTTGATGTGGGTGAGGAACCACAGGTGGAAAGCTCTCAACCACAAGCCACCACCTCTCAAGTACCAGTCACCATAGTTGATGAGGATAAGGATGAGGAAGATGATGATGAGAATGAAGAATTAGAGGACGACGGCGATGACTATGAAGGAAGACATCAAGAGGAGGAAATAGAAGTGCCAGAACTTGCAGGTGCTCTTGCATACACTGCTCAGTCACAAAGGTTATATGACACAATCCAAGCAGTGCAAGAGAGGCATATAATTTCATTTTCATCAGGCCAAGCCTTTATCCAAAAAATGCTTGTAAATGAAGGAGTGTATCCTCACTTCATTACTACACTCAAATCGTTAACATAGTCACTAGGAGTTCAAGAGGTTGCGCACACCACAGTCCGACAATCAATCAGATATGACAAACGTAGAGTGCAAACAAGGCCATGGGCAGGCAAGAACATACAAATACTAGTCTTTGAACTCAAAGCAACCATCAAACAAAGTGCTACCTCTACAGCCACCATCAATCTTATTGATGAAACATTTGTACAAACATCACGCATTTCACCCCAGCAACCTCCATCTGCTCTATCACCCCCACCCCTGCCACCAATCAGTGAGGGAACTACTCTAATAATCATGAACATTACCTGAAATCCAATTTCATCCACATCTTTTTCTTTTGTGAACCAACTTACCATGCCACCCTCTTTTCTTTGATTACCAACCCTCTATATATACTTCCCCATTTTGGTCTTTAGAACCCATCATCTGACACCCATTAATACCTAGCATAGAAGGGCACCCAAGACCCATCGAAGGTACTCTAGGAATCCTTGCATGCCCCCATTCACAGATGCCTCTTCCCCATGACCCTTACTTCCCATTGGACTCCTCACTCTTCCCCTACACCTTAGTTGCCACCATCACCCCACCCCATTACGTCTTGTTCATGGAAGATTTCACTCATGGCCACAACACACAGATGCTAGGACAACAAGCACTCAATACCACTTCACTATACACACACACCACAATCACTTCACCTACCATACCCACTTACATGGTAGCTCCTGCATGTACCACACTATCCGATCCTATGGACATTTCACCACCCATTGCACCTCCCCCTCCCCCCATGATTCCACCATCTCCCATTTCCCTAACACCAACTTCACATGCACCCACCTCTTTGTTCGAAACTTCATCCACCATTCCCATTCCCACTCCCATTCCCCCTACATTCCAACCCATATCCCTTGCATCTCATACTATATATAATACATTCAATACAATTGTTCAATGTGTCTTGCAACTACAACATGATGATCACTAACTAGAAGATAGGAGTGTTGCCTTCCAGGCAGAATCACAAAGATTGCAAGCAAGAGTCACAACACTGGAGGCAACAGACAAAACCCTCGAGGTAGAGTACTCCACCTTACAACAAGCTCATGCCAAGCTAGAATTCAAGACAAACAATGTGGATGCCCAAGCCCTTAAGGACTTGGAGACAATGCTACATGAGCAACATCTCACCAATGCCAAATTATGAAGAACTCTAGGGCTTTTGAGGAAGCACATGTCTACAAAATTGGAAGAGAACAAGTGACCTCAACAAAAAAACCAAGACAATCTTGAAGCATCTATTGAAGGAACCCCAGGAGTGGAGATTATCCCTACCAAGTTTTAGGTTGTTCCCTCAAGAGATATCCGAATATTACTAGAGGAACATGCCAACTTTTTAGAATCCTATGAAAAGCTAAAATCCAAATGTGCAGACCTCAAGAAGCAACTAAACACTATAGGCACAAGTCAACCAGAGTGTGCCACCCCTCAATAGTCTAGAGACAAAACAGAAGAATTAAGGAAAAAGGTGGAAGAACTACAAGCAAGACTAGTACCATATGAAAGGCCACCCTCTCCAATTGAAGAACCAAAACTTGAAGCAGTGGTAGAGATTCTAGTTGAAGAAAGTTTTGAAGAACCATATGAGTCGATGCCAATGCCTAGTAGGCATGTCAGAGCTGAGGGCCGAGAGACCTTTGAGATAGAAGCACCAGATTGGCTAAAGAGGGTAGAGCAGATAGGACATACCCATGATGATCGAGTAGCTATACAAATCTGGTCGCTCTCTAATCTGGAAGACACTGTTCTAAACCTTCTTATTTTTAGAACCTATCCCATCAACGGCTAATTACCACATAAAAAAAGCAATACATGCCTTACTTTTTGTTGTTAGCCAACTATAATGCAAAGATTAAAAGGAATAGGGAAAGAGCCAACATTTGCTAATTATTTTGAGCCCGACGATCTACCAAAAGAGGCACAAGTAGGCTCTATTTTTCAACCTAATTCGCGTGATTGAGTGTTAATGGACTACCCTTAAATGATGTGCACACGAGAAACCATGCCACTCTATATTAAATATAACCCATGTTATTGCCCCGTTGTTCGTCACAGATCTTGGCAAGCTTTTGCAATTAAAGATCGCAACAATAAAGAGTGTTCAGATTGGGTTAGTTATCCATACTTTGCTCCATCGAGTGGGCCACCCGATCTCACCTATATGGTCTCCCCCATACACCACTGGTCTGCATGGTTAAAGAATGTACATGACATTGCCACACAATGTGTATGAAGATTTTTGAGCTGATGATGGTAGTGTTCAAGACTTTTCACAAGATTCAAGCTCCATATATTTCAGCCCCTAGATTTTCTGAAGGGAACCGCGATTTAGTATATGACATGACCCAAACCTCCTCCATAAACATAATTTACACATGGCATGCATGCATAAAGTACTTACCTACTTGCTACAAGTAGACATTCGAAGAAATGTTCTCTATTGGGTTCTAGGAATACCACTCCAAAATTTTCATTCCAAGACCGACACACATGTTGCATCTCTTTGTGGTAGAACAAGCCATACATGCAGATCAGCTATGCCTACCACATCCGGATGTTCCAGGTCTAGTTGATTATGATCAAATGATGACAGACTTGGCAAGAGGACTACACATACAAGAACATCAACTCACCATTGATGTCATTGAATTTCATATCAAACACTCCCTACAACAAGGGTCTATTAGAGACGACATACCCAAAAGGGGGGGGGGGTGTTGGAAGTAGTCAAGGAATTTAAGGCATTACAAGAAAAGGGAGTCTATGCAAAGAGCTTGAGGATCATTGGATCTAAATTCATACCAATTTTCATAATTTTTTAGACTCTGTTTGAGCCCCCAAATAAGCCCTAGAACCTAATTTTTAACTAGGCCAGACACTAGGTCTAGAAAGGGCCAAAGCTAGTTAAAAACTATAAAAAGAGCTAGAGAGCTCATTTTTGAGGTTTGCTTGTTAGAGTTTTGAGCTATTGTAAGAGATTTCTTGAGTTATAGAAAGCACTCCATTGTTCCTCTCTTTGTTCTTGGCTTGTGTGTGTGTGTGTATATGTGTGTGCATGCTTGTTTGCTTCTCACTCACGCACTTGTGCCTTGACTTTCTCACATGCCATTCTGCTAGAGTGACAGTTTCCCTCACCTAAAAAGATCCTACACTTTCGGGATGGTTTGAATGATTCCTCCTAACATATCAGTCGTGGGTTGAACTTCCTAACTTCACAAGATTCCTTATTTCTTTTGCTTTTACATTTATCCAAAGTAACTATGCTAATAATGACTAGCATAAGTTCACATGTAGTTCCTTCTTGTGAAGAGATAAAATGAAGGTGTAATCCCATGACTTTAGCCATGCACTTAGGCTTGCTAAATGTACCGATAGTTCATGCATCACAAAGTAGATGCCCAAGTGCCATGAGAAAGAGTAGATGCCCAAGTTGGCTTGATGAGGAGAATTGGTAGCCGCTTAATTTTCCTAATGAGGGTGAAAAAGGTAGTCTCCCTTATGGTTGTAGTCATGAAAAGGCGTCACCCATATTGTGGGGGTTCAACCATGGCCATGCCCAAATGCCCAAACTAGATGGAGGTATTCAATTTGGCGTCACCGCATTTGAATTGTTGGAATTGGTAGTCGCCTTGTATGACCTGAAATGGGTGGTCACCTTTGTTTTATCTCACATGGAGGTTTTCCCAAATACTCACTGTAATATCATTGCAATAAAAAAATTGAATACGCGCCTCATAAGAAGAAGTTGTGCAAGATAGGATGTCGCCCAATTTGGTATTCACCTTCCAATATGGGAAAAAGGTGTCGCCCATTATTCAATAATGCCAATTGATTTCCTACAGGGCGTCGCTTTATTTCAAGGAGTTTACATAATTTTTCCTAAAATCATGGCGAGTTCATTTTCCATGCTTTGAATTGAGTAAAGACATAAGTATTACTTATTACATTCAATTGGAACTTTTTTTGGCGAGTTCATTTTCCATGCTTTGAATTGAGTAAAGACATAAGTATTACTTATTACATTCAATTGGAACTTTTTTTGGCGAGTTCATTTTCCATGCTTTGAATTGAGTAAAGACATAAGTATTACTTATTACATTCAATTGGAACTTTTTTAAACATGATCCTACGGGGGAAGGGATGTCCCCCCAAAGGGTAAATGGGCTAGAGCTTGCCTAAGGCGTTTTCTGACTTGTCTGATTGAGGGTGACCCAAGTTGCTTATCTTGCATCTAGTTCTTGCCCATTGCTTGTGCCCAATGCCTTTGCTTCACACTTCTTTGCTCATGCCTTAGGTTTTGATTCATCCACCATGCCAATTGCACATACTATGTGCCCCTGACTCTTTACATGTTCATGGTGTTGAGTTCTCCAAGGCATGGCCTAAGGAGTGGCTCCGAACCCCTAGGACGAGGGTCACTGAGGGTGGCCAAAGACCCTCCCAAGTTCCCAAGATCCTCCTTGAGGATGTCCAAAACTTAAGGGGTAAACAGAGGGATTGGTCCCTAAAGAAGGAACCAAGCATCTTCCAGCATGTCATAAATCCAAGAGAAAGGGAAAAACTACCCTCTTAAAATCATGCTTTAAAACTTTGAGGAAAAGAAACTTCCAAGCTCATGAAGTGGAAATAATCAAATGGCCAACAAGATCACCTCCTCTACATCAAAACTTTGCGCTGTCCCCGTGCAACCACTTATTTATTTGCTTATTCAATCAAACAAAATGAACTATACAAAATGAACTATACAAAATGAAATGAACAAAACTATGTTATGTATAGTGAGTGAATTTTTTCTCGCTTGATTCAGATAGAATAAGGCTCCACTTTAGAAGTGCAATCCAAGGGCTTCTTGTGATCCTCCTATTCTTCTAGTTGCAAAGATCCCTGAAACATTTCTTCTTTGTCCCCTGAGTGTTGGCCATAAGTCCTCTTTACTTCTCTCCTCATGTCATTGAATCTCTTTAAAGCTATAATGCCCATCTTCCTCATTCTCTTCTGAGCCATAGTGTTCATCATGTTAGGTGCTTTGTATTTGCATACCTCTTTCGAATAGTAGAAGTACCTTACAAGTGAGGCAGTGCTAGTGTAAAAGGTATCAAGAACTTGATTGTTACCTCTCTGCAAGGCTCCCTTGAGGTAATAACAATCATGTGCCTC
Source organism: Ceratopteris richardii (assembly GCA_020310875.1). Classification (NCBI taxonomy): domain Eukaryota; kingdom Viridiplantae; phylum Streptophyta; class Polypodiopsida; order Polypodiales; family Pteridaceae; genus Ceratopteris; species Ceratopteris richardii. The sequence goes on from CM035419.1 coordinate 64,264,491, forward strand.
ATGGCCACTTTTGCTAAAAAATTGAGAGCTTACTCTATTAGGGCAGAGTACATGGGAGTGACCAATGTTGTTGCATGTGCTACACTAGGCTTGCCTTCGGATGTCCTCTGAGGTCTGTAACTCCTCCACTTCTCAATGAAGTTGGGCCACTCAATCTTCCTTCTGGCATGTGGGTGGCAAGACAATCTTTTCTTCATTTTGACTTTATTGCATCTTTAGCTCTTCTGATTCCCTTCTAAGTTGCTCAATTGGGCCAAGATTAATAGAGCAATATTCTTGAGTCCCTCCTTCAAAGTGCATCTTAGTGTTCTCTATGCAAGAGGTGGCTGCCACAAAGTCATTTAGTGTGGCATTGAGTCGGAGAGATTCCTTAAGCTTTTGTTGGAATGTCCTAGGAAGAGCCTTTTCTATCCACTTCTTAACCAAGAAATCACCTAGAGCATGTAGTAATCGACATACAAGTGCCTTGTATGAGTATGTAATTCATGAAAAGATTCACCTAGCCTTAATTTGAGATTTTTGAGTTGATCTAGGGCTCGCTCTGAAGATTCACTTGGTCCGAATGTTTGTGAGAATGAAGTCTTTAATGCTTCCCAAGTGGTGAAATGCCCATCTGTATACTGATCGTACCACGTATCTACAAGACCCTCTAATGTAGAAGGAAATAGCATCAGCATCACATCCTCTCAGTTTTGAAGCCCATGACCATGGCATAAGGAGATAAATCTCCTCAGGTGGTCATTTACATCTTTGTATGTTGATCCCTTAAAGGAAGGGAATTTAATGTTCAATGTTGAGGGTAGATTCACAAGGTCCTCCATTGGCAGTTGTGCTTCCTCTCAAGATTCTAAAGAGCAATCCCACATCCCTCTATGCTTCTCCTTTGAGAGTGAGGTTGAAGCCAAATCAATGGAAAAATTTAAGGGTAGACGAGTGCTTAGTTTCTAGGCAAAGGTAGAGATGACTTATTGAGGCTTCTTTGGACACAAAAAGGCTCTTTTTCTACTCGAGTGTGGGTCATGTACCCACTTCACAAGATGCAAAAATTAGGAAAAACAATGAAAAAAAAACTATTTACTACACTAGGTACCTCACAAAGAAAATGCAAGGGACATCCCATTGGGCACGCCAAACTATAGAGGTATTGGGGTATCCAACTTTAGGAGTGTGCCAAACTATAGGAGAGGTCTCTAGCACCACAATCTAGTACTTCTTCTACTGAAGAGGGGTTCTTCCTTAGGGAAGTATACCCTATAACACTTCTATGTGCAAGTACACTCATTGACAGTAAAGACACAATGAAGACAACAAGTTGAAGAAAATAGCCAATGCACATATATGAGAAAAAAAACCAACTTCATAAAACTCCAAATGGTTATAGAGAGCCAAAAATATTCCAAATGAGCAATATGGTGGGCTAGCATGCCATTCCAAAGGCTAGAAAAATCAAGAGGAGAAGTATTGATCGACACAAGGAATGTTGTAACAATGAAGAACTCTCTGCAAGAGAAGTGCAACAAAGAGGTAACAGACTCCAAGAGAAATTCAATAGAAATGCAATAGACCAGCTACTCAATCACTCTGTAATGCTAATAGCCAACTCCACTAGGAGGTCCAACACTATATATAATCTTCTATCAACTAGCTACTCAAGATTGCAAGCTACTCAATCACTCTGTAATGCTAATAGCCAACTCCACTAGGAGGTCCAACACTATATATAATCTTCTATCAACTAGCAACAAAGAGGTAACAGACTCCAAGAGAAATTCAATAGAAATGCAATAGACCAGCTACTCAATCACTCTGTAATGCTAATAGCCAACTCCACTAGGAGGTCCAACACTATATATAATGCATGAGTGTTCCTTGATTTTTCTTTTGTCTCTTCTGTATGGAATTCATGTCTCACATTTGTTCTAGTGGCTTTTTTCTTAGAGTTTTCAGTCTATTCCATGCTAGTTTCTCCTTCCCAAGTACATGTGACATAATTTCATACATAAATCTTTCTTTGTTTGTGTATTAAGTTACATGAAAGCTTATGATTCATGTATTAAGATTGCACATCTGCCTACCTCTTAGAATAGCCCTCGCTACCCCTACTTATTGAAATTCAAGATTCAACTTTAGTACATATATGGACCATTGCATGGATGCCAATTGGAGATACATGAAGGAAGGCATCAAGCACGAGTAGTAAATTTCAAATTTGAGTTTTAAATCCCCCTCAAAAAGGCCATAAATGGCCAATCATAGTTATATGAGAACAAAGCCTATAATTTAGGAAATCTTTAGAGCAAGTGATCTTGCTAGCCATTTGATTGTCTCCACTTCATGCGCTTGGGAGCTGAAGAGGGTAGTTTTCCCCTTTTTTTTGGATTTATGACATGGTGGAAGATGCTTGGTTCGTCTATACCCCTTGGGTTCTTGACATCTTCGAGGAGGATTTATGACATGGTGGAAGAACTTATAGGAAATATTTAGAGCAAGTGATCTTGCTAGCCATTTGATTGTCTCCACTTCATGCGCTTGGGAGCTGAAGAGGGTAATTTTCCCCTTTTTTTTGGGTTTATGACATGGTGGAAGATGCTTGGTTCGTTCTCTAGGGACCAATCCCTCTCTATACCCCTTGGGTTCTTGACATCTTCGAGGAGGATCTTGGGACCTTGGGAGGGTCTTGGGCCACCCTAGGCAACCCTCGCCCTAGGGGCTTGGAGCTACTCCTTAGGCCATGCCTTAGAGAACTCAACATCATGAACATGTAAAGAGTCAGGGCGACATAGCATGCACAATTGGCATGGAGGATGAATCAAAACCTAAGGCATGAGCAAAGAAGTGTGAAGCAAAGACATTGGGCACAAGCAATGGGTAGGAACTAGATGCAAGATAAGCAACTTGGGTCACCCTCAACTATACAAGTCAAAAAATTCCTTATGCAAGCTCTAGTCCATTTACCTCTCGGGGGGCATCCCTTTGAACATATGACCATGTTTTGAAAAGTTTCAATCGAATGTAATAAGTAATACTTATGTGTTTACTTAATTCAAAGCATGGAAAATGACTTGCCATGATTTCAGGAAAAATTATGTTAACTCTTGAAATAAGACGACGCCTTGTAGGAAACCAATTGGTATTATTGAATAATGGGTATTATTGAATAATGGGTGACGCCTTTTGCCCGTATTGGAAGGTGAATACCAAATTGGGTGACGCCCTATCTTGCACAACGTCTTATGAGGCGCTTATTCAATTTTTATATTGCAATGATATTACACTGAGTATTTGGGTGAACCACCTCTCGGTGTGAGATAAAAAGAAGGCGACCACCCATTTTGGGTCATAGAAGGTGACTATCAATTCTAACAATTCAAATGGAGCGACGCCAAATCGACTATCTCCATCAAGTTTGGGCATTTGGGTGTGGCCAAGGTTGAGCCCCCACAATATGGCTGATGCTTGTTCATGACTAGAACCATAAGGGCAACTACCTTTTCTCTCCTCATTAGGAAAATCAGGTGCCTACCAGTTCTCCTCATCAAGCCAACTTGGGCATCTACTCTTTCTCATGGCACTTGGGCATCTACTTTGTGATGCATGAACTTGGGTTTCTACCAAGGGACACACCAAATTTGGTGAGGCCAACTTGAATAATTGTGAAGCCACCTCATCTAGGCCACACCATAGTATGATCTACATCATAGTTAGGCGACATCCCATTTGGATGATGTCCATAGGCGACACCTCAAATTGGCACCCATCTCCATGGAAGTATGCGAATAAGGTGAGGCCAAAGATGTTCAACTACCATTTTTTAATGTTTGAAAATCTAGGTGACTTATTTTAGCAAGGGGTATTGGGCGGCTATCAACTTATGATGGGCTTCGGGTGGCAAATGATAGACGGATGAAGTATATTCTTGCCAGTGAGTGGGACAATGTGAGTTAATGTAGGGAATACCGCCGCCAAGATCTGGTGTGTCAGAAGCTATAATTGGGGCCTAATTGATGTTGGCTGCCATAGCTATTATTAGCTCACTCCACCTATGTGGGTGCCACTATTGGTGGGTACGGTAGGTAAGGCTGGGATTTGGCAAGGCCACTCCCCTAGAGTCTATATAAACAAATGTTTGGCACTCAATTCGGGCATCATATCTTGATCTCTGGCATCATACCTTTAATGTTTCAGATCTCATACTATTGTTCTCTTCCTAGTTGAAGTTATTGTCTAGCCACTCTCTGCATTTTGTTGCTAATTGCACACTGTTGTTGAGGCAATGAACTCAAGAAACAATAGATATGACACATAATAGAGCTTAGCATCAACGCTCGATGCACTAACTATTTTGTTTTCCCTAGGAACTTTTGGTAGGAAAAGCTTGGATTAAGAGGTCTTGAAAAGAAGGGAGATCAACACCACACATGGTTGATCAGCTAATGATCTCACAACCCCCAATGGCACTTGAGAAATCACCACTTCTGTCCATTGTTATATAGTTCCACCTTTCTTTGCCAACTGCCCAATCCTCTACAACTCTCCAATAGCACTTTGATATCACTAGTTGTCAATCAACATAAGTAGTGAATTTTCTTACTCTATGGTCGACCTTCTCCATGATTGCACTTCCCTATCTTTACGGATCAGCTTGCCTCCACCTAGCAACTTTGCTAACTCTCCCCATTCACTATACCCTTTGATCTCTAGGCACACATGTATCATGGTTGCATCTCTATCACTCTGTGCATATCTTTGCTCTATGCATATGTGAATATGCCAACCTATCTTTCTTTGTTCAAGAACACACTTGTCTTCTTTTATCTTTATCTACTATGGAACCAATCATAAACTATCAACACGATGTTGCACAAATTCTCTTGGCTCTGTCTCCTACAACGATTGTATCTCCTATATGCTATGATGCTACCTCCTATTCTACTCTCTATTCTTCTTCTCCTTTGTATTTATATTGCCTAATTGCTTGTCTAGCTTCTTATAAGAGGTCAAGTTCATGTTTTGTTGAGAAACTTCAAAACCTTTGTGCCCCAATAGATGATGTTGCAAGAGACTAAGTACTCGCATAGGTGAGATGTGGGAACATCTATCGGGATGGGCACACCCTCCTAAGAAGGCATGTAAGGTGAGAAAGGGATTGTTGGTTATGCCAATGATGGAATGTATTTAAGATGAAGGATGCTACCAGATGTAGTGGGATCATGGGGGAAATTGCGAAAGATTCAAAAAAGAAGAGAACTAGGCATAAATGGGAGACTGAACTATTGGAGGAGATGGTGGATAGTCTTTAGAGATGAAGTGGTGTTGATAAAACCTGTTTCACACCAGCCAAGAACAAGTGATGGGGAGTGTAGTGGGCCTGTTTAGCTTGCAAATGACCATAAATAATCACTTATGTTCTTTGGAACATGATCCAATAATCAATGGATCAAAACAGATGAGTAAGAAATTAATCCAAGGACATATACTTGCTAATTTAGTCTCTACACATGTTCAGTATATTGAACATTGCTCTGAGCCTGATAGCAATCAGCTTAATTCCTTTTGATTGTGTCCAATTAACTTAGAAAACTACCAATCATGAGTTATTTCAATAACAAAGATGAACTACACGTTGAGTATGAAGTTTAGCAAATCATAAGACTTCCCCAATTACATTTTCAAGATGCATCACAATACATATGAGAGAATAAAGATATACTGATTTCTCTCGATTAAGAGAACTAATGTTAATGAGATTTTGTAGCTATAATAGATATTATACTAAATCTATGATTCTTTAAATTATGACAAATGATCAATCATACACTGAGAACAAGCTCCGAGAAGATCACTATACTCATGTAGTCATGTATTAGATCACATAGAAATACAATGTCATTGGCAATACTCTATTGCACAATGTGAGGGTAGTGATTGAGATATGAAGTGAGCTCTCAAATCACATAGGTTCCCCTTCTGTTGCTCTCCAAAAGTTGGTCTCTTCACGCGAGTCTTTTGATCCATCTTTATAGTTGTGTTTGGAGCTAATCTTGAATTCAAATTCAAATGTTCACCTAAAAGTAAACTCTAAACTATGGGATATATTCTCTCATCAATCGTCTACCAAATAAATCGAGACTTGATGCTTCCTAACTCCACATGGAAGTAAGGTACTTTTACAAAGGTAAAATGTAGTTGAATTTACAAGGGATTCATCATATATGACTCCATGAGATATATGCTAATCATCCAAGTATGTGGGCTTGGATTCTCTTGCAAAAAAATCTCCCCCTCAAGCATAACATGCTTGGTCTTTTATTCCTCCTTGATCTCCTACAACCAAATCATCAATTTGAACCTGTTCATCTTAGTTCCATCTAGAGACTTTGTGAGTATATAGGCACATTGCAATTGAGTTGATACATAGGAAAATTAAATGACCTTGCTAAGAAATTTCTCCCTTACATAATGATAGTGCACTTCAATGTGCTTAGTCCTTGCATGGTATACAAGATTAGAAGCCAAATGAAGTGAACTAGTGTTGTCTCCAAAAGTCATTGGAGTGTAAGAATGCAACCCCAAATCTATGTAGAGTTTCTTGAGCCACATATCCTCTTGTGTTGCATTTGCTAAACCTCTATATTTTTCCTGTGTAGATGACAAAGCCACAATTGGCTGCTTTCTAGATGACCATGATATTAGTTTTGAACCTGCAAAAAACAAGTATCCTAAGGTGCTCCTACTATCATCCTTGGAGCCAGCCCAATATGCATCAGAATACATCTTTATGTCCAAGTTAGAAGTGAATGGGTAAAACAACCTTTCATTTATGGTACCCTTTAGATAATTTAGTACCCTCTTGGAAGCTTCCATGTGAGGCTTTCTAAGTGCATGCATAATTTGGCTTAATGTGTTTACTCCATAAACAATTTCTACTCTTGCTAGGGTTACATAGTTGAGACTCCCAACAAGTTTTTGGTAATTTGTAACATCCTCAAGAAGTTCTCCTTCATGAGAACTCAACTTATGATTGAGTTCCATGGGTGTACTTGCACTTGGTGTTTTCCATATTGAATTTTCTCAACATATCATGAATATACTTTCTCTGAGTAATATACACACTCGAATCTGTATACACGAGTTCTAAGCCAAGAAAGTATGTTAACAAACCAAGATCACTGATTTTAAATTCTTCCATTAGTTGAGCTTTAAGTGCTTGATGTCATTAGCATCATTCCATGTAATGATAATGTCATCCACATAGACACATAAGTAAATAACTTTTGAGTTTTTCTTCTTTATGAATAAAGAAGAATCTACTTTGCTAGAAACAAATCCTTGATCCTACAAATAAGTAACAAGCCTATGGTTCCAAGATCTAGGAGCTTGCTTTAGGCCATAGAGTGCCTTCCTGAACTTGCATACAAAACATGGTTTATCCTTATCTTCATACCCTGGTGGTTGTGCCATATATACTTCTTTTGAGATCCATCCATTTAAGAATGCATTCTTAACATCTAAGTGATATAAATTCCAATTTTTGGAAGCAACAAGACTTACCAAAACCCTAATTGTTGGCATCTTGGACACAAGTGAAAAGGTTTCTTCATAGTCCATTCCATGGGTTTGAGCAAACGCTTTTGCCACTAGCCTTGCCTTGTACCTGTTTATAGAACCATCTGTATTTTTCTTGATTTTATATATCCACCTGGATCCTATTACCTTCATGCTTGGCTTCTTGGGAACCAAATCCCAAGTATTGTTTTCTTTGAGTGCTTCAACTTTTTCTTGTATGGCTTCTATCCATTCTTTCTTTGCATTGGCTTCTTCAAATGAAGTAGGTTCTCTCATGGAGTCTTTAGTGATGTACACAAAATGCTTGGTGACTAGTGATGTGTCATAGCCATACCTTATTGGTTTTTTACTCTCCCTTTGAGATCTTCGGAGTGCTTCCTTGGGGGCCTACCATACTATTGTGGGTACTAATTCTGGTATCTCCCTTGTTGTGGATATGGGTGTGGATAATTTTGTCTAACCACTTGCTTGTTATAGGCACATTCTTGTGCCGTATATTTAGTGTATCTCCTCTCTATGGTGCAATATTGGCTATTAAGGTTCACTTGGGGTTGATCCATAGTTGGACACACATCATCCATGTGGTCTCTGTTGAGATATCAAGCGCAACATGTGATGATCCAGGATGACACGTATCAGTTTTTTGTTTCTTTGAGATGTATAGTGGTCACGCGGGTATATGTCCGGGATACTTTATTGAGCTTTATTAGATTTATCTACCAAGAGTGATGGACCATTTTTTTCTTGCCATCTCACTCATTTGTGGACATTAGGTTTTTCCTTATGTACTGATCTTTATATATTGCAGTTGTTGTATTCTTGTTTTTTAGGTGATTCTTGTACACTCCTTTTTATGTAATAGAAGAAGAAGAAGAAGATCATTCTTCCTTGCCTCAATCAGGGTGTGTGTGAGCTCTCTTCCTTATCTCCTTCTTCGTGACATGGTATCAACACTAGTGTGGTTGTAGAGAGCTCGTGGAGAAGGCCGACGGTGAAGAGTACGCGAGATGGCATGGAGAAGTGCGATTCACAAACGACCTTAGATTGCTACAAAAATTGGCGTGAAGGTAGAAGACCTCCATTTTGGAGCCATATCGACCTTTATTTTGAGCTTGCAAGGTGGGGCCCATAGAAAAACGACTTCAGTTTTGAAAACTGTAACTTACCTCGTGTTCGACAACACGCATATATTCCAGATCCAGAATTTCAAGCAATTCTGTGTGTTGTTGATATACAAAAACTATTTTGTTCTAAGATCAAAGTGTCACATCATAGTGCGATAGTGTTCAAGCAGAAGTGCTGCTTGTAGTGTTTTGCAGTGTTGTGAATTGCTGTAGAAATGGCAAACACAGGTGGAATGAGTCAGCTTATGAGCAATAAGCTAGAGAAGAACAACTTCTATGCTTGGAGATTCAGAATGATGAATCTCTTGATGGGAAAAGGATACTGGAAGTACATGGAAGGAGAGAAGGAAAATTCTTCGTAGTTACAAGAAATAAATCAGACTACAGAGTAGTTAAGAGCATATGAGGAAGGAAATCAAGGAGCATGAAAGGTAATTTATTGGCTATTTGTTAGCATAGAGGATAGCATGATTGGACACATACAAGATGCCAAGAATCCAAAAGAGGCTTGTAACACTTTGGTCACTTTGTATGAGAACAATACAAAGGCACAAAAATTGCAACTCAAGAATGAGTTGCATACATTGGAAGAGAAGAGCATGTTGGTAACTGACTACACCCTGAAAATCAAAAGCATATGTGAGTCACTTGCATCTATTGGTGTGAATGTAGATGATGATGATAAGGTGGAAGTGTGCCTTCGTGGTTTAGGAGCTGCATATAAGTAGTTACAGAACCTCTATGCAAACCAGGGAAAATATTTTGATTTTTACTGATCTGGTGTCTATGCTGATTATTGAAGAAAAGAATCTTGGTGAGGATTCAAAATCCCAAGGAAAATCTAGTTCTGAGCAGGTATTCTACTCTAGAATAGGAAGAGGCAGAGGTAGAGGTTTTAGAAGTGGAAGAGGAAACAATAACCAAGAACAAGGTTAACAATAGAATCATGCAGGAGAAAGAGGATAGTTTCGAGACAGGGGGAGCCAAAGAGGTCGCAGAAATTTCCAAAGAAATGATTCAGGTAATGACAGTAAAGGGTGTTGGAATTGTGGTAAACCTGGACACTTTCAACGTGATTGCAGGTTGTAGAATCAAAATAATAGAAGGTAGCAAAACAACTATGCATCCACGAGTGTAGATGATTCTGAGAAGTTGTTCATGGTTCAATATCACATGATGAATACAATGTCTGTTGGTGTTTCAAAATCTAATGATAATGTCAGATATGTTGATTCAGGTGCTTCAAATCACATGACTAGTCATGCGAAATGGTTTAGTACTTTGCAGAAATAGCCAGTTCCTGGATATGTTGAAACAGGTGATAACACATCACACACTATCAAGCATACATGAAACATAGCATTGTCCATGGAGGATAGGAAGGTAAAACATCTTGCTGATGTGCTGCATGTTCCAAATATAACAAAGAATGTGATTTCTGTTGGATAATTCGTTGATGAAGGATTACAAGTCAGGTTCAATGCTGATGGGTTATATGTAGAAGAATACAAATGAGATGGAAGATTGATTGCCAAAGGAAACAAAGTGGGTAGGATGTTCACTTTAGATGCAAACATTCGTGAAATGAATGCAACCATGTTTGCAAAATGTGCAGGAGTTATTGCTGATATAGAGATGTGGCACAAATGGATTGGACATGCAAACTTGCAAAGGCTGAAATTGATGCAGTCAAAGGAGATTGTCCATGCACTACCGAATTTCAAAGTTGCAGAGATGCAAAAGGTATGTGCAGCATGTCAATTTGGTAAACAATCAAGATCATCGTTTCCACATGACAAGCATTTTAGTGAGAATGTGCTAGAAATAGTAGATATAGATGTTTGGGGTCCTGCAAAGACCACATCTATGGGTGGTTGCAAGTTTTATGTTACTTTTATTGATGACCACTCGAAAAGTGTGGGTATATTTCATGCAAGAGAAGAGTGAGGTGTTCACTCACTTCCAGAATTTTAAAGCTATGAAGGAAAAGCAGTTAGAGAAATATATTCAAACATGAAGGTCTGATGGAGGAGGTGAATACATGTCAAATGAGTTAAAAAAATTTCTTAAAAGTCATGGAATTCGACGTCAATTTTTATGCACGTACACACCACAACAGAATGGTGTTGCTGAATGCAAAAATAGATAGACTGCAGAAATAGCAAGAGCCTTGATGGCTAAGAAGAATATGCCTCATTGTTATTGGGCAGAAGCTATGCATACCGTTGTATACATTATGAACAAAACTCCAACTGCTGTTGTACATCAAGTTACACCTGAAGAAAAGTTCACAGGTAAAAAGCCAAACTTATCACATATGAAAGTTTTTGGTTGTATTGCATATGTACATGTTCCAAATGAGTTGAGGATGAAGCTTGATCCAAAAGCAGAAAAGTGTGTCCTCATTGGATACTACCTTGAGAAAAAGGGATATAAATGCTATAAGCCACTCACGTGATAGGCGAAGGTGAGCAAAGATGTGGTATTTGATGAAACGTCAAGCTTCTATGCAGATGCCAAAGCAGGACTGAACATTGAACCAAATGATAAAGAAAATGCTGAAAAAATCAAGTGTAGAATCTCAAGTTTTGAGTGGACCAGATGCATCACCAAACAATAGTTCCAACTCAAATTCATGGAGAAGATTGCATGGAAATTTTAGTCCAACAAATTCATCAAATACATCCAAGAAAGGTAAAGAAAAGCTTTTTGCTACTCATAAAACATGTCTAGATTTTGAAGACGTTGATGGAGATTCAAGTGGTTCAGAAAAGTTTCTTGATGAGTGTCACTCTAGCACAATGGTGAGTACCAATGTGAGGAGTTTCACCTCATAAATGTCAATCCGTGGAGACGTGAGGACAGGTATGAAGACCAAGAGCAAGTGAAGTGCACAAGTGCATGAGTGAAAGCATACAAACATGCACACATATACACACACATGCACAAGGTAAGAACAAAGATTGGAACAATGGAAGGACTTCGATTACAAATGAGCTCTCTCACAAAGCTGAAATCTACAACAAGCTCCCCTAAAATGAGCTCTCCAGCCCTTTTTATAGTTTTTTGAGTGGTTTTGGCCCTGTCCAGACCTAGTGTCCAACCTAGTTAAGAATTAGGTTCCAAGGCTTATTTGGGGACTCAAATGGAATCTAAAAATTATGAAAATTTGTAGAATGATACTTCTAATACTCCTCAAGATCGAGGACTCCTTGGCTTGAACAAAATGGAGTTGTAAAAATGGAAAATTGTATTTACAATGGATTTTAGTGACCAAAGTCACTATATTTATAGGATTTCTTTTGAAAATTTGACATGTGCTTCTTGGAGCTCCCTACATGTTCCTTGTCCACTTCATTGATGCGCTTCACTGCTTGTGTGTGACCTTGATTGTCAACACTCCCCCCCCCTCTAGAGTCTGTCATCCCAGACAGACCCTTGTTGTAGTGGTTGTTCCATGTAGTATGTGGAGAGATAGTGTCCATCATGTATCCACAAGAGTGGTCCATCTTCCAATTGTAGCTTGGGTAGTTGTCCGGTTCGTCATTTTGTCATTGCTACCTTTGTATGGACTTCTTCCTTGTATTCTAGCTTGATGGTGTCTTTGTGAGCTTTCAAAAATGGTGAGCTACTCAAAAGAGGTTATGTTGATTATGAGCAACTCTCATGGTGGATTGCTACCTAGCTCTTGTTGTTGGCACCGTGATGTCCTCTGGTTCTTCCAAAGATGGCTTCCCTAGTTTCCATACCAAGTACTCGTGACCCATAATGACTGATGGGTAAGTGCATTAGTGCATGGGTTGGAAGAAGAATGTGCCTTGTGCACGGCCTTATAATCTAGCCCTATGCATGCATACTTGGGAAATGCATTGGAAGAATTATGGTACAAGAAGTTGGGTCTTGAGCTAAGTGCTCAAGGGTATGCTGATGAAGAGGTTTCCTAATCGATCATGGTTATGTTGTTGTTGAAACATACATTTCTTACCATGGTGAAAGTTCTGTTGATCTTCAACTCTTCATGTTGTACTTCCATCATGGTTATTGACCATAACTTGTCTTCCGTTGTTGATGGATGTCCTTGTGGATGGTTCCCCGTGTTTTGTAACAATGGAATAAAACAAGAAAAAAGGTGTTAGCATCAATAAAATATTTTACATATGTCAGATGTGTCACATGTGCTTGGGATCCTCAATTGTGTCTATGCATGGCCTCGTAATGTGGCCCTATATTGATGCACACTTTGGAAATGCATGACCTAAACGGTGCAAAAGACAAGGTTATGCCAAAGGCACATGGTTGTTTCACATCAAGGCTTTCAATGTTGCTGGTGGATGTGGATGCAGTCTTTGTTGGAGGTAGCTAGTGGATCTTGAAATGATGTAATCCTTCTTATAGGGATCCATTTCAGGATAGTATTTGGCCCTATAGACATAAGCTCTGTCCTCTTTATCTTTGGGTGGTTTCTGAATTTTGGTATCTAGCATGGTTGGCTTTTTGGCTCAATGGAAGCTACTGGTACTTTTGGCTTCCACACCCATACCCTTTTTGGTTGTCTTTTTATTACTGGTGAGGAGATGAATTTGTCTTCAGTTGGTATCGGTCCATGGTTTCGACTCTTGCTTCTCCGTGGTTTCTTTGCTGAGATTTTTCTCATGAAGAAGATCATATTGTTTTGTGCATGGAGGAGTGCCTTGGGTACCCACATTTGTAATTGCCCTTGTTGAGCTGGAGCTAATTTCTCTGGCACCCTAATTTGTACGTTATTATGGTCGGCCTTCATCGATTGCTTTAGTATCTAAATCTATCAAAGACCGTAGGATTGAGCTGGTCCTCGTTTCATGGTGCGTCTTTTAGCATGGTTGGCTTGCCTCAATGGGAATGGTTGTGGCAAAGCTAGTGCTTCTTCTCCTTTTCGTACCCAAATATGCTTCATGCCCTGAGCTTCTTTGTTCGTGAATTCTGTCTGTCTAGTTAATATAGCAGATGTCTTTTTAGATTGCCTCTTTGGTCAAGTTATGCTTGCATTAGTCTGTGAAGGAGAAGAGAGGTTTGATGGCCTTTGAGTGTGTGCTTCCATGATTGAGTCCTTTTGCTTCGTAGGGCTATTGACACACGCAACATTTTCTTTGCGAAGATTAGTTTCGGAAGAACTAAGAGAATGTGTGACCTTTGGATTTGTGAGCATGCAATTGTCTAATTCTAATGTAATGCATTGTTCCTGTACCCAAACTTGAAGAAGTTGACTTCTTAGGTTCAAGTTGACTTGCATGGTTGTAAATCCAATCTTGACCCAAGACAAGTGGCTATGTAAGGTCCTCATTGTGACACACTAGCATTTTGACTTTTATTGAAACATCTTGAAGGTAGATGGGAAGTTCCACCTTGCCCAAACAAGGGGTTTCCACACCTCCCAAACCTATGAGATAGGCCTCTATGGGCTCGATGTTCAATTGCAGGTCTTGGCAGTATGAAAGTCTAATTGCACGAGTTGCTGCACCTGAGTCAACCAATGCTCTCACAGTCCTTGGATTCTTCCCTTGTCCTACCGCGATGTTCACAAGGGACGTCAATTAATTATTCAAGAAGCAATTGCACTTGATGTTTGACACATGGCCATGTGGTATCTTGGGGCCTCGAGATTGACGTCTAGGCCTAGGCGTCTTAACTTATTTCTCCTAATGCGTTCTCTAGCCTCCGCCTGCGATTCTTCTCTAACCCTTAACTCTTCTTCTTTTCGCTTCTTAGCAGTGTTGAGTCTCTTTAGCATATCCTTTGTAAGAGGTTTTTGATACAACTTGACTCGACATCCACTGATATAGTTTGGTAGGATATCACCTTCTAGTGTGGCCAATTGAACTGCACCGCTAGTGGAAATTCTATTAATGATCATGGGTCTGTATCCTCTTTTTTTCAATTTACGAGCATATTGCTTTAGGGTATAAACCAAGACTAGGTCTCCCTCTTTCAGTCCTTTATCTTTGATATGTGCATCGAAGTATGCTTTTTGTCTTTTCTTTGCAGCATAGATGCCTGTAGCCGCTCGTAGCCTTGTCTCATCTAATCGTTCTAGATCAAAGTTCCTAGAGGATAACTCGTGTCCATTCCATTCATGCTCTTGTGCTACTTTTAAAGTTGGGATTAGGAAGTCCAAAGGTAGCACAACATTTTGTCCAAAGACCATTTGAAATGGGGTGGCATTGAGTACTGTTTTGTAGGCAACTCGGTAAGCCCAAACAACGTGATGAAGCTGTTTATCCCAATGAGAGCGCTTATTATTTACCAATTTTGGCAATACATTACATAGGATCTTGTTTGTGCTCTCAACTTGTCCGTTATCCTGCGGATGATAGGGGGGAGACTTCTTATGTATTACCAAGAATTCTTGGAGAAGATTTTCAATGACTTCATTCAAGAAGTGCGTACCTCTATCACTCACTAACTCTATTGGTAGTCCATATCTAGTGAACACATTCTCAAATAAAAATTTAGCTATAGTTTGAGCATCGTTCTTTGTTGTGGCTTTTACTTCTACCCACTTTGTAAGGTAGTCGGTGGCTACAATAATGTACTCTGCATGGGAGTTTCTAGCTAGGGGGTTAATAGGACCTACAAAGTCTATGCCCCACTTTGAAAATGCACGTCCTCCCATCATTGGCCTCAGAGGCATCTCATCTTTTCTTATCGGATATTGGGCACGTTGGCATGTGTCACATTTCTTCACATAGGTATGTGCATCCATATGAAGAGTGGGCCACCAAAGTCCTGAGAATAGAATAGTCTTAATTACTCGGTCAAGACCAAAATGTCTGCCTGCAACAGTGCTATGGGTAGTCTCTAAGATTTTCGAATAGTCTAATTCATGAATGCACAATCTTAAGTAACCATCTTTGCCTCTTCGGTATAGGTTATCGCCTATAAGGGCGTAGTCTTGGGCCTCTCGCTCCATGCTTCGTTTTCTTGCTAGACTAGCCTCGCTAGGTAGTGTTCCTGATCTCATAAATTCTACCAATGGAGCACTCCAATATGGAATAGTGATTCCCTGGAAATCCTTAATGGGCTTGTTGCAACCAACTACTATGCTCATCGTCCTTGACACAACAAGCTAGTACACCCTCTGTATCTTGTTTGTACATGCCTTTCGCCAATATTTGATAGCTTTGTGACCACACAATTTCATCCTTGTTCATCGTCACATTCTTGTTTGCAGGTCCGAAGGTTAGGACAGGCACCAAATTATTTGCCCATTTAGGAAGAACTTCTAAATTGAGCAGATAAGCATCAGGCAATTCATCAGACACTCCTTGTGGTGACTCGCGTGAAGTGATGCGAGAAAGGTGATCAGCTCTGAGGTGGGTCTTACCTTTCGTAACAACCACTTCAAAGTCATATTCCATTAGTAAGAGGAACCATCTTACTAAGCGTCCTGTATTGCAAGGTTTATTGACCAAGTATAATAAAGCTTGATGATCAATGAAAAACTTGAACTTGTTGGCCAATAAGTAGTGTCGGAACTTCTTTATGGCATATACCATGCGTAAGCCTTCTCTCTCAGTTGTTGTATAATTTCGTTCTACAACGTTTAGTTGCTTGCATGCATGTGCTATAGGAAAATCTAGATTTCCTTCTCCTGTTGGTTGTGACAACACACATCCTATTGCATAATTGGATGCATCCACGTGTACATGGAATGGCTTAGTCCAATCTGGAGTTGTCAATATTGGTGCTGTGCACAAGCATCTCTTTAGCTCATTAAAGGACTTCTCGCATTCGTCGTTCCACTCAAATTTTGTCAACAAGGCATAAAGAGGTTTAGCTATAATTGCATACATGTGAATAAACCTACAATAATATCCACAATGGCCCATAAAGGCTTGTACCTCTTTAATATTCCTAGGTCTTGGCGGCTCCGCTATGGCTTTTACTTTGTCCTCATCTGTTGATATTCCGTTTTTAGAAACAAT
Organism: Ceratopteris richardii; assembly: GCA_020310875.1. Classification (NCBI taxonomy): domain Eukaryota; kingdom Viridiplantae; phylum Streptophyta; class Polypodiopsida; order Polypodiales; family Pteridaceae; genus Ceratopteris; species Ceratopteris richardii. Next base: position 64,281,142 of record CM035419.1, read on the forward strand.
ATGACCTAAGATTTTACCTTGTCGTACCATGAACACACACTTTTCTCGGTTTAGACACACTCGATATTCTCTGCACTTGTTGAAGATTTGTCTGAGCTCAAGGATGTGGTGTTTTCTTTGTTGGGAATGAGCACATAAATCATCCACATATACTTCTAAGATCTTTCGCAAGAACTCCTTGAAGACATGACACATGAGCCTTTGGAATGTTGCAAGTGCATTGGTGAGCCCAAATGGCATCACACAAAATGCAAAGACTCCCCACTCTATGGCAAATGTTGTTTTGTGTTGATCTTCAAGGGCAATGGATACTTGATTGTAACCTGGAAATCCATCAAGCAAACCATAAACTTCCTTGCCTGCAACATGCTCCAATAAATGATCAGTGATTGGAAGTTGATGACTATCTCTTACCGTGGCGACATTAACTTTTTTAAGGTTAATACACACACATAACTTCCCGTTCTTCTTGGGCACCACTACAACAGGGGACACCCATTCAGTATGATCAATCTCATAGATGAATATGGCTTCAATCAATCTGTCGATTTCCTCTTTTATTTTAGCTACATAGGTGTCATTGTATGTGTAGGGCTTCTGTTTGGTGGGCTTGGCATCTGCTATCATGGGGATCGTATGAGAACAAACCTTCAGATCTACTCCCTTCAAGTCTCTATAGTGCCATGCAAACACGTCCCTATATTCCCTTAATAAGGCTACCAACTCTGCTTCCTCTTCTTTACTTAGGTCATCTCCTATGTATGTACATCTCTCTTCATTCTCTTCAATGGTCTTTTCTTTGTTATCATACACTTCTCTTGTGGTGGCCTCTCTCTTAGGCATTCTTACCCAAATTTTTTGGTCCTCAACTTCGTATTTCTTGAAATTCTCTGGCACTTCAAACAATGATGCCTTCTCTTCTTATTTCACTCCTTGTCCTTTCTTTTTCTTTTGACCTCCTTCACTTCCTTCCTTTGAATTTATAGTGTTAATGCTTGTGAGAGGTTCTTCTTCAGGTTGGTTAAATACTCCTACACCTTCTAGATAGTGCTTGTATGAGTTAAAGCAACTATCCATCACACTGGACTCTAGATCATCATCATTTTCTTCTTCTTCTATGACATCACTAGGGTCACATTCTTCTAGCAAGGGCTGACACATGAACACTGAAATATCATAACCCTCTTCATCACAATGAGGTGTCCACTGTTCTTCATTGACCGCAATTTCCATGGTGGCTAAGATTTTTGCCCAGCCATGAGGCTCAAATTCCTCATCTAGAAGGATCATCGACGTATAAGCTGGGTCTCTAACTGGTCTATCTCCTTGAGAAGTTCCTTTTTCTCTCTTCTTTAAGCATTTTTCCTCTTCCTTTGCGACTTTGCACATCCACAAATGAGTATCTTCATGCATCGAGGATGTCTCATATGAACTTTTAGAATGCATAGAGATTGAATCTCCTTGCTTCTTGTGGATAGGATTCCACTGTAGGGGTGGTACATCTCTGAAGGTGTAATCCTTCAAATTGACCTTGGTTGTGACCCCTATGCACTTCAAGTATAAGGAGTTGGTTCCCCAATCGTGTACAACTTGCAGTTGTCGTAGGAAAGGTCTTCCTAGGATCATTTCGTAGGTATTAGTTTTGCCAAAGTCACATATAGCAAAGACGTGCTCAAACTCTACACCACAAGTGGTTAGAGTTATCCCTTCTAGCAATCCTAGAGGTCTTCAACATGGCCATTAGCCATCTGAAGCTTCATTCTAGTTGGTCTTAATGTGGGTTTACCCCATTACTTCCACAAGGAGGTGGTTGCAATAACAACACCAACACCTGAATCTACGATTGCTTTGGTTGTGTAACCTTGGTAGGTGATCGGAAGATAAGTATTACCTTCCTCACCTTTGCTCATGTCCCCTATTTTGTATAGAGGTATGTCCAGTGCTTTCTCTTTAGAGTCTCCTTTTGGCATTTTGGAATCAAGTTCTACGACTTGGTCCTTCACATGATTCCATAGCTCTGGTTTTGCTTTGAGCAGCTCTTCTATAGTGAGATGACATTGAATCTGATCAATACTGTGGGAGCTCTGATCTGGAGAGATTCAGATTCCCATGGGCCTGTGAACTGTGGCAACTCATGTAAAGAATTGGATTCAAATCTTGGACTTTCTTCCTCTTGTTGCTCTACTTGGTCTCCATAAATAGATGGAATGTCTTGTGGAAATTGATCATGATGGTCATCAATCTCAAGAATAGGAGGGGGATTATCCTTCTCCTTGGCCCATTTCTCTTCTTGTATTTCTTGCAAGAACTTTTGAGAGTGTTGTTGAATTGAAAGAGGTTCTCCCTCATCTATGGAGTCAGGAACATAGACTTTCTTTCGTGATGATCTTTCTCTTTCAACAATTGGTTGAGCCTGTGGAGGTAAAGAAACTTGTGGTTTATTTACCAACTACTCTAATCTATCTAGTAAGCCCTCGAAATGCAAACCTCGTGTAATAGCATTTGACTGATTGAACGATTGATTGGCCTCGAACATAGCTTGGGCTAGTTCCACCATTTTTATGCACATTTTTGTCTGTTCAATCTCTAAATCCACTCTAGGGTAGGTCTTGTCTAGGTTTGCAGGTGTTGGCCCTTCTTGAAGTCGAGCCTAGTATGCCTTGAACATCATGTCCAAGGGTTTTGGGGTTGGATCTGCAAGAACACACCCTGATTGTGGTGGTCTATTTACCATGGTTGATGGGGGTGGGATGAGGTTGGGGATGAGGTGGTGTGAATGGAGTTTTGACATGCGAGGAGTTTTGAGAGGCAATATCTTCTATTTTTGTTTTTGCATCTTTTAGGCTTTCTTCTAGTTTGGATAACTTTTTGGTCCACTTACGATTGGCCTTCTCTCTAGTATCCTTCCATGTTCTTGTTTTTCTCTTACTAGGCTCTCTTGACTCACTTGGCTCTGATTGCTTAGTTGGTTTAGCTTGTTGTAAGGCTTGTGCCCTACTAACTTTGTGTATAGGGGCCACATTATCATTACTGGAACTTGAATCCCCCACTAAGCCTACTACATTAATGGGTGTAACCTTTGGTGCACTAGAGGGATGTCCGGGGCAATCTCTCAGGAGTTTTTCTTTGCCACACTCAAGACAAACGACTTGTACTGTGATGGTCTACCCTTGTATTGGAGCTGGTGGGTGGGGTGGTTGTTGACCTGGTATAGGTTGAGGTTGGCTATGTCCTTCATGTTCATACGGTCTAGTTTCTCCTCGTGGTCCTGGACATGGGTTATACCCAGGAACTTCTCTGCCTTGCTCTCTACGAGAGTACACGTATGGTCTACATTGGGGTAGTGCAAACGGTCCTTGATATCTACTCATTGGATAGTTTTCGGTGTTGTAGTTGATGTACTTTTGCTCACAGTAAGAGTACATGTTAGGCTTGTGAGTTGGTTGTCCATTGTAAGGGTAAGGTTGTGATAACCCTAATCCTTCTCTGGTGCAGACATGAGATGGATGATCTCCACCACAAAGTGTGCAACTTTCTAACATTGGCACTCTCAAGGAAGAGTTCTGGAAGTTCCTTTGTCCTTGTACCCCTAATTTCTTGGCCACTAATGCTGCCACTTCATCCACATAACTCGAACTAGAGGTCTCATTGTTCCTTATATCCTCTGTTTTGGTAGTATTTTGGGTAACTTTGAGATCCTCAGCTAAGCTGTCTTCCAAATCTATGCACTCTTGAAGACACTCACTCAGAGTTTGCAACCGTTTTATGTATACCAAGATTCTCAATGTTTTGTTGGTTAGACCTTCTAAAAATAGGGATATCATTTTCTGTTGAGAAGGTCTCTCTGCCACAGGGCATCAAGTTACATATTGATTAAATCTTTGTGCTGCATTCTTTACTGTCTCATTAGGAGCTTGTTTCAAACTATGGAGTAAGGATGACGAATTGTGCTTGATCCCTCGCTTAGTCAATTCCCAAATAAATTCTTGGAAGAATTGTTCGATATCGCCAAAGGAATTTGGATCCAAAGATTGAACCCAAGTTAAGGCTATTCCCATGAGGGTTAGCCCAAAGGATTCATATTGCACGAAAAAGTCATCCACTTGCTCCGCTCGTAATACCTGCTTGAATTCTGCAATGTGGTCATAGGGCTCTCCGGTGCCATCATAATGGTTTCGCATACATTTGGCCAATTGGATTGCTCTCAATCTTTTGTTGGGCTCTGGGGTTCGAATTATGATGGGAACACCTTGGGGTGGTTCTGTCCTAAAGGCAAGTCTATTCATATTTTTGGTTGTGAGAGTTAATTCCTGGCATGGTGAATTGTACCTGTGGACTACCGGGTATACTACATTGGCTCATTTGTCCTGACATTGCATTTTCCATTCTTTGCTGGGTTTGGAATGGGTTTTGTGAGGTAGTTACCTGATCTCGAGGAGGGAATATAGGCAGATCCATGTAGTTTAATCTAGACCCCTCCACTTCATCTATAGGCCAATATCTCCTTTGATTTTGGTCAAGGTATGTAGCTCTAGATGGATTTTCCGGATCCCTTAACTCGTATATAGTTGTTGGACTAATGTTTTCTCCTTGTGTCAATGAATGCGTTCGTAGGAGTAGGTCTGATCCATGTACCAAGTACACATCCATCAGATAGTCATCTTGGGGTATCTTGTCCGCTTGCAATACTTGAGTCATTACTGACTTTCCCCTAGGGGTAGTCACCGTATCTCCACTATTGGTTCTCCTGGAAGTTCTTTGTCCCTCTATTTCTCCTCTATCGGTAATCTGATCAGGGTTTTTGGTTACTACATATATCTGGCCCATCTTGTCCATGTAAACTCCACCTTGATACTTGACAGCTGGTCTTGGAACTATTTGAGATTATGTAGTGTTTATCATTCTTGCTACTAACCTATGTAGACCATCGAGGTAGATGGGTATTCCTTGCAAGTTAATGGACACATATTGAAGAGACATCTGATATTCCCCTTCTACTCTAGAGATAAAACCTTCCCTAGGTACTGAACTATCCATGTCTTCAGAAGCCAAGAGTCTCTCCTAGTAAAATGACATTTCTAACTCACTCGTCTGTGAACTTAGCATTGTAGTGCTAACCACTGAGTTGTGAGTCCCTGACTTGGTTCTGTGGTTGACACTAGGCTCAGGTGACTTGGTACTTTATCTATCTCTTCCTAAGTATCCACTTGATCTTAGGTTCATAAGCCTTGTCAACAAGTCCAAAATTGTCCTTTGAGTTGCTCAAAATCTTGTCGAACCCCTTGGTTCCTAGTCTAACCTGAGGGTCAACTTCAAAATACTATATCACTCAAAATACTTTCCAACAAACCCAAAATCACTCCGAATGGATTTCGTATGAGAAAGTTATGCCAGTTCAAGGTTCTGGGGGTTAAAACAGGGAAATAGGATCTCTTAGGGGAGTGCCTCAGGACATGCGATACGATACCAGATTTTCCACGATACGCGATACCTTTATAGACAATACCACCTTCTTGGATGATATGATACCACCAAGGCGATACCAACTTCCAGGATACGATACTACTATCCAGACGACAGGATACTCGAAGTGGTCACGATACGATACTAGGGGATCTAAAGCACGATACGATACCAAAACGTTACACGATACGATACTGGAACTCTCATGATATGATACTGGTTTCATGGATGATACGATACCAAAGCAGGAGACGATACGATACCGAGTTGGCCATACAATACCACTCGGTCGATGATACGATACCATGACCACCGCCGTACGATACCACCGAGGCGACCGCGATCGCGATACCAGCACTTGACAATACGATACCAGAATGATATCGCGATACCTCAAGTGGGTGTGCACGATATGATACCTCGACAAGTACCGCGATACACGGGAGTTCTGGTATCGTGATACCAAATCTCAACCGGACATGATACTTGGAGTTTTTGTAGTCCAAATTCAAAAACTTTTGTAGATGTGTACCTTATGTTCTCCTTGTCACTCCTATCAGCCTATAGATGCAAAACCACCCTCCAAACGCACGATATCACTGCCACGATACCAAACGCAGGTCTTGTCACGCCACGTATAGTCATTCAGATTTTGGTGTTTTAAGAGTGTGATTCTCTGTATTTCATCCACACTTAAGCTCTAAACTCTCTCTGAACTCCTTGCACAGCCAAAAATGAAGAAGAAGAGGCAAAAATAGGGGATATACAGTGAAAAAAGCGAAAAAAATCAGAGAAGGTGAAGATGAGAGGAGATGGTGGTGATGATGATGATGGAGATGAAGCAAAACTCAGAAACTGAACTAAAAATGGTGATTTTTTTACCTTCCAACATCACTACTCTATGTCTTACTCTCACACGCTCGTCTGCCAAGCTCTCTTCTCGACAACGGCACCAAATTTGGTGTCACTCTTGCACAATGGTGATTACTAATGTGAGGAGTTTCACCTCATAAATGTCAATCCGTGGAGACGTGAGGGCCGGTATGAAGACTAAGAGCAAGTGAAGTGCACAAGTGCGTGAGTGAAAGCATACAAACATGCACACATGTACACACACACGTGCACAAGGTAAGAACAAAGAGTGGAACAATGGAAGGACTTCGATTACAAATGAGCTCTCTCACAAAGCTGAAATCTACAAAAAGCTCCCCTAAAATGAGCTCTCCAGCCCTTTTTATAGTTTTTTGAGTGGTTTTGGCCCTGTCCAGACCTAATGTCCAGCTTAGTTAAAAATTAGGTTCCAAGGCTTATTTGGGGACTCAAACGGAACCTAAAAATTATGAAAATTGGTAGGATGATACTTCCAATACTCCTCAAGCTCGAGGACTCCTCGGCTTGAACAAAATGGAGTTGTAAAAATGGATAATGGTATTTACAATGTTTTTTAGTGACCAAAGTTGCTATATTTATAGGGATTTCTTCTGAAAGTTTGACATGTGCTTCTTGGAGCTCCCTACATGTTCCTTCTTCTTGTGTGTCCACTTCATTGATGCGCTTCATTGCTTGTGTGTGACCTTGACTGTCAACAATGAGGAAATTGGATTGCTCTCTTTGAAGACTCCACGAGTTAGAAAGGCACATGTAGATGATACAAGGAAAAGTGATCCAGGACCAAGAAGATCTAGGAGGATGCAGAATTCTCTACAACGATTAACGTACGATAGTTACATGGCTCGTCATTGTGCCTACATGACAAAGGTAATACAAGATGTTGAACCTTCTTATTTTGAAGATGTTATTGAAAATGCAGATTAGGAAAAAGCAAGGGATGAGGAGATGGCTGCACTTTATGGAAATGATACATGGAAGCTGGCTCCATTGCCACAAGGAAAGAAATGATTAGGCTGCAAGTGGGTTTACAAGGTAACGCACAATGTTGATGGTATCATAAGTAGGTATAAAACACATTTGGTAAAAAAAATGATATGCACAAACTTATGGCATTGATTATGAGGAAACATTCAGCCCTATAGCTAAAATGTCTACTATCGGAACACTTGTTGCATTAGTTACAACAAAAGGGTGGACTTTGCATCAGATGGATGTGAAGAATGCTTTTCTACATGGTGAGTTATAAGAAGAAGTATACATGGACCAGCCACAAGGATATGAAGATTCAAGGCATCCAAAATATGTTTGCAGGTTGCAAACGACTTTGTATGGGATGAAGCAAGCTCCTCGTGCATGGCATGCAAGGATTGCTAATTACTTAACCACCATTGTTAGACCAAAGGCATTGTACTGAGTGAATAAGCCCTCTACTTGTTTAGCTCTCAACACTTGTCTAAACTCTACTAGATGATCGTATGGATCTCTAGTGCCATCAAAACAATTCTTCATGGACTTAACGAGTTGTGTAGGTCTCAAGATTATAGGTGTTTTCAAGGTCTAGGCAAGGGAAACTCATCCAAGCCTCTTTGATGTCTAGGATTTTTGTGTGTTTCTTGATCAGTTCTTTTTGCCTCTACTCCTGATCGCTCTCTTCCTAAGAGGTCTGTGTAGCTCACTGATGAGTAGCACCTCCTTTAATGTCAATCCAGGAAGACATGAGGATGGTATGAAGACCTCGAGCAAGTGATGGCACAAATGTGTGAGTGAGAAGCACACTAACATGCACACACATACACACACACGCACACACACGGCAAGAACAAAGAGAGTAAGACAATGAAATCACTTCTATTACAACCAAGTTCTCATACAAGCTCAAAACTACAAGAAGCTACCTCAAAAATGAGCTCTCTAGCTCTATTTATAGTTTTTGACTAGCTTTGGCCTTGTCCAGATCTAGTGTCCGGCCTAGTTAAAAATTAGGTTCCAGGGCTTATTTGAGGGTTCAAATGAGATCTAAAAAATATGAAAATTGGTACGCAACTACTTCTAAGGATCCTCAAGCTCGAGGACTTCTTAGCTTGTACAAAATGGAGCTACAAAAAAGGGAAATGGTATTTACAGCGGTTTTTAGTGATGAGAATCACTTTTAAAATGTGTAAGGATTGGAAAAATTTGATGGGTTGCCTCAATGCTAGATCTGCATACATGCTCGTACTTGGCGTCTTCCCATATGATGCCAACACTCTCCCCCCCCTAGTGTCTGTCGCCTCTCATAGACCTCTGCTCCACGATTTGATCAATGTATTGCTGCAGTAGGTCGGTTGCCAATTCCTGTTCTTTGATGCATAGTCCCCTGACCAAATCTCTCTGCAAGGCGTCCCAATTAACTGCGCCAAGCATATCAGGTTGTGGCGTGGTGTAGAGTTCTGAATGCATTGTTTGTTTGCAAGCGAATAACTCGAGCAGATGAGTTGGGCGGGGCACGAATACTTATGAGTGTGCTTCCCAGAACCCCGTGGTGAACATGTCAACAAAAGTTTGTTTGTAACACGCAGGGAGATATCTTATTCGTGCATGCCACGCGTAAGCCACACGGATACTCGGGGTCGTGCTCATATCATAAAGTAGATCATAGTTACCATTGATGAAGCCCGGAATTGGAGGCTAGATATTACGTACATTTCGGAAAGTCTTTAACACCACTTGCATCATGTCCAAAATTTTGAGCATCATCTGCGCGGCGACATCTGGCATAGGGTGTAGGCGTGGCATCCAATGCCGGATGGTAGCTATCATGTATTGAACTCTTGGTGTGCCTGTTGGGGGTGAAATGGCATGGTAATTGAGCCATTCTTTGCAATTGGCATTGTTCTTAACCTTTATGGCAAATGCCTTCCATGATCTTCTCCGTTGCACTGGCCCGTAGCAATTGTTATACTTCAAGTGCATGGGCACGTGATCCCATGTTCGTAGCATCTCCGGATAGGTTTCTTGTAACTTTTGCCTCCAGGTGGGTTGGTATATGTTCCCTTTGTGGGCGTCCTCTAGAATGTCCTCAGGTTCGAATTGGGTAGCGAAAGTAGGGTACTTGTTGGTTTTACGTTTGATCTCGGCATTGTAGTCTGCCAACAGTACAAAGTATGGTTTATATTGTAATTCTGAGCTGGTTATCAGTCCCTTGGTAGCCAAGTGCTTAAAATATTCCGACTGAAGTATGGTCTCCTCGATAGTCTTCATAGCCATCATCTAGGTTGAGATACGCTCTTCGTGAGTCACCCCCATCTCTTCTACCTGTTTCATCCATGCCGGAGGGGGTTCCTCGTATGTGTCTTGTCCTTCGTCAGTGATTGTGCCTCCTGGAAAAGGTTGAGGCTCATACGTATTATCAAATGTTGCCTCCACTGGGATAGCTATGGCCTCCTCCTCTGTTGGTTGCTCAGGTGGAGAGGGGGGTCGTTCATATTTTAGCAACTTAATCTTTAATTCTGCAATCTATTGTCGTAGCTCTAGTACCTCATTGGCCGTTGAAGGTTCAGGTTCTGGTGAAGTAGCAGCATCGACCATCGCTGTAGGTTTTGGTGGGTGTGGTGTAGGCACTTGGGATCTTTGTAATTCCTTTACTTGGTCGGCCAGCTGATCATGTGCTTCTAAGAGGTTGGCATAGGTTTCCAATATTTGTTGTATGCTTTCTGAAGGGATGGCCCGGAAGTTAAGAGGGTCGATGGGTGCCCCTGGAGTATTTTCTATGGCGGCTTCTAGGTTGTCTTGATTTTGTTGCTGTAATCTCGTGTTTTCTTCTTGTGCAGCCACTAGGTGGCGTCGAAGTAGAGCCATATTTCGTTGTAATCTAGCATTACGGGCTAGCTGATCTCTGAGTTGTTCTTCCGTTGCCCTAGTCGTCTCTGTATGTTTGGCTTCGAGCTCCACATGGAATTGTTGGAGGGTGGTCACTTCCTCTTGTAGTGCTGTATTACTTAGCTCCAAGGCATTGACACGTGCCTGGAGTTGAGACGAGAGATTGCATAGCGCTGTGTTATTCTCTTCCAGTAATCTATACTCTTGCTTAAGTTGTGTGGCCGCTTCGAACATGGTGTTTAGTGCATGACTAAATGATGTGGATGCAGGGGTAGAGGTGGGAAATGCAAAGGGTCGGGAAATGGGGGAGGGAGAAGTGGATGAAGTGCCTATGAGTGAAGTGAAATGTGATGATGTTGGAACAGACGTGGTGGTGGGTGCTCCTGTGGGTGGTGAAATGTCCATGGGATCGGATGTGATAGTGTGTGAAGTGTGAATAGTGAACACAGGGATGGTGGGTGGTGTGTTAGTGGTTGCCGTGAATGTGGGGGAGGTGGGGTGGGAATGGGCCTTTCTCCTATAATTCTCAATTTGCTCCACCAGGTTTGCCAAGAACGGAGGTAGGGTGACTTGTGTAGGCTCTGCGGAGGTCAAGAGGGGTTCAATGGTTCAGGGTTGGGAAAGAGGAATAGTATTGGTGAATGGAAATGGGTGAGTTAAGGTTTGGGTAGTGGAAAGTGGATGTCCGAGGGCAGGGAAATATGAAGGGTTACCTATATGGGGTTCAGAAAGTTGGCTAGAACTGGTGGGTGGAGGTAAAGGGGCGGATGGAGAAATGGTGGTGTGTGTTATAGTTTCACTAATGGCTAATACTGGTTGTTCAGAATGGCTAGTGGTGAGGGGTTCTGAGGGCTGGAGGGGAGGTGATGGTGGAGATGGTACCTGGATATGTACATCTGGTTCATCACTGCTGGATGGGCTGGCCATGTGAACATCTTCTTGAGTGGTGGTAGGAAGTGCGGTAGAGACTTCCATTTGAATCATTTTGCCCCTTCGCGGTCGCATATAAATCCTTCGTTGGTCATATTGGGGGGTATTACGATATACCATGGTCCTCATGGCTTCCACTATCCCACAAGTATCTGCTAAAAGGTTCAATGATTCTACAAATTGAGGGTCTACATTTTCCGCTTGCAGCATCTGGTTTACCAGTGCTCTATTGGCCTCTTCTGACATCTTATGCCTCTTCTGCACTTGCTTGATCGTTTTGTATAGTCGTTTAAGTTGTGCCGTGTAGGCAGGAGCTTCCTCCTCACTCTCCTCTAATTCCTTCCCTTGTGCTTCTTCCTTATTTTGTGTGCTTTCAGCGTGAGGATGTTGTGTCTCATCTTCCCAATGCACCCTTCTAGCCGCACTTTGTGTCCATCCTCTCTGGGATGATGAGTCGAGGCCGTCCATGTCTGAGAAGAACTCACTCTCAGATAAGTGAGCTGTCTGCAAGAAGCTTTCAAAGTCAAAAGATGGGTCTTCTGGCAGTGGAGCCATGGATGCAAACTCCGCATCTGTGGGTAGTGGGGGGGCTGATGGAGTGGGTTGTACCATGCTTCTTGATTGGGGTCCTTGAAGATGGATTGTGAAAGGGGCTACTTGTCCTTCTTCTCTACTGGAGGCTTCTGTGGTTACTTCACGAGGAATTAGAACCTGTGAAAGTGATCCACGCATTCTTTTAGTGGGTTGGACCCCTGATTTCCGCCCCTGGAAGAATTCCAATTGTGAGTACTTGAGGGCTCGTGCAATTGGCACATCATAAGCAAGGCATCTGTAGATGATTCTTGTAATGGCGCAGTAGCCATTCAAAGTAGGCTTCCTCACTCCTCGCTTGCCTGCTTCATATAACTGATCAAGGATCCATACTGGCATTTTCATAGGTAAGCTCCCAGTCTCTACTAGGTATAACCCATACCAGATCTTCTTATGAGGCTGGGTGAACCGGTCTTGCGCCGGAAAGGTGAAGTGTTGAAGGCACATCCGTAATGGTATGGCGATGTTGGGGGTGAGAGCACACATTTCTTTCAACTTCTTGATTTTATTGTTCTTCATGGACTCCAGTATCAAAGAATCTCGATCGGAAGGTACATGGGTTCCATACATCTGAAGGGCTTCCCTGATTAAAGTAATATTCAAAGAATCTCGATCGGAAGGTACATGGGTTCCATACATCTGAAGGGCTTCCCTGATTAAAGTAATATTCAGGTCTAGGCAAAACTGCACTAAAATAATCTTGCAACCCCGCTTTCAGCCAAATATCTTGAAGAGGAGCTGCATTCTGTAAGGTTCCAAATTCTCTTGAGAAGAATTGAAATGTCCACCAAACTCCACCGAATTCCAACTTGGACTCCCAGATGTGGTCCGCGTCTCCCAAATCTCCTGGCATCTCATTGAACCAGTGAGAATGCCCCTTAACTCTTTCTGTTAGGCCACTTGGTGGATCTGAGATGGGAATTCTTCTCACATTCAAAAGCTCTTCAGGCCTTGCTGTCAGTGGAGCTTCCACAGGCATGGTATCCCAATTGCTTTGAGTACTAGTGCCCGCCTAGGAGCTTGTTCCTGCTACTGCTGCCATGACACTTCTAATGCTTATCTGCTAGAAGAAGAAAGGCACATTAGTGTTGCATAGGAAACAGGATGTAGTGGTGTTCGCTTCACAATACTAACATGACAATCCAGATGGTTAGTGGTTAGAGGTGAAGTGTTTGTGATGGATGTGAGTGATGATTAGAGGTTAGTGTCATCCTAGATGCATACTTTGGTTATGCAATGGACTCAGAATGCACCTATATCAGAGTGGATGGATTCAAAATTGGGTCAGGGGTTTGATACAGGGTTTAGTTCGCCAAACTTTAATCAGGGATTCGTAGTTCTTAGAGCTAAAGACAGGTAAAGATTTATGAGCGAGATTGTGCTAGATTTGGGACCTTTTGGGTACCCATTTCCAGACAGTCCTAGGTTTGATTGAGTGTGTGTTAGTGTGGGGTTTAGGTAGAGTTCTTGAGTTGTTTTTCAAGAGGACTTGTGAGTGTTGAATTATGCCCGTGATTGGAGTTGGAGTTATTTGGGCTCGTAAACAGGCCTTGGGCACCCATATCTGTCTAGCATTGGGGCTAGCCTTCATTGACCGCTTAGGGACCCAAATAGACGTGGTATGCCTAGGAGGTTGCCTAGGGTACTCCTTCACTTGTATCCTTGCTAGTGTGGCTTGTGTTGTGACTCCTCGAGAACCTGTTACTAGAGCTATGGGTTTTCCATCCTTGCGTATCCAGATCTGCTTCGCGCCACGAGTTACTCCTTGTTGCATTGGTTGGCGCTCCTTGCCTCTTGATCAGCGGCCTCCTTCGTGTCGTGTGATGTTTGGTCTGCATGTTTAGAATCTTCTTTGTAACAGCTGGGAATTCCTCATTGACTCCTGTATCTTCAGTAAGATTGACAATCCTCTGCACCATAGAACTCTGGACAAGAACATAATCGTTATCTTCATGTGGATTCCTGGAGAGACCAGGAGTTGGTGCCTTTCCTAATGGGTTGAGTGCTTGATTTTCCAATTCAATCGTAAGATAGCTTTGGCCTGCCCAAGCCTGAAGAAGTCCACTTCTTAGGTTGAGGTTGACTGCTTGATCATAGATCCAGTCTTGGCCCAGGACAAGAGGTTCGGTAAGATCCTCGTCTTCACATACTAGCACTTTTGCTGGCATGAGGACCTCTTGAATGTACAGGGGAAGCTCCACCTTGTTGATGTATGGAACACCACAAGAAATGAATTAAGGTGACACTAGAACACCTCTATGGTCACCATTAACTCATTGCCACTCCAAACTTTGAGAAATGATAGCCTAAAGTGAGAACTTTGCTTCTACAGAAATTTCTAGTCACCGAAATGACATACCTTCAGTATTTTGCTAATTTCTCCTAGCTCAAGTATTATTTCTCCATGAAACTTTATAGGCTGAAACTAGAAGAGTGGAGCTTTCCAACAAGCTATCATATGCATCAAACGGATCTCTAGAACTCAAGTTATGGCTCTCACAAGATGACCCTGTATGACCTTCCAAAACTGGAAATTTTACCTGTTTTAGTAAGAGCGCCTGTTTAAAATTAGAATTCGATGCCTAGCATCGACTTGCAATGAGAATTCGATGCCGGGCATCGACTTGGGATGTTTTTGGCCACTTTTCAGCAGGGATTAGATGCCGGGCATCGACTTCCTGCATAAAGTCTTGATCTTTTGGACACCAAAACTATAGGTGATTTCATGCACACTTAGAATATGACTTATCAACTGGAATTCGATGCCAGGCATCGAGTTGCTCCCATAAAACTCAACCTTTCAACATACATTCGATGCCACGCATCGACTTGCTTGGAAAACTTTAATCTTTCAAATCATTGCACAGAAGACAAACACTGGAGATGGAGGAAGAAGACTTATACACAGAACTTTAACTAGTTCTTGTCATAACTATGAAAAACTCAGAAGCTTACAAGTGCTTTCTCGCTCAGAGAAGCCCGACTATACTCAGTCATACAAAAATGAGTTCTTCTCACTTTCTCATTGTCTTCCTCATCGCGTCAGTTGATACAAACTAACTTATATAGATTTTCTTATTCTCGTGATTTTTAAAAAACTTCTAGAACTAAAGTGAACTAACTTTACAAATATGATACACTTGTGAATTTGTCCCTTCACATAGGCATGGGGTTTTCTTCCTAAGATTTGACCTTCAAATATATGTCCAATTAGTGAGTGTTTCTCCAACAGCTCCCCCTCAATCACTAATTGACATTCCCTGTTTCTTCATATCATCTTCTTTTCTTTTACTCCTGCCATGCTTTTGAATCTACTGGTCTTCACACCATCCAAGCTCTTTGTCATTATGTCTGCTAACTGATCTTTAGTAGAAATGTACTCCACTTCAATCTCCTTCTCCATTACCTTTTCTCTGAGAAAATGATACTGTATCTCTATGTGCTTTGTCCTTGCATGAAATACTGGATTTGCTGCAAGATAAAGTGAACTCATATTATCTCCATGTATTGTAGGTGTACCTTGATCAATGCCTAAGCTCTTGAAGAATGTCTGCATCCATATGACTTCCTTAGCTGCTTCCACAAGTCCTTTGTACTCTGCTTCAGTTGATGATAATGCTACTGTATGTTGTTTCTTTGAACACCAACTTACAAGCTTATCACCAATGTATATCATGTAACCATGAGTTGATCTCCTGTCATCTTGATTACCTGCCCAGTCTGAGTCACTGTAGGCTCTCAACTTCAAATCTGATGTAAAAGGATAATATAATCCTTCCTTTATAGTTCCTTTGATATATCTGAGAACTCTTTGACCTGCAATCCAATGTGGGTCCTTTGGACAATGCATGAATTGTGACAAAACTCCCACTGCATAACTAAGATGAGGTCTTGTTAATGTAGCATAAATCAAACTACCCACAAGAGATTGATACTTCATCATATCTTTGTAGTCTGCACCATCATATTTACTGAGCTTGTGATTAACTTCAAGTGGAGTTGAAGCTTCTCTGCAATTTTCCATATCAAACTTCTTCAACAAATTCAGAAGATACCTTTCTTGTGACACATATATGCCATGATCTGTATAAGTAACTTCCATTCCAAGAAAGTATGATAACTTTCCTAGGTCACTGATCTTGAATTCTTTTTCAAGTAATCTCTTTACCTCCTTGATTCCTTCATCTAAAGTACCTGTGATTATAATGTCATCTACATAAATACAAATGTAGATTGTACCTTCCTCTGTTCTTTTGATAAGTAGACTTGAATCTGCTTTTGAACTTTGATATCCAAGATCATTGAGATACTTCACCAGTCTATAGTTCCAAGCTCTTGGAGCTTGCTTCAATCCATACAATGCTCTTCTCAACCTGCAAACAAAATTTGGATACCTGGAATCTATAAACCCTTGAGGTTGTTCCATGTATACCTCATCTGATATGTATCCATTCAAGAATGCATTTTTTATATCCAATTGACTTAGAGTCCATCCTTTTGAAGCTGCAATAGCAATGATTGTCCTTATAGTTGACATCTTAGCTACAGGACTGAATGTCTCATCATAATCTATGCCATAGGTCTGGGCATAGCCTTTCACCACCAATCTAGCTTTGTATCTGGCTATACTTCCATCTGCAAGCTTCTTCACTTTATAAACCCATTTATTTCCAATTACTTTCTTACCATTTGGTTTAGAAACAAGTTCCCATGTCTTGTTCTCCTCCAGTGCATTGAACTCTTCCTTCATTGCTTCTTCCCATTGCTTCTTACCTTTAGCTTCATCATAGTTCTGAGGTTCTTCATCATCTTTGACCATATATGCATAGTTCTTCTGAGTTATGTAAGAAGTATCATAAGAATACCTTTCTGGTTGTCTTCTAGTCCTGCTTGACCTTCTTGGTTCACATTCTTCATAAGTGTCTGGATACACCTCTTCATCAAATATAGGAGCTTCTTCATTTCTTCTTGTTAATCCACTTGTGGATGTACTTGCTTGCATATAGTCTTCATCTCTATTTACCTGCACAATTGATTTTCCTTTCTCACATCTTCTTACCTCTTTTTCAAATTCTTCAGCTGTGTGACTTTGATCTGCATACCAACTTTTCTGTTCATCAAATGTAACATCTCTAGAAACAAGAAATTGTTTTGTTAGAGGATTCCACAACCTGTAACCCATCTGCTTTTCATCATAACCAATGAACACATATTTTTCTGCCTTTGGTTCAAGTTTATGCCTAAGTTGTGATGGCACATAAGCATATGCAATTGATCCAAACACTCTACAATGATCTAGTGTTGGTTTCTTACCCCACCAAGCTTCATATGGAGTCATACCATTGAGAGCTGCACATGGTAATCTATTCACAAGATATGTAGCTGTATTTACAGCCTCAGCCCAAAGATAATTTGGACAGTTCTTCTCCTTTAGCATAGCTCTAGCAAACTCAACCAAAGTCCTGTTCCTTCTTTCTGCTACACCATTTTGTTGTGGTGTATACCTGCAAGTTATTTCTCTCTTAATACCTGCATTCCAAAGATAATCATTGAACTCTTGGGAGAAGTATTCTCCCCCTCCATCAGACCTCAGTCTTTTAAGCTTTTGACCTGTTACTCTCTCTACATATGCATGAAAATGCTTGAAAGCTCCAAACGCTTCTGATCTTTCCTTCAAAACATATAATGTTATCCATCTTGTAGCATCATCAATAAAAAGAACATAATACCTTGAGCCACTGATAGATCCTTCTTTTGTTGGTCCCCATACATCTGTATGAATGAGCTCAAGTACTCCATCATGTTTGAATCCTTTCTTTTGAAATGGTAACCTTTGTGCTTTTCCCATTTGACATGCTTCGCATTTATAAACCATATGTTGACTTTGCACATTTGGTAATCCTAGTACAGACTGATTAGCAACCATAGCTTTAATTCCTCTTTCATTGAAATGACCTAATCTCTTATGCCAGAGATCAAGTTCTGTAATCACTGCTTCACCATGTGTGAGCAAAGCTTGACCAATGTTCCCTTGCACTCTTAAAGTAAAGAGTCTACCTTCTTTCTTACCAGAGACAATCTGATTATATCCATTCTCTGGATCTTCCACAAATACTCCTTCATTTGTAAACCTGACTTGAAAACCTTTTTCAACTATCTGTCCCACACTAATCAAGTTTTTAGGTATTGTAGGAACATACAAAACATTGGTTAGCAAATCTGCTCCACTCTTGCATTTCACTTTTCCAATTGAATGTACACTATGTCTTGTATTATCACCAGTTTGAACTGTGTGACTCGAAATACCTTTTTCCAATTCTGACATCAATTCTATGTTTCCTGACAAATGATTAGAACATCCAGAGTCAATGTAAAATACCTTTAGATCTTCTTTATCTGATGTGCTGATTGAATTCATCATCAATGATGTATGACTTTCATTCTGTGTGTCATTTGCATAATTGTAGTAGGTGGTGTTGTAGGATTGATTCTGTCCCCAACTTCTTCCTCCACCTCTACCATAGCCTCCTCTTTGACTTTGTCTACCTCTTTGAAAATTAGTTTGATATCTTCCACCTCGGCCTCTGCTATTGTTGTTTTGATTTTGGTTTGATCCTTGTTGGTTGTGCCAACAGTCATGAGCCAAATGATTACTCAATCCACAGATCCAGCAAGCCTTCTTGTTGTTATTCTGATTACCTCTTCCTCTTCCAAAGCCTCTTGCTCTTCCTCTGCCAGTGCCTTTACCTCTTGCATAATAAACTTGAGAAGTTGACTCTTCTTCATCCTTTGCTTTACCTTTATCTCCTTTCTTCTTGTTCTTCATGTACATTGCAGAACTTTGTCCTTTATCTCCATCTCCCTTCAAGTCTTGCTCATATGTGAGCATCAAACCAAGCAACTGGTTCAAATCTGGAACATAATGATTTAACGAAAGTTCTGTTGATAAGACAAAAGGTTTCCACCTTTCATCCCCTCTCAAGCCTGCAAGTAGCTGAGCAATCAATCTGTGATCTTCAACATCTTCATCTATGGATCCAAGACTATCTGCAAGATCCTTCATCTTAGTGACATAATCACTAATGGTTTGACTTGGCTTCTTCTTGAATGTTGTAAACTCTGACCATAGACTTGCTTTCCGTGCTTTAGTAGTACTTTGGAAATGATACTCCAATGCATTCCATATATCTTCAGATGATTCCAATCCTCTGATGTGTGGTAGTAAATGATCAGAGATTGTATTGTAGATGTAGGCTTTTGCACTTGCATCCTTCTTCTGCCAATGCTTTAAAGCATCAAGTTCTTCTTTCTTTGGTCGGCTTTCATCTTCAAATACTGGCTTCTCTTCTTCACATGTAACATATATCATGAGATCCTTACTCATAAGTAAGGCTTCCATTCTCATTACCCATGCGGGGTAATTATCTCTGTCCAGTTTGTCAATGGAGATATGATCTGCCATAGTTCTTTCCTTCTGCTGCAACCTGTGAGCTTAAAGGATAAAGGATAATACCTTTTGAAGTTCTTTGTGTATGAGGATACTTTTGAAGTAACCTTTTGATGCCTTGTGTCTTCAAATGCTTCACCTTTCAAACTTTAATGGAAAACTTTACAAAACTTCTCGTACCTCTGTCGTCTTCTGCTCTCGAGAATCTTTCTGCTCTGATACCACTTGTTGATGTATGGAACACCACAAGAAATGAATTAAGGTGACACTAGAACACCTCTATGGTCACCATTAACTCATTGCCACTCCAAACTTTGAGAAATGATAGCCTAAAGTGAGAACTTTGCTTCTACAGAAATTTCTAGTCACCGAAATGACATACCTTCAGTATTTTGCTAATTTCTCCTAGCTCAAGTATTATTTCTCCATGAAACTTTATAGGCTGAAACTAGAAGAGTAGAGCTTTCCAACAAGCTATCATATGCATCAAACGGATCTCTAGAACTCAAGTTATGGCTCTCACAAGATGACCCTGTATGACCTTCCAAAACTGGAAATTTTACCTGTTTTAGTAAGAGCGCCTGTTTAAAATTAGAGTTTGATGCCTAGCATCGACTTGCAATGAGAATTCGATGCCGGGCATCGACTTGGGATGTTTTTGGCCACTTTTCAGCAGGGATTAGATGCCGGGCATCGACTTCCTGCATAAAGTCTTGATCTTTTGGACACCAAAACTATAGGTGATTTCATGCACACTTAGAATATGACTTATCAACTGGAATTCGATGCCAGGCATCGAGTTGCTCCCATAAAACTCAACCTTTCAACATACATTCGATGCCACGCATCGACTTGCTTGGAAAACTTCAATCTTTCAAATCATTGCACAGAAGACAAACACTGGAGATGGAGGAAGAAGACTTATACACAGAACTTTAACTAGTTCTTGTCATAACTATGAAAAACTCAGAAGCTTACAAGTGCTTTCTCGCTCAGAGAAGCCCGACTATACTCAGTCATACAAAAATGAGTTCTTCTCACTTTCTCATTGTCTTCCTCATCGCGTCAGTTGATACAAACTAACTTATATAGATTTTCTTATTCTCGTGATTTTTAAAAAACTTCTAGAACTAAAGTGAACTAACTTTACAAATATGATACACTTGTGAATTTGTCCCTTCACATAGGCATGGGGTTTTCTTCCTAAGATTTGACCTTCAAATATATGTCCAATTAGTGAGTGTTTCTCCAACACACCTCTCCCATGCAAGGGGTTTTGACACCTCCTAATCCTATGAGATATGCTTCTAGGGATTTTACCTCCAATTGCAATTGTTGGCAGTAAGAAAGGCGAACTGCACTAGTGACGGCTCCTGAATCAATTAAAGCTCTCACGCTCCTTGTACTGTTTCCTTGTCCTACTTCTAGGGTCACAAAGGTCGTCGATCAACTATCGTATGGGTCCGCTTACCTGAAGCCTCACACATGCCAATGTGATAACCATGAGCTGCAAGATTGTCAGTCATGGCCTGATCTCTACCTTGTCTTCGTAGTTTCATTTGTCGAATGCATTCTAAAGCTTCGGCCTGTGCTTCTTCTCGAATTCGCTTTTCCTCTTCCTTACGTTTTTTTGCAGTAGTGAGTCGAGTAAGCATTTCTTCGGTTAGTGGTTCTTGATATAGCTTGACTCTGCATCCGCTTATGTAACTTGTTTGTATGTCACCTTCTAGAGTGGCTAGTTGTATTGCTCCACTTGTGGAGATCCTATTGATTGTCATAGGTCCATAGCCTCTTTTCTCCAATTTTCGTGCATGTTGCTTCAATGTGTAGACTAGGACTAGGTCTCTTGCCTTCAAGCCTTTATCCTTCACATGTGTATCAAAATACGCCTTTTGCCTCTTCTTGGCTGCATAGATTCCTGTTGTAGCTCTCAATCGTGTCTCACCTAAACGTTCAAGATCAAAGATTCTAGAGGATAGTTCATGGCCGGTCCAGTCATGCTCTTGTGCTACTTTCAAGGTAGGTATCAAAAAATCCAATGGTAGCACTGCATTCTGGCCAAATACCATCTGAAAGGGCGTGGCTTGGAGTAACGTTTTATAGGCAACTCGATATGCCCAAACAACGTGGTGTAGCTGTTTGTCCCAATCAGAGCGTTTGTTATTCACCATTATAGTCAGCACATTGCATAGATCTTATTTGTGCTCTCGGCCTGGCCATTAGCTTGTGGGTGATAAGGGGCAGACTTCTTATGTACTACCAAGCATTCTTGGAGAAGGTTTTCTACGACTTCATTCAAGAAGTGTGTGCCTCTATCACTTACTAATTCTATTGGCAATCCGTATCTAGTGAACACATTTTCAAATAAGAACTTTGCTGTTGTTTGAGCATCATTCTTCGTGGTGGCTTTCACTTCTACCCACTTGGTCAGATAGTCTGTGGCCACAATGATGTACTCAGCATGTGAACCCTTAGCTGGGGGATTAATAGGACCAACAAAGTCGATTCCCCACTTAGAGAATGCACGTCCACCCATCATAGGTTTCAATGGCATCCCATCCTTACGTATGGGATATTGAGTTCGTTGACAAACCTCACACCTCTTCATATAGGTATGTGCGTCCATGTGAAGAGTTGGCCACCAAAGACCTGCAAACAAAATTGCTTTGAACACCTGATCTGGACCAAAGTATCCTCCTGCTACACCTTGGTGAGCAGTCTCTAATATCTTCAGATATTCGCTCTTGTGGACACACAATCTAAGATACCCATCTTTTCCTCGTCTGTATAGATTATCTCCAATAAGAGCATAGTCTAGCACCTCTTGTTCTAAGCTCCTTTGTCTAACCAGAGTCATTTCTTGAGGGAATGTTTTCGTCCTCAGAAAGGCCACTGATGGCTCGCTCCAATCTGGCACTAGAGACACGCAATAAAGGGTGGCATGTTCCACTGGTGGCTTAGTGCGGCAAATTGGGCATTCCTTGCACATCCTATGAACATCTACTTCCATAGTTGGCTAGTATACTCCAAGTCTCCTTAATGTTTGTAGGGTTCATTGTTTTGAGTAGTGTTGCTCTAACGCACCTACATGTGCTAATTGCAACCACTTTGCGTACTCGTCCTCTTCCACACAACAGGCTAATACCCCGTGATCTGTATGTTTGTACACACTTCTTGCCATGATATGATACTTCTGGGCTTTTACTATCTCCCTATCTTGTGTGTTTATTATTGGGTGGTTAGGCCCATATGTCAATAATGGCACTAATGGCTTAGCCCACTGAGGTACAACTTCCAAATTCAACAAGTAAGCATCAGGTAAGTCATCTGACACTCCTTGTGGGGCCTCTCCAGATGTGAGCCTAGAGAGATGGTCTGCTCTCAAATGAGTCCTGCCTTTCCTCACTACTACCTCAAAGTCATATTCGATTAGTAAGAGAAACCATCTTACTAATCTGCCTGTATTACATGGCTTGTTTACCACGTACAGTAGAGCTTGGTGATCAGTAAAAAATTTGAACTTATTTGCAAGCAAATAGTGTCTAAACTTTTTAACCACGTACACCATGCCTAATCCTTCTCGTTCGGTGGTTGTATAGTTTCGTTCAGCAGCCTTCAACTGTCTACTGACATAGGCAATAGGAAGATCCATATTACCTTCACCCTTAGGTTGTGCAAGTACACATCCAATAGCATAATTGGAGGCATCCACATGAACATGGAATGGCTTGTTCCAATCTGGTGTGGTCAAGATTGGTGCTGAACATAATCTTCGTTTAAGCTCATTGAAGGAATTCTCACATTCATCAGTCCACTCAAAGTTAGTCAGAAGTCCGTACATGGGCTTTGCAATGACAGCATACATGTGAATGAACCGACGGTAGTAACCGCAATGCCCCATGAAAGCCTGTACTTCCTTGACGTTCTTTGGCCTAGGTAGTTCTGCGATGGCTCTCACTTTCTCTTCGTCAGTGGATATGCCATTCATAGACACTATGTGTCCTAGAATTTTGCCTTGCCTGACCATGAAAACACACTTTTCTGGGTTCAGGTAGACTTGATATTCTCTGCATTTATCAAAGATTTGTTTGAGTTCAGGTATATGGGTCTGTCTAATGTTGGAATGAGCGCAAAGATCATCAACATAGACTTCCAAATTCTTCCTCAAGAACTCTTTAAACACGTGACACATTAATCTTTGAAAGGTAGTAGTGCATTGGTAAGCCCGAATGGCATTACCCGAAAGGCAAATATGCCCCACTCTGTGGCAAAAGCCGTCTTATGCTGATCTTCTGGTGCAATGGCTACCTGATTGTAGCCACAAAATCCATCTAGGAAGTTGTACACTTCCTTGCCTGCTACCCTTTCTAATAGATGCTCAGTAATAGGAAGCGGATAAATGTCTCTAATCGTGGCGACATTAACTTTTTTAAGGTTAATACACACACGCAATTTTCCATTCTTCTTGGGCACAACCACAATGGGGGATACCCATTCAGTGTGCTCAATCTCATAGATAAACCCAGCTTCTACCAATCTATCTATCTCCTCCTTGATCTTAGCAGCGTAGTTATCATTGTATGTATAGGGCTTCTGCTTAGATGGTCTGGCATCTGAGGTCATGGGAATCATGTGTGAGCATATGTCTAGGTCGACACCTTTCAGGTCCTCGTAGCTCCAAGCGAATACATCTCTGTACTCTCTTAGCAAAGCTACCAACTCTTGCTCTTCTTCTTCCGTCAGGTCATGCCCTATGTAGGTGCATCTTTCTTCTCCCTCTTCTATGGCGACAACTATTTTCTTGGTAGTTTCCTTGCTATCATAGGCCTCTCCTGCTTGTGCCTCACGTTTAGGCATTCTTATCATGACTCTCTTATCGTCTATCTCATATTTTTTAAAGTTTTCAGGGACCTCAAACAAGGATTCTTCTGCCTCCGGAGTGACTTCCTTCTTCTTTCTTTTCTTTCCTCCACTCTTAGTGGCTACTTGTGTGGCTAACCTCACATCATTCGTGATTTCTCCGTGTCTCTGGGGGTAAGCTTCAACTTCATAGAAGTATTCTTCATCTAATGCAAAAGGTGGGTCCATAATGATTGACTCTAAGTCGGAGTCACTTGCATCCTCAAATGTATCAGGGCTAGGTTCGCATTCTTCTAAAACTGCATCTCCCATGATTGGCTCTATTGAGAATACTGAAATGTCATAGCCATCCTCATCACAGTGGGGTGTCCACTGCTCTTCATTGATGGCCACATCCACTGTTGCTAAAATTTCTGCCCAACCGTGAGGTTCAAACTCTTCATCGGGAAATACTACAGGTGCATAGGCTGGGTCTTGAATTGATCTATGTGTCTCTTTCGCACCTACCTCTCTGGCTTTTTCTCTTTTCTCTTCTTCTACTGCCACTTTGCACATCCATAAGTGGGTGTCTTCATGCATCCATGAGGATCCCGATCCTATGGAATGCACTGACTCTGTGTCATCCTTGGCTCTATGGATGGGATTCCATTGAATGGGCGGTACGTCTCTATGAGAGTAATCCTTGAGATTGACTTTGGTTGTAACACCTAAGTGTTGCAAGTATAAGGAATTGGTTCCCCAGTCCTGTACTACTTGCAATTGCCGCATAAATGGCCTTCCCAAAATCATCTCGTAGGCTTGGTTTCTGCTAAAGTCACATATAGCAAAAGTATGTTCGAACTCAACACCACATGTAGTGAGAGTTATGCCTTCTAGCAATCCCAAGGGCCTCTCAATATGGCCATCGGCCATCTGCAATTTCATTCTTGTCAGTCGGAGTGCTGGCTTGCCCCAACACTTCCATAGGGAAGTTGTAGCAATTGCAACTCCTGCACCTGAGTCCAAAATTGCCTTGGTTGTGTATCCCTGATGGGTAACTGGGAGATAGGTATTTCCTTCTTCTCCTTCCCTCATGTCTCCTATCTTATCCAATGGTATTTCAGGCACTGTTCTATGAGATCCTACCTGGGAACGCGATTTCGCTATGTCTGGCACTTGTTTGGCTATGTGTTTCCACACTTCTGGCTTAACTTCGAGTAGCTCTTCTAAAGTGAGATTGCACTGCACTTTAGTGTTCTTTACTACCTCTGTATTCCTAGGTATGATTGAATCTTCGTTTCTTATCATGACTGTGGGTGCTCTCAGGCAAGTAGACTTGGTTTCCCATGGGCCTGTGAAATGTGGTAACTCTTGCAAGGAATTAGACTCAAAGTCTAACCTCTCATGAGAGTGGGCACTTTCCTGTTCTTCATAAATAGAAGGGATGTCCTGTGGGAACTGATCATGTGCGTCATCCACAAGTTCAATGGGAGGAGGGGCTTCACTCTCCTTTGCCCACTTCTCTTCTTGAATCTCTCTCAGGAACTCTAGTGAATACCTATTCATAGAAGAAGATGTGTCTGGTTTAGTGGAGTTAGGCACATAAGCTCCCTGGGGAGGAATGCTTATTCTATCACTTGCCCTCTCCTTAGCCTGGGAGGTGCCTCCTTTTCCAGACTTTGCAAGTAACCTCTCCAATCTATCCAATAGACCATCAAAGTGCAATGGTGTTCTGATGGGGTTAGAGCCATTGAACAAGCGACTGGGTTCAAACATGGCTTGCGCCAATTCGACCATTTTAGCACAAAGCTTTTTTTGCTCTATCTCTAGATCGGCTCTAGGGTAACATTTCTCATGATCTGTTACATTGGGCCCTTCTTGGATTCTGGCCTGATATGCTTTAAGCATCATGTCTAGATCTTCAGGAGTGGGATCGGCTAGGACTGGTCCTACTCTAGGTGGTGGGTGGGTTAAGGGTGGTGTATTGAAAGGTTGGGGAACGGAAGAAGATGGATTGGTGGGTAAAGGGAAAGGTGGTGGAGGGGTGGTGTGAGAGTGGTTTTGAGATGCGAGTTCACTTATCTTTGATTTGGTTTCTCTCAAGCTTTCTTCAAGTTCGCTCATTTTCTGTGACCATTGTCTTTTCATTCTCTCCCGGATATCTCTCCATGCTCTTGTCCTTTTCTTGGTTATACTCTCTGTCTCACTAACCTCAGACCTCTTTTCCTGCCCTACTCCTTGAGTTTGCTGCAAGGCTTGGGCTCTAGTGACCACATGCACTAGGGTTGTGGAAGTTATACTTCCCCTAGAGTCTACCACTAACCCAATGACGTTGATAGGAGTGATTTTAGGCATGTTATTAGGGTTCTTTGGGCAATCTCGTAGGAGATGCTCTTTTCCACAGTCTTGACAGAAACCCTGAATTGTCACTAGTTGGGGTTGTGTAGGGGCAGGCAGTGGACAATCACGTATAAGGTGATTTCCCTGACATCTGAAGCATGGTCCTCTAGGAAATGGGGGTCGTACCTGCCTAGGTTGAGGTCTAGAGTTGGGGTTTGTGTACATGGCATTAGCATACTCAGGATCCCCACTATTTTCACTTGGGTCCTCATAATAGTATGACTCATTATGCTCGGGTGACTGCATGTAGTAAGCCTGTGGGCTATCAATATGTGTGGAGTCAAAACTATGGTCACTTGGATCACTGTCTGATAGCAATGGGGTGACTGGGAATATGGCTCTGTTCGGATTTTCTTCAGCAGATGCATATTTCACTGGGATCACATTGGTTGGAGCAGGGGGTTGCAGCACTAGGACTGGTGGTCTCTGCTGCCCTTGATAAGGTGGCTGATAAGGTTGTTGTGGTCTGTTGTATTGTTGTGGTGGGTACTGATTCTGGTATCTACCCTGTTGTGGATATGGTTGAGGGTAATTCTGCCGAACAGTTTGTTTGTTATATGGGCAGTCCTGTGCAGTGTGGTTGGTGTACCTTCGCTCTATGGTGCAGTACTGGCTACTAGGATTCACCGGGGGTTGGGCCATAATGGGACATACATTTGCCATATGGTCACCTCCACAAGTGTAGCACCGCTTAACTGGGGCAAATCTTGGAATTTTTTTGCTAGAGACACCTAGTTTTTGAGCTACCTTCTCTACAAGTTCCTCAATGGATGTGGACTGACCAGATGTGAGACTACTAGAGCTATCCAAATCCTTATAGATTTTTGATAGCTCTAACTCCTCGCCTAGATTATCCTCAATGTCTATGCACATGTGCACGCATTCTTCTATAGTTCTGGGGTCCTTCAAATACACATATGACCTAAGCTTGGTGCTCAACAAGCCATCTAAGAACAAAGCCACTTGCTTGGCTGGTGTGGGTAACTCAGGCATTGGGCACCTCTCTAGGTATTGCCTAAACTGTCTTCCTGCTAGTCTGACCGTCTCTTGAGGTGTTTTCTTGAAGCTATGAATTAGTGAGGAAGTGTTGTGCCTTATTCCACTCTTAGAAAACTCAATGATAAATGCCTCTAGGAGTTGTTCTATGTTTCTGAAATGCCTCTCGTTCAGTGGTTGAAACCACGGAAGGGAAGTGTTCCTAAGGGTTAGACCAAAAGCATTATATTGTGTGAATAGGTCCTCTACCTGTTCAGCTTTCAAGACTTGCCTAAATTTTGCCACATGGTCATAAGGGTCTCCAGTGCCATCGAAGTAATTCTTCATGGACTTCACCAGTTGAGTTGGACTCAGGGTCCTAGTGTGTTCTCTCGGCCTTGGCAAAGGAAAATCATCAGCATTTCTTTGGTTCCTTGGGTCTCTAAATCTCTCGGTTTCTTCTCTATCCGTCCATGTTCTCCTTCTTTCTCTTCCGTGGGGGTTGGCAAAGCTTACTTCAGGTCTATCTCTACTTCTATCTCCTTGAGCTCCATGAGCCTGGGAGGTGCCAGCTCGTTGGTGACTGTAGGACATATTGGACCGTGGTTGGGAAAAAACAAATTCACCCTTCCATGTGTAGGCATGTCTGCCATGCTCAGTGACCACGAAGATCCTCTCTGATGTATTGTCTAGGTAGGTTACTTTGCCTGGGCTCTCAGGGTCTTTAAACTCATAGATTGTGAGAGCACTTACTTCGTGAGGCTGGGCAGGTTTATATCTCCAAAAAGCCTCATCGGTTTCTCGGTTTAAAAGCAAATCTATGCTTTTATTATCCTATGGAATCCACTCTGGATTCATGATTCTGGTCAAGACGGATTTACCACGGGGAGTTCTTGGCTCTGTCTCTAAGTTCCCTTACTCTATATCACCCATGTCGGTCTCTGCAATCACATTTCCAAACTCGTCTGTTATATCAGGAAGAGTGGTGACTACATAAATAGTCCCCTCTTTATCTAGGTATACTCCATTCTCGAACTTGACTACCGGGTGTTCTAATCCATGGGGTTGATTGGGGTTCTTAATCTGGACCACAGATCTTCTCAGGTCGTCTTCGTAGACGCGAGCACCTAGATGATTAGTCCTGATGTATTCCAATTGAGTCTTGTAAGGTCCTTCTCGCTTTTCTAGGTACACCACCCCTAAACTACCTACTGGTCTCTCCATGTTATAGGACATTTCAGAATCACTTGTTTCTGATCGGGGAGTGTATGGGTAATCACTCAACTGTTGGACCCAAGACCTAGCAGTGTGATTGACACTAGCTTCAGAAGATCTGAGGCTTTGTCTGTCTCGGCCTAAGTGTCTGCCTGACCTAAGGTTCATATGCCTGGTTTCTCTACCCCCTTGGTCCCAAGTACACTCTCGTTGTAGGTTAATTGGGACCAATCACTTTGTTCTTTTTAGTTGATTATTATGTTTATGATCTTGTCTGATATCACGTCGTCAGGAATACTTAAGTGAATTTCGCACTTGATAAGTGATCGATTCAAGTTTACTTTTGTCCCTTAGGGTTTTCGCACTTAAGACCTACTTAATGCTTGCACTTGGTTGATTAGTTCTCTTGGACTTAATTCGTGCCTGACGTTGCCCTAATTAATTACCACACCTAAGTCGTACTTAGCCTAGGCTAGGAATTGACAAAGGAGGGTTTAGAGAACTTCCAACCTCAATCCTCTGGTTGCTCAGACTGCTGCACAAGCCCAGGAAGCCTTCTCCCAAGCTTGGTACACACCCTTGCTAGCTTGCCTTGGAATGCCTTGCTTGCACACAATGTTCCTGCAAAAGTTCTCAAGTTAATATAGCTCCTTTACCACAATGGATTGACTGACACACATCAACAATTACAGGCCCCCCTTGGAGTAACTCACTGTACCCCCAAAATCTTATGACCACCTAACTCTACCGAATGGCCAACTTAAAAATACATGTTCTAAAACTCCATGTATGATTCTTACAAAAACCAATTAAGGTCCACATAGGATTCTCAACAAGCTTTCCAACGAGACCAAAATCTCATCAATCGGAGTTCGTATGGTGAAGTTATGACCATTCAGGCACCTAGGGGTCAAAACAGGCTCTCAGGGTTCAGGAAATTCCTCCCTGGTTTCTAGGTCTTTTGCCCACTCCCAAGGCTCTAATGTTATCCCAATGTGTCCAAAATTAAGCCCAAATATACCTCAATTCACTGAATTGATTCACTCTAAAATTTTATGCGTTAAGCCCATGTATCGCGATAGGTCGGGTCGAGGTGTCGCGATAGGTCGAGGTGTCGCGATACTTGGGAGTGTCGCGATAGGTCGAGGTGTCGCGATACTTGGGAGTGTCGCGATAGGTCGAGGTGTCACGATACTTGGGAGTGTCACGATAGGTCGAGGTGTCGCGATACTTGGGAGTGTCGCGATAGGTCGAGGTGTCGCGATACTTGGGAGTGTTGCGATAGGTCGAGGTGTTGCGATACTTGGGAGTGTCGCGATACCTGGGAGTGTCACGATAGGTCGAGGTGTCGTGATACTTGGGAGTGTCGCGATACCTGGGAGTGTCGCAATAGGTCGAGGTGTCATGATACCTGGGAGCGTTGCGATAGGTCGAGGTGTCGCGATACCTGGGAGTGTCGCAATAGGTCGAGGTGTCGCAATACCTCGAGGTGTCGCGATAGGTCAGGATATGGTGAATTTTTCTGGTCTATCTAGTGATCCTAGGAGCTCTAGGGCTGCGCAGTGTCGTGGTGCACTCAAAATAGTGATTGGGGCAACTTTTTGGTGTGTCGCGATAGCTCGAGGTTGACGCCTTGGATTTGCGCAGACAGAATCCGTACCTGCTGAGCTTGCTGGAGATGATGATGAAGCTGAAACCTGCAAGAAACATGCAAAAACACACACAAACAAGAACACACACTCGCTCTCTCTCTCGCACAAAGCAAATGAGGGAAATGATTTGGAAGTGGGAATATAAGGTGGAGAAGGAGATGAGGATGGAGATGAAGATGGAGATGGAGATGGAGAAAAATCAGAAATTTACCTACTACTTACCATTCCAACCCGTCCTCTCTACGTCTTACCATCACACGCTCGTCCTCAAAGCTCGAATCCCCGGCAACGACGCCAAAATTTGGTGTAGCTCAGTGATGAGTAGCACCTCCTTTAATGTCAATCCGGGAAGACATGAGGATGGTATGAAGACCTCGAGCAAGTGATGGCACAAATGTGTGAGTGAGAAGCACACTAACATGCACACACATACACACACACGCGCACACACGACAAGAACAAAGAGAGTAAGACAATGAAATCACTTCTATTACAACCAAGTTCTCATACAAGCTCAAAACTACAAGAAGCTACCTCAAAAATGAGCTCTCTAGCTCTATTTATAGTTTTTGACTAGCTTTGGCCCTGTCCAGACCTAGTGTCCGGCCTAGTTAAAAATTAGGTTCCAAGGCTTATTTGAGGGTTCAAACGAGATCTAAAAAATATGAAAATTGGTAGGCAACTACTTCTAAGGCTCCTCAAGCTCGACGACTCCTCGGCTTGTACAAAATGGAGCTACAAAAAAGGGAAATGGTATTCACAATAGTTTTTAGTGATGAGAATCACTTTTAAAATGTGTAAGGATTGGAAAAATTTGATGGGTTGCCTTAGTGTTAGATCTGCATACATGCTCGTACTTGGCGTCTTCCCATATGATGCCAACAGTCTGCAAAGCTCACTTCCCGTGTCTCTCTAACTCGTTCTCTCTAGGATTCAGGATCGTGCTCCTTGGTGGCCATGAGAAACATTAGACCTTTGTGAGGGGAAAATCAATTCACCCTTCCAAGAGTATGCATGCTTACCATGCTCTGTCACCAAGAACATTCCTCTGACATATTATCCAAATAGACAACTTTTCCTAGAATCTCACGATCTTTGAACTCGTAGATGGTAACTCCACCTATTTCACTGAGCTGATCTAGCTTGAATCTCCAAAAGGCTTCCTCTGTATCTCTATTCAGGAAGAGGTCTATGCTTTTGTTGC
This sequence comes from Ceratopteris richardii, assembly GCA_020310875.1. Lineage (NCBI taxonomy): Eukaryota > Viridiplantae > Streptophyta > Polypodiopsida > Polypodiales > Pteridaceae > Ceratopteris > Ceratopteris richardii. The sequence goes on from CM035419.1 coordinate 64,312,607, forward strand.
CCTAGGGACTTGTAAAATTCCCAAAGTTAGCTCAAGATTTAAATTCAATTGACATAGCATACTATTTTCATTCATGTAAATCATTGACCAAATTGTCCTTTGTTGTTATGAGATAATTCCTTTAGGGAACCCTTAGCTTTCTCACCCCTGTGGAAGCAAATACTATATCTAAAACTCCACAAATTTTAAAGGAGATTTCCAAAGAACTATAGATCACTAGAAATAGATTTCATATGAAGAAGTTATGTCTATTTAGGGTTCAGGGGGTTAAAACATGCTAACAAGAAAACAGGGTTTTTCAAATGATTTTCTTGGGGCCTCACTATGCACCAATTACTTGCACTTTATGTTCAAAATTAGCTACAATTTAAAAATTAAAAAAGCCTAAAAAATTGGATGAATTTTCTTGTTAATCATGATCGACAAGGCTGTCAATCGCAATGGATAGAGCTGTCCATCGTGGCTTGTCAATCGTGATGGATAGTGTCAATTGTGATTGATGATGTCAATTGTGATGGACGAGTCAATCGTGATTGATCATGTCAGTCGCGATTGATGGTTTCAATCCTGATTGATAGAAATTATCAAGTTTTTGCATGAAGACCTGTCAATCGTAGGCCTATGAGTCAAGATGGATGGGTTTTTTCCCAGATGAGTGTCAGTCATGATTTCTCTGTCAATCACAATGGACTGGGGTGTCCATCGTGATGCACACTTGTCAACCACAATGGACAGACAATCCATCATGGGGGTCAATCGCGATTGATTGAATATTTCAGATTTTTGCATAGTTATGTGTCAATCGAGGGTCTATGCCTTGTGATGGATGTGTTTTTGGCCAAGTGCACGTGTGAGTCATGATTTTTTAATCAATAGTGATGGGAAGGTGCCCATTGTGATGGATATTGTCTATCACGATGGACAAAGGTGTCCATCAAGGCCTGTCAATCATGATGGACAAGCAGTCTGTCATAATGGACACTATAAATCGTGATTGATGGTGTCAATCGTGATGGACAGAGAAAATGAATTTTTTTTTGAAATTTTTGTGAGGACATGACGTGCAAGGTCCCTAGACTGTTTGTGCACTTAGTTTTACCAAAAAGTCAAATTTTTTGTCAATTGCGATTGATAGAGCTCAACACCCCAAGACCTGTGCAGACATTTTTTGTACCTATGCAAGCTATTAGAGATGATGATACATCCCAAACCTACAAGAAATGCTAAAAAACACACAAAAACAGAATGCACAATAGCTCTCTTTCGCTCTCTGACAAGTGAAATGAGGGGAGTGAAGTGAGGAAGGTGATATGAACAAAAATTGAAACTTTAGTGAAGATGGAGATGGAGGTGGCAGATGATGAGGATGATGATGGTGAAGAAAGTAAAAGAAAATAGTGAAATGTAAGGAAAATACCTATGACTCCAACGTCACAACTCTATATCTTATCATCACACACGCGTCCTCAAAGCTCTCTCCCTGGCAACGATGCCTAAGTTGGTGTCACTCTAGCACAATGGCAAGTACCAACGTGAGGAGATCCACCTCATAAATGTCAATCTGTGGAGATGTGAGGAATAGTATGACAACTATGAGCAAGTGAAGGCACAAATGCATGAGTGAGAAGCACACAAGCATGCACACACATACACACACACACAAGGCAAGAACAAAGAGAGGAACAATGGAGTGTTTTCTATTACTTAGGAAATCTCTTACAATAGCTCAAAACTTTAACAAGCCAACCTAAAAAATGAGCTCTCTAGCTCTTTTTATAGTTTTTAACCAGCTTTGGCCCTATCGAGACCTAGTATTTGGCCTAGTTAAAAATTAGGCCCTCCAAGGCTTATTTGGGGGCTCAAATGTTGATATATTTAGGTAGTGATGTGTGAACACACTAGGACCGCCGGGACACTTTTTTCCCTCATCAGGAGGTTTTTTTCCCCCGGCTTGTATATATGCCTATTGCCCTAATGGGCTACTTATCTTCGTACATTCTCTAGTAATACATTCAGTATTGTGTGTTGTGCTCCAAGCTTCTTCTCCTTCCTTGTGTTGTTCGCGTGCTTCCGCAGACATCTATCTCCAACAATTGGTATCAGAGCAGGTTGTCACTTCATCTAGGGCGCCATCGACACTCCTCCGGTTGCAGTCTCAAAATCATACGAAATCGTGATCTGAGCTCGTTTCGGCCTCCGAATGCACTATCGTAGCACTTGTGCAGGCTATTTCGCCTTTTTGTGCCAAAGGTATATACTTGTTTCTATTCGCCAGTATAAGTGTCTCGAAGTTCGTTACAAGTTTAGCAGATCTCGTCTGGGCAGTTCCGTTCAACTTTTTGAGATACTGTCAATTTTCTGCATCAAGGTATTTTAGTCACCGACCATGACTGAAAGAAGTGATGTATTCCGTATGTTGGCTATTGAGGATAAGTTGGATGGTACCAACTACCCATTATGGGCTTATATGATGCGACATGTGTTGGTTGCAAATGGACTGTGGAACATTGTACAGGGTGTTGAAAAATGTCCTATCACACTTGCAACAGTTACAACTGCAGGTATTGAAGCTGATGCAGAAGGTGTCGAAGATGATGATATTCTGCATATTCATGTTCATGCTTCGGTTTCTGCTGCACCTACTGCAGAGCGGATTCGCTGGGATGGCAGAGATACCCAGGCACATGCATTGATAGCTTTGTCTGTCAAACGTGCAATTATTCCTCACATTCGCTCTTGCAGAATAGCTAAGGATGCTTGGGATACACTTACCACATTGTACCAAGCTAGGAATGAGGCTCGTGTTGCTTACCTCCAAAAATAGTTGGAGAGTGAGCACATGAATGAAGGTGATTCTATGGACAGTTTCCTAACAAAGATCAAAGACTTGAAGGAACAGTTGATTTCTGTTGATGAGGTTATACCAGATAGCTCACTTGTGCAGACCGTTATGAATGGTCTTCTTGATTCATATCAGAGTTTTTCTTCTACTCTTCGATTGATGATGAAAGGCAATCCAAATGCCTTATCATTTGAGGAGTTAGTCTCTGTTCTATTGCATGAAGATCAGTCCAGGCAGAAAAGGTCCATTATGCGCGTTGCAGATCAAGCTTTCCTGGCTAGTCAGAAGGGCAAAGGAAAATGGAGCTCTTCAACTAGTAAGCAGAAATTTGCTAATTCTGCATATTCGAAGAAGGAAGATAAAGATGAGAAGAAATCAGAAAAGCAGAAATTGTTTTGTAAGTATTGTAAAGGGAATGATCATAAGTGGAATGGTTGTTAGTATTGTAAAGGGAATGATCATATCATAAAGATCTGTCCAAAACTGGCTGCTAAAGAGGCAAAGAAGAAAGAGGCTGGAATGGTTGTTGTAGAGGCCTCTACACCAAAAACAGAGTCTGCTAATCTTGTGCAGGAAGAAGAATGGGCGTTTACTACTGTCTTCAGTTTTGAACCATCTTCTCATGATCAGTGCATCTCTGCAATAGACTCAGATATTTGGTATTTTGACAGTGGGGCGACCAAACATACTACCTCGCAGCGCAGTTTCTTCTCTTCACTCGAGCCTGCCCCTACAGGGAGTACTGTTACATGTGCCAACAACTCCTCTTATCCAATTATGGGAGTTGGTAAGATTATTTTGACTACTGCTGATGGTAGTTCTTTCACTTTGTCAGATGCTTTATTTGTGCCAGGGATAAAGAAGAACCTATTATCAGTTTCTACATTAGCCAAGATTGGTTTGGTTGTGAAATTTGTTGATGACAGGTGTACAGTTCATGATCTGTCAAATGGCAATGTGATTATTGCTTCTGGCATTTTATGTCGTGGGCTGTATAAGCTCATAGACTATGAAAGATCTGTAAATGATTTGGCATGTGCAGTAAATGATTCTCAGGCTATGTCAGATGCAAAGCTTTGGCATGCACGCTTTGGTCATCCGAATTTTGCTAGTTTGCTATGCTTGCAGAAATCTGAAATGGTGTCCTCTTTGCCCAAACTTGAGGCACCTGGAAAACATGTTTGTGAAGGCTGTATTTTGGGCAAAATGCAGTGTTCGTCCTTTCCAAAACATGGTTCAGTTTGGGCTACTCACAAATTGCAGCTTGTACATAGTGATGTTTATGGTCCTATGCAGACACCTTCTTTTGGGAATTATCTTTACTTCGTGGCTTTCATCGATGATCTTTCCAGGCATGCATGGGTACATCCATTGAAGACAAAGTCTGAAGTGTTCATGTGCTTCAAATAATTTTTGGTTTTGGTTGAAAATCTGTTAGCATGTAAAATGGGCACCCTCTCTTCTAATCGAGGGGGGAAATATGTCTTCTGATTTTAATGCATTTGTGGCTGAACGTGGGATAAAACACTAGTGTACAATGCCATGTACACCTCAACAGAATGAAGTTGCTGAACAAAAGAACAGGTCACTCATGGAGATGGCGAGGTGTATGGTCAAGAGTGAGGATTTACCACATAGTTTCTGGCTTGAGGCTGTCATGTGTGCAGTATATGTACTGAACAGGTGTCCCACTAAAGCGCTGCAGTCTATCACTCCATATGAGGCTTGGCATGATCACAAGCCATCTGTTGCTCATCTGCGAATTTTTGGTTGTTTGGCATATGCATTAGTGCTTGAACAACATCGCAGAAAATTGGATGATAAAGCAATAAAATGTATTTTTGTTGGGTACAATTCTGAAAGTAAAGGCTATCGTCTGTATCATCCACAGACTAAACGCATTTTGGTTAGCCGTGATATTGTTTTTGTGGAAGATGCTATTCAGCCATTGCTTTCATGTACTAAGGAGACATCGGTTAGCTCCAAAGACATGTATGATACTTTGCTGCATCTTTTCATAGGTGGACAGTCTAGTGCTGGTCCTAATGAGACAACTTCTTAGCCTTTGCAGGTTTCATATGATGATGCAGATCATCCCATTTCTGATGCAAATTTACATGATGCACTTATTGATGAGAGAGCTGATATTGATCAGGCAAGAACTATGCCAAAATGGCTGGTGCAGACCTTGCATGATAGCAAATTAGATGCACCTCTGTCATATCGTACTCGATCAAGCTCTCATAGTGCCTCTTTTGCATCAGATTGCTATGCTATGGCTGCATCTAGTCTCTATGATGAGACTGAGCCTGTTTCGTTTGATGAAGCACAAAATTTAGAAAATTGGATGGCTGTTATGCAATCTGAATATGATGCAATAATGAAGAATGTTACTTGGTCTTTATGTGACTTGCCTCCTGGCAAGAAGGCCATTGGCACTAAGTGGGTATACAAGCTGAAGCGTAAACCTGATGGTACAATTGACAGGTATAAGGCTAGGCTTGTTGCAAAGAGTTATGCATAGGAAAGAGGCATTGTTTTTTATGAGACCTTTGCACCTACATGCCATATGACTACTGTTTGGAGCATCTGTGCACTTGCAGCTCATCATGGTTGGAATGTACATCAGTTGGACATTAAAATAGCATTTCTGAATGGTGACTTGCATGAAGAAGTGTATGTTTTTCAGCCCCATGGCTTTGTGCATAAAGGGCATGAAAACCAGGTGTGCAGGTTAAAGAAGGCACTATATGGTTTAAAGCAAGCACCACGTGGTTGGTATGAGAAGATACATGCCTATCTGATTGCACATTGTTTTGAGAACAGTCCAAGTGAAAGCACCTTATATGTTAAGCATGCTAATGATGTGCTTCTGATCATTGTTTTTTATGTTGACGACATGCTGCTCACTGGTCCTATTGAGAAGCATATTGCTGATTTTAAGGCTGATTTGCATGCCTCATTTGAGATGTCCGATTTGGGGCATTTGCATCACTATTTGGCATTCAGTTTATGCAAGTTGATGGTGGAATGGATTTGTGTCAAACGAAATATATTGACACATTATTGTAGCGTTTTGGCCTTGAAGACTGTGAGCCTATTTCCACTCCTATGGAGATAGGTTTACGATTGAGTCTTCATGATGTTGGAGATGCATTTGATGCTATTCTCTATCAACAGGCTGTTGGATGCTTGATTTACTTATGCATTACTTGGCTAGATATTCAGTTTGCTGTCTCACAGATGAGCATATTTATGCATTTCCCAGGAGTCAAGCATTGGCAAGCAGTTAAGTGCGTCTTTCGCTACTTGAGTGGTACTCGACTACTTGGGTTGTTTTATCCCAAGGAGGGATCACTACTGCCAAATTTGCATGCTTTTTTTGACTCTGATTGGGCTGGTTGCTATGACACTCGTGTGTCCACTAGTGGCTTTTGCTTCATGCTTGGTAGCTCATGTATATCTTGGTTGAGCAAGAAGCAGCCTATTGTGGCCACTTCCAGTTGTGAGGCTAAGTATAGGGCATCTTTCACAACTACTGTTGAGTGTGTGTGGCTCAGATGCCTTATGGCTGATTTGGGTGTTGGTCAGTCTTCTACCACCACCATCTTCATTGATAGTCAAAGCACATTGGCAGTTGCGAGGAACCCTGTGTTTCATGCTTGCACTAAGCACATTGAGGTGCATTATCATTATGTCAGGGAGAGGTTCTCTACTGGGGAGATCAGCTTGGCATATGTGCCCACGTAGGAGAACATTGTAGACCTTTTCATGAAGGCTCTGCCTAGGGAAGCACATCTTCTAGATCTTGAAATGTCGGGATGATCCCCATAACTTGTTAGATTCATTTATCAATTTATGGTGTGGATAAATTGATCAAATAACTTGTTTTAGTTACCTACACACTCCAATTAGATGTGTGCAAAATATCTCAAGTCAATTCATACCAAGTTATGAGCTCTGAGCAAATCACTGAGCACTTCTATTCCCGAAATAGAAGGTTTCTTCACATATCTAGTACATGCAAGTTATCTGTTTCGATGCAAAGTGTTAGGAATTATGTTCCAAAACTTTTGGTAATTCCAAATGCATTAATCTAAAGCTAAATGGTGCTTAAAGGATGCTCTAGTTAGGTCAAATATTCTTAACTCAATCTCTCACTTTTTACTTCCACACATCAGGAGTTGCAAGGCTTCACAAGAAACTTTGAATGCTCTTGAACCATTCTTATCATGAATTACCAAGGCAAGGAAGAATCAACTATGGATGGAGTTCACTACACTCAAGAGGATGCCCAAGAAAAGTGTGACTGCTTTTCTCACCAAGATGAAGGATCTAGCAGATCAACTTGGAAGCATTGTAGAATTCATTGATCAAGAGAAGATAGTAAGGCACATGATCAATGGAATAAAGGTAAATGACAAATGGGAAGCTTTCACCATAACCATGGACCTCTACATGGACATGCAGGTTCCTGATTTCAACACCCCCATGGGATAATTTCTCACACATGAACAAAGCTTATGAAGAATGGAGACAAATCAAAAGGTAATCAATCCTTTACCCTATATACATACAAGAACAAAAATAAAGATAACAAAGGCAAATTTAAAAGGTCTAATTATGAAGGTAGTACCTCTCAAGCAAACTTTGCAAGTAGAGATAGATGCTCAAGAGGAAGAAGCAGACAAGGAAGACAAGGCAGGGGAGATCTCAAAGCTCCTCTCCATGTGCCATATGTGGCTTGATTAATCACATTATTGAGAATTGTTTCAGGAATACTAGAAACCAAAGTCTTAGTGAATACAATCACTCCACTTAATGGACCTAATAATTCATCTATGTGAGGGAGTGGGTACTTATTTTTAGTTATTATTTTATTCAGCCCTCTATAGTTGATACATAATCTATTAGATTTGTCTTTCTTCTTCTAAAATAAAAGAGGTGCTTGCCAAGATGAAACACTTGGTCTTATTAAGCCTTTCTTCAAAAGATCATCTAATTTAATCTTAAGCTCCTCTAACTCATCTATGTTAAATCTATATGATGCTCTAAAATATGGTTCACCCTTGGGATACCGGTCAATGGCACGGTCGGTCTGCCTACGTGGAGGTATACTAGGTAGGTCTTCTAGAGACACATCTACATATTCTTTCAAAATATTTTCTACATAATTTGAAAGATTTTCATCATTATTATCCTCATGCAGATTGTTCACGTAGATGAAAAATGTTCTACATCCATCATGTATACCTCTAATTATCTACGTGCAAGAAATGAGAATAGACTTAGGATTATGTGCATCACCTAGAATATGGATAGATTCACCATCTAGCCATAATTCACAAGAACCAAATTTATAACCAAGCTATGCTCCAATTATATGCTTAGCATTGATAGAGTGTGATCCTCACTTTTCAAGGATGTGCGTTGATTGACCCCAAGAGCATGAAAAGATCCGTTTCTCATAGTCTACTAAATTAAATCATTAAAAAAACTATGCACTTATATAAGATGCTAGTAACTTTCCAATGAGTCCTTATTCTTAATCATTGGATCTTTGAGGATTGAGAACAAACCTCTGCACGTCAGTAGACCTTAAGGAAGATGATGCTGAGAAATAGAAGGTGAGAAAAGTGAAGATAAAGAATGAATGCATATTAGTCTAACATATTGTACAAGTTTTGTTGAGTCTTTATATAGACTCTTGAAGATTCCACGACTCTCTTACAGGTAATTTTAAATCAAGTGAGCTCGTGGGTAGAGTTTGTTGTGATTGAAATCACTTTTTCTATTATCTAGGAAATTAGAAAATCAAAATAAATGTGATCTTGGTAGTTGATTTATCACCAACCTCCAAGCTCGTGGTTTTTTTCATTTCCCATGCTTATTATTCAACAAGAATAAATTTCAAGGTCCCATAAATAGTTATAGATTTTTACCAGGAATACAATTTGAGCTAAATACCATAACACTGCTTCTCTTACAAGTAATGTTTTGAATTAAAACAAATCTTCAAGCATGATGTAAGCTTGATGATCTAATAGCTCTTGCTCAAGCTAGACCATGCTTGAGTCTTCATTCCTTGATAATTTGAATACCTATTATTGACTTGAGCTTGCAAAGTTTAACTCCATCAAGAGCTTCAGTTATACCTGCTTCTCTATTGAAACAAAAAGATACATAAATTTCTTTTGTTAAGAGATTCTCCCTGATAAAGTGATAATGAAGCTCTATATAAAGTGAGTTCCAAACCTCATATATTTGGTTCTTGCATGGTATACATGATTTTCTGCTAAGTGCATTGAGCTTATGCTATCTCCAAATATATGAGGTTTGGAACTCACAAGTCCCAAGTCTGCATACAATTCCTTTAGCCAAATAGCTTCTTGAGTTGATATGGTCAATCCTCCATATTTTCCTTCAATTGAGGATAGTGCAATAGTAGGTTGATTCTTGGAAATCCATGAAACTAGCTTAGAACCCGTAAATGCTAAAAAACTAAAAATGCTTCTCCTATCATCTTTGGATCGTGCCCAATCTCCATATGAGTACAACTCCAAATCTGATGTATAGGGATAGAATATACGTTCATGGATTGTGCCTTTGAGACACTTGCGTACGCTCTTAGCTCCATCCATATGTGGTTTTCTTGGAGAATGCATGAATTGGCTTAGCACGCCAACACTATATGAGATGTTTGCCCTTGTATGTGTAGCATACATTAAGCTACCTACTAGACTTTGATAATAGTTCACATTTTCAATATGTTCACTATCATAAACACCAAGTTTATGCTTCATTTCCATAGATGTACATGTTGGCTTTGCATTATCCATCTTGAACTTCAATAGTAGGTCTTGAATGTACCTCCTTTGAATCCCTTGATCTATGTATATGACCTCTGTACCTAAGAAGAATGTGAGCTCCCCAAGGTCACTAATCTTGAAGTCCTCTTGCATACGACTTTTGATCTTTTTTACTCCATTCAAGCCATCACCTATCTTAATTATGTCATCTACATATACACATAAATAGATAACTTCATTATGAACCTTCTTGATGAATAACGAAGGATCTACATTGCTTCACTTGAAAACTTGATCTTTGTAGATAGGTTACCAATCTATAGTTCCAAGATCTAGGATCTTGTTTTAAGCCATACAAAGCTTTCTTAAATTTACATACATGATTAGGGTGTAATAAAGCAATTCTATGATCTAAGGGTCAGATCGATTTAGATAGATGTGAAATTGAACACCGTTTGGTCTCGTGGGTATGATCAAAGATCTCGAGATTAGACTTACATAGAAGGTCATGTGCTCTTGTAAACAAGTGATCCACTTATCCTAATGGCTAAGAATCAAGGATGTGAAGGTGAAGGTCTTGACTTCAACCCGATGGGGAACATGGGTAGATTTATTTTCCCAAAGATCTCTAGAGCCTTCTAGAAGCATCCAACTGTAGTTAATTGAGACACTTGGCACACATGCACTTACATGATCGATAGATGGATGGTTAGAATCCACCTACCCAAGAAGGAAATCCCTTCGAGACGGCCATATATAGAGGCATATGCTTGGAAGGACAGTCATCTCCGTAGCACATGGTGGTCGTGTTCATCAGTCTCTTGCATTGGTGTCAGAGCACTATGCAAGCTTTCATGGAGACCTTGCACCCATCATCATCTTCGTTTCAAGCACCCATGCAGATCTTTGGAGGATGATTGGTTTCTCTATAGAAATACAAAGGGCCCTCACATATATTTCATCTTGTGATATGTTCATAGTAGCAAAAAATCTCAAACACGTGTCTCTTGCAATGCTCTGAAGGGGATCAAACCCCCGACCTAGTGGCTAGGGAGAAATGCATCAACCATTGCACTATGCTATTCATGTGAAGATCTTAATAGAACTCTCTACATTATTTATGATACTAACTAGTGTAGCACAAGCTTGTACTTCTTATTTTAAAATCAAATTGATGTACTCAAGCTTGTGCACTTGCCTATTTATATATTTTAGATGAATCCAAGTTAGTATGTTTGTGCATAGATGCATGACATGCATGCATTGAAAACTCATGAGTTGCTTGATTTAGTTTAGGGCACGAAAAGAAACAAATTTAAACACATGCATGCAAACACATGCATTTGCATATGAAAACATATGATTTTTTGTTAAGTAGAGGAATGAATACGCTTTCTTAGTTTTCACCTTAATTTTTCAAGCTCAAATTAGACATTTGTGAAGACATAAAACTAGTTATTTGCAAAGTTACTAGTTACCTTGCAACTCAAGTAACTACTCCATTCTTTCACAAAGTGATACTTAGGTATCAAATACCTAATGATGAGATACATTAAGTATGTTAAATGTGTTTCTTAAAAAAAGTAGGCACAAGCCAAAATTCAAGCATTCAATTTTCTTGCCATCTTGATGATCAGCAAAACATGAATACTTGCAAACTTATAAACTTTATGATGACTCTAAGTCCAGGAGATACTTAGAGAATCATAATGTCAAGTTTAGAAAGTGAATTCACACTTGCTTGTGTAATTTGTCATGCATCCAAGTCGGATGATAAGTTAAGAAAGTTTCCCTAATTCCCTGAGCACATTTAAGTGAATGCTTTCACTTCATTCTATCTTGAGGGACTTAACATAAATTGAGCTTTCAAATTTCAATAGATAATTTTATGTTCCATAAGTTGCATCGTGTAAGGATGCACAATTCCAAGAAAACCATGGAATTATTACAATTTTGCACTTTATTCCGTTCCAAGGAGTGATAGAAATCAAAGATTGAACCTCAGCGCAAATTGAAATTTGATGTTCAATAGATGGATGTTAGGTTCCATGATTGCATCTCTCGTAACGATGCAACTTTCTTAGAAAACATGGAGGATAATTTTTTTGTAGCTTCAAGAGGAAATCTAAGCAAGTGATCTTTAAGAAATGAGATACGTTCCTAAAGGTACAAACTTAAATGAAATAGTTTAGTTATCTATTTGATGAATTGCATTGTTCCCATCATATCCAAGGTGAACGTTTCTTTCAAGAATACAACACGTTTCAAGAAATGGATCTTCGTTGATCCATGAAATTTTCCTAAAAAAGCTATGAAGTTCAAAAATATATTAGGAAAAGTACATGAAGGTGTCCTTTAGAAAAATATTCTAAAGACATAATCTATCATATGCTTGAAGCTTTGATCTTTTTTCAAGTATACTTATTACAAAAAGGGACATAATCCTTAAGCCTAATTGATGGTTAGGAAAAGAAGAGAATGAATTGTTCATAGTAACATTATTCTCCATTGGTTCAATCATTATAAGATTCTTTTACTTTAAAGTATACAATCATAGAGGCTTGTCAAGATATGTTTAAAATACTCTAGTAACATTGAAAGTTTGACCAATGATAATAATGTTTGTTTCAAATTCAAGAGAAGGAATACATATCACATAAATGAAAGTTCAAGTCAAAATCTCTTGATGGATTGGTGAACCATATCCTAAGGTCATATTTATACTTTAGATCGATACTCTAGACATGAACACAACTAAAGCAATAAAGCTTTTGGATATTGCATGAAAGGATTGAATTACTTCCAAGGATCATTCCAACAATGAAAAAGATTGCCTTATGAATCATTTGATTATGTTTTCGATTCCTTAGAAGGAATCTCAAGTATTGGAAGAATAAAATTGCTCCCTAGTAGTGAGCATGAAATTCTTCAAGTTCCTTAGACAACAAGTAGTTCTTGGGAAGTCCCAAACCACTGGTAATGGTACTTAAATTCCAATGATTGATATAACCTAAAAATTGTAGAAATATTGATGAGATTCTTAGCTTTGGAATGTGAAATGCATTAACATATGCTAGGACTTAAATTGAGGGGAATATCTCTCAAATCCTATAGGTAAGCAAAGATGCTTTTGATAGCTCAAGAGATGTTAACAATAAAGTCTAAGTCTTTATTCTTATTGCAAAGTCAACAAGACTTGATCAAGCTTGGCAATGTTTGTCCAAGAACTTATGATTGGAACTACTTCAAAGTTTTTCCAAGTAATGGCAATCAAACTACTTTCAAGAATTTTTTACTCAGCTTCCATTTATCCAATGGAAAGAGTGAAGAAAGAAAGTTGTTTCAAGTCTAATCCGAGTAAAATATTTTACGTATGTAGTCCACAATGGTCAAGATGATAACTAAGTCTCTGGAAGGTAAATTGTAATGTATGCCTATCCTTAAAGGGATTTCGATAAAATCCAACAAGCATGAGAAAATTCTTAGACTTAAGGAGCAGAGAGATTCATGTAAGGTCCTCTAGGTAGCTACTTGAAGCTTTATTAAAAAAAGGAATCTAAAGACAATAAGTGATGAGATCTTATCACTACAAATTGGCTAAGCCTAGCCAATTATAACTGGGCTTGAGAAACTCAAGAACTTGGAATTATAATCGATTTTCTTTTAAAAACCCCAGTAAAGAAGAACAGATGTTACATCCAAAGGTTTTCAAGTTTTGAAGGCAAAAAACATGATCTCAATGATCCTCTGAATGAATCAAAACCTAGAAAATTAAGTTAGAGGTAATGTGTGAAGCTTTAAAATCCTTGTAAAGAATTGAAGTGAGAAGGTACTCTATAAAGCTATCTTTAAATTTTAGGATAGGTACCACTCACACATCAATGTGAATATAAAATAGGGTGGCATGGGACACCATCTTTTATACTTAGTTTGATGTCAGAATGATGGTATGGGACATCGGACCATGGGATGATAACTATCTTTTAGTCTTAGAATGAATCTTGAAGTTAGATTTTATACTCAAGGGAATTAAAACTTCAAAGATGAAGTTCTAATTCAAGGAGGATAAAAGCATGATCTCAAGAAATTAGTAAGAAGATATTAAGTAAGTAACTTCCAAGATCTTCTTTTGCAATTCGGGCAAAAGGCTTGTTTTTATTTGAGCTATGGAACACTTCAAGATAAAGTGTTGTTGATTCAAAAATATTTGATTAATTTTTGAAGAAGTCAAAATTTGACTTTGGACTGATCGTTTCAACTAATGATTAGACTCGCTAAGTCAAGCACCAAGTTCCTAGTATAACTTGGTAAAATAAATCCTTTGAATCAAAGAAAAGCACAATAATTGCATTCCCATTACATAGTCCTAAAGATTGAATATAAGCACAAACGTAGTCTCAAGTGAAGCATTACTTGAGTAAAAAGTCATCAATAGAACCTCAGTGGGTCGACACACTGATGTTGGATACCACACTAGTATCTTGTGGTTGAATGATGTTTTAGATTTACTCTATGAATCTCTTTTAGAATACAATTTATTTCTCTTATAGATAGAATGCTTCAAAACCTTGTTGAAATAGATCTTTGAAAAGTTCAAATCTTGAGTCATCTAGAATTTGAATCATAGCAAGTTTATGTATCTTCAAAGTTTGAATTTTTTGTAGAAATTTTTAGTTATTTCTTTTCCCTTTCCAAAAATGTTTTGATTTGACTCATATATGTTGGCGCAATTCACAAGCCTACACATTTGGCTTGTAATTCATACACATATGTAGATGCATAGGAACCAATGCTTGAAGATAGTTACTCATTTACTCTTTGTAAAAGTCATATTTGACTTGGAATCTTTGTAAACACCTACCAAAAAGAACTCGTGGAGAAGTTAGCTTTGATTGATGGAATATCTCCTAGGATGTAGGAGCATGATTATAGAGAGCCAAAGTTTGAATTCAAATTCAAACTTTGAACTCAACTACTATAAAAGTGATCATCAAAAAGTCACGGGTATGCAAGTCACCTTCCGAGCTCATTAGCCTCATCTTTGTATGTGTGTAAGGCCTACACTCTAGCCTACACCTTACCACATCATTTGGCTATGGTTTCCAAGCCAATGATTTTGTACACAAGTGTTCATTAATACATATATCTACATTGTTCATTTCTGAGTTCTCTGTCATAGTGTTTGAAAGTCTGTCAACTTGTGAAGATCATACCTCACTCATTTCTCCACCAACTGCAAAGATCTATAGCTTGTTGGAACCAGCTCAAAGTATTCTACATGCTTTCAAAATTTGAAGGATTTATATTCAGCCATTTAAGAGCAAAGCTCATCGAGGTGATCACTGGTCAAAGTCTGCAACAGTCCTAAAATATCGGGGGTAAAGGTTTACTTGATAAATTGATTTCTTTGAGCATAGTTAATATTTTTAAGTGATTTCACTTGAAATCAGTAGCTTTCTAAGCTACTTAGATACCCCTAAAAGGAATTTTTTCAATTCCTTGTGTTGGTCATACTGAGCAAAAGATACATCAGGTGTCTAATAAAAAATAGAAGGTTTTCTTGAAAGCTTGAAGTTCAAAGTTGTCTATTTTGATTCAATCTTTACATACATCATTTCCAAAGTACACAGGCCATTTTATGGTGCCATTGGAAATCTAAGAAGGTCCACTTATCAACTATGAAGCATCAAAGGGCTGGTACAAAGTAGGATTCGGTAGTACCTACTCATTCTCTTGGAGTGTCCATCCATCATTCCCAACAGTGGTATCAGAGCAAGTTAAGGTAAAATGGGAGATGGTTTTCCTTCATTTATTGATAAATTGGATAGGAACAACTATCAGGCATGGTCTCTAAGGATGAAGACATACCTACAAGGAAGGAGTCTCTATGGATACATCTCAGGAGATGAGGAATTGCCTTCATTCAAAACAAGAGGCCTACCAACAAAGGAAGAACATGAAAAGCTCAACACATGGTGTGCCAAGGATGCATTAGAAAGGTCTTACTTACTCAACTGCATCTCTGATTTTCTTTTGCCACATATTAGAAACTGTAAGACATCCCAAGAGACTTGGGAAACCTTGTCATCCTATTTTTCTTCCAATACAAGGGCGAGAAAAAACCAATTGTGGATTGAATTCACCACACTAAGGAAGCAACCTAAGCAGGCTATTTCAGAGTTTGTGACTAAGATTAAAGACGTAGTAGATCAATTAGCAAGCATAGGAGGAGAGATTGAAGAAGAGCAGATAGTAAGGCAAGTGATCAATGGGATTAAAGCTGATGACAAATGGGAAAGCTTCACCACTGCCATGGACCTATACATGGACATGCAAATTCCAGATCTTACAACTCTCATGGGGCAATTGTTCACACATGAAGCCAAGGTCAACAAGAATGGAGATTCATCCAAAGGTAATAGCTCTTCCACCCTATACACTGATAAAAGTAAGTCTAAAGATAAAGGCAAGAATAAGAAGATAGAGGATGAAGGTACTACCTCCCAAGCCAACTATGCAAGGAGAGGTAGATCATCCAGAGGAAGGGGAAGAGGAGGTAAGCAAGGTAGGGGGAGATCGTATAACTCCTCAACATGCAATATTTGTGGTTTATCAAATCATACTAGAGATGAGTGTTTCAAGAACTATAAGAATCAGAGAGGAAGAGGATATCAAAGAGGTGGATACTCACACTTAAGAGGTAGATTCAACCATCATCAAGGATACAACAACTACAGTAACAGCTACAACAACAACTACAATGGAAACTACGAAGGAGGATTCAAAACCAAAAAGGATTACAACAACTATATAGAAGAGCAAGATGATTCTCTTTTGATCATGAACATGACTTCAAAACCAGGTACAAATGATGACCATCTCTTCTACATTGACTCAAGATGCTCAAATCATGTGGTTGGCAATGTAGCTCTACTCTCTGATCTTGAAGAACCAAAAGGTAAGCATCAAGTACAAACAGGTGATGACACCAAGCACTCAGTAGTTAAAGTTGGAAATGTTAGGACATGTGATGGAAATCAGAACTTCTTGAGTAGGGTAATATATACCAACCATTACAAAAAACTTGATGAGTGTTGGGCAGATTGTAGAAAAAGGTTTGCAGGTCAGATTCAACCAATTTGGAGCATTTGTGGAGGATCCAAGGCATGGGTTCAAGAGAATAGCTAAAGGAGAAAAATCAGGTAGAATTTTTACATTTGAGCTAGAAGATACAAAGAATATTGCACTACACAATTATAACGATCAAACACTTTTAGAACTTGAGATTTGGCATAAGAGATTAGGGCATGTAGGAGAAAGAGCTTTGAAGCAAATATGCAGGGATCAATGTGTAATTGGAATACCCAATGTTTCCAACCAACACATGATATATAAATGTGGTGCTTGTCAGTTTGGGAAGTCACACAGGTTACCTTTCTCAAGGAAAGGCTACATGCATGAGGACTACCTAGAACTTGACCATACAGATGTATGGGGACCAAGTAAAGACCCTTCAATCTCAGGATCAAGGTACTATGTATCTTTTATTGATGATTATAGCAGATGGACTGTATTGTACTTTATGAAGCACAAAGATCAAGCGTTCAACTGTTTTAAAAAGTATCTTGCACTTGTTGAGAATCAGACAGGGAAGAATCTAAAGAGGCTAAGGTCAGATGGAGGAGGTAAGTACTTCTCCAATGAGTTTGAAACTTTCTTGCAGGACAGAGGAATCAAGAGAGAAATCACCACAAGGTATACTCCTGAATAGAATGGGGTAGCTGAGAGAAGAAATAGGTTGATTGTTGAAACAACTAGGTCAATTTTGAATGAGAAAAGGTTACCTAATTATTTATGGGCAGAGAGTGTTTCTACTGCCACTTATCTCATAAATAGGTTACCATCTAAGTCACTTGATAGGATGACTCCCTATGAAGTATGGCATGGGAAGAGACCCTCACTTGATCATTGCAGGATCTTTGGATGTGTAGCATATGTACACATTCCTTCTTGGATAAGAGGTAAGCTAGACCCTAAGGCTGAGAAGTGTATCTTTATTGGATATGATCTAAATCAGAAAGGGTACAGGTTCTACAACCCTTCAAATAAGGGATTCATGGTTAGTAGAGATGTTGTCTTTGATGAAAATGATTCTTGGTATGAGAATGAATGTAGGAAGTTTAAACTACCTTATGACTTGGAGGAGGAGTTTCCAAGTCTTGCTAAGGAGGAACCTACTCAGAATGAGGACACCCCTTCAGATGATGAAGACATTATCAATCTTGAAGAATTCAAAGCATGGAAGTCCAAAGGTAAACTCAAGATGAAGAAACTTGAAGACATACTTGAATCTTCAAATCAATCAATCAGGAGATCACAAAGGGAGAGCAAAAAACCAATCAGATATGGGTATGATACATCTCTTGTTACTAAACATTCTGTTTATCTTGCCAAAGACTTGTCAATTGAAGAACCAGGATCATATGAAGAAGCCATGACCAAGAGAATGGAAAGAAGCTATGGATGAGGAGATTGAAGCACTCAAAGAAAGTGACACATGGGAACTAGTACCAAAGAAAGAGGCTATGAAGGTAATTGGATCCAGATGGATGTATAAACTCAAAAGAAATTCTAATGGGTCAATTAACATGTACGAAGCCAGATTGGTGGCCAAGGGTTTTGCACAAACCCAAGGCATTGACTATGAAGAAACATTCTCACCTCTGGCCAAGATGCCAACCATCAGGGTGTTGGTGAGTGTGGCTGCATCTAAAAATTGGAACATGTATCAGCTAGATGTAAATAATGCTTTCTTGAATGGATGGATTTCAGAGGAGGTATATATGTCACAACCTCCTCGCTATGAGGATCCAAACAAGGTAACACATGTATGCAAATTAAAAAAGGCTCTTTATGGATTAAAGCAAGCACCTAGGGCATGGAATTACAGGTTGATCACATACCTTCAAGACCAAGGTTTTGTCATGAGCAAGGCAGATACTTCTCTATTCATCAAGAGAAGTAATTCAGAGGTAATATATCTATGTGTTTATGTTGATGATATCATACCTATAGGTAATGATGTCAATGGAATCAGACAAATCAAGAATCAGATGATGAAGGAGTTCAAGATCAATGATCTTGGTCTACTAAAGTACTTTCTTGGACTTGAGTTAGTTTATACTAACTCTGGAATCTATATTACTCAGAAAAAATACATACAGGATATGTTGAAGAAGTTTCATTTGCAGGATGCCAAAGTTGCAAGCACTCCAATGGAGGTAAACCTAAAACTAAGTGCACATGAAGGTGATGAACTTAATGACATTACAGGTTATCAAAGCATTGTGGGTAGCTTGAATTATGCTACCTTAACAAGGGTAGACATTGCTTATGGAGTTAGTGTGCTAAGTCAGTTTATGCACAAGCCTAGGACACCTCACATGGAGGCTACCAAGAGGATCTTGAAGTATCTCAAGGGTACACAACATCATGGTTTGTATTTCCCTTACACTTCAGATTTGGATATCAAGATTTATTAAGATGCAGATTGGGCAGGATGCAAGGATGATAGGAGGAGCACTTCTGGATACATTTCATTTGCAGGTGATAAACCAATATCATGGTCTTCAAAGAAGCAACCTATTGTTGCTTTATCTTCTATAGAGGCAGAGTATAGAGGACTGGCAAATGCTACTCAAGAAGCCATATGGATCAAGTTATTGTATACAAAATTGGGTTTGTATACTAGCTCACCATTGATATTTGGAGATAATACAAGCTCACTTCACCTTGCAACAAATCCTATTTATCATGCAAGGACCAAGCATATAGAGGTCCATTAACATT
Organism: Ceratopteris richardii; assembly: GCA_020310875.1. Lineage (NCBI taxonomy): Eukaryota > Viridiplantae > Streptophyta > Polypodiopsida > Polypodiales > Pteridaceae > Ceratopteris > Ceratopteris richardii. The sequence goes on from CM035419.1 coordinate 64,332,107, forward strand.
ATGTGAGAGAGAAGCTATTAAGCAAGGACATTCAACTAACATATGTATCAACCAACATGCAGTGTGCAGATTTGTTAACTAAAGCATTGGATGGAACTAAACTTTGTAGGTTTAAATCAATGATTGGATTGCAGGATATACATGAAGACTAAAGATGAAGACCAAGCCAAGATGTTTGGCTTGAGGGGGAGATGTTGGTGCAATTCACAAGCCTACACATTTGGCTTGTAATTCATACACATATGTAGATGCATAGGAACCAATGCTTGAAGATAGTTACTCATTTACTCTTTGTAAAAGTCATATTTGACTTGGAATCTTTGTAAACACCTACCAAAAAGAACTCGTGGAAAAGTTAGCTTTGATTGATGGAATATCTCCAAGGATGTAGGAGCATGATTATAGAGAGCCAAAGTTTGAATTCAAATTCAAACTTTGAACTCAACTATTATAAAAGTGATCATCAATTAGTCGTGGGTATGCAAGTCACTTTCTGAGCTCATCAGTATCATCTCTGTATGTGTGTAAGGCCTACACTCTAGCCTACACCTTACCACATCATTTGGCTATGGTTTCCAAGCCAATGATTTTGTACACAAGTGTTCATTAATACATATATCTACATTGTTCATTTTTGAGTTCTCTGTCATAGTGTCTGAAAGTCTGTCAACTTGTGAAGATCATATCTCACTCATTTTGCCATCAAATTCAAAGATCTACAGCTTGTTGGAACCACTCAAAGTATTATACATACTACCAAAATTTGAAGGAGTTATATTCAGCCATTTCAGAGAAAAGCTCATCGAGGTGATCACTGGTTGAAGTCTGCAACAATCCTAAAATATTGGGTGTAGAGGTTTACTTGCTAAATTGATTTTTCTGAGCATAGTTAATCTTTTTAACTGATTTCACTTGAACTCAATAGCTTACTAAGCTACTTAGATACCCCTAAAAGGAAGTTTTTCAATTCCTACGGTGCTCGTCATAGATATAGTAGGTGTCTAGTAAAAAATAGAAGGTTTTCTTGAAAGCTTGAAGTTCAAAGTTGTCTGTTTTGATTCAATCTTTACATACATCATTTCCAAAGTACATAGACCATTTTATGGTGCCATTGGAAAGCTAAGAAGGTCCACTTATCAACTCTGAAGCATCAAAGGGCTGGTACAAAGCATGATTTGGTAGTACCTACTCATTCTCTTGGAGTGTCCATCCATCATTCCCAACAATATAGAGTATGCGATTCTTTTCATGAAAGTCCACGGTTAATCCATTGGAACTAGGTGACTAAATTAAACATCCTAGATAGATGTTTTGTACAAGATCCCTTTCAATATTAAAAAGATGCTAAGTCTATTTTTACTTATTAATTTGAGTCACCAGATTGACGATTCCGAAAGAAATTTTATCTAAAGTCTTTGAGAAAACTATGCTAAGTTGGGTAATTTCATTTTGGATTTGACTTGGTCAAGTTATGTGGTTGAACAAATGTAAATGGAAAATGGTCTCCTACATTTTACATAGAATTTTTCAAGCCCATTAGGATGAAGTAATCCTCTAGACAAATGATCAAATCAAAGTAAATGTTGGTTGGGAGTAAACCATTGTACAAACATCCCAGTTTGAGGTTTGGGCCAACCAAAATTTTAGTTTTGCAAAACAAATTCAATTGAATCATGAGTTCTCTAAGGCTTATAAGGGATCATAATCCCACCTTAGTTACTAGATTCATGCATAAGTCATGCCCAAAAATGGACTATTAATTAGGATCCACCCATTTCACATGTTTGTGCCCAGAGCACACGTAGTAAAACAATGAGTTTGCCAGTGATGTTTTAAGATCCACCATTATTATTCATTCACTACTTTGTAGTTTGATAAGTTTATCAAATGCAAAGCTAGATGGTGTTTTGAATCATTTGGATAGGGATCCCACCACATAGATGAAACATGTTCTTCCTGTTTTAGAACATGAGGCTAGGAGTGTGCCTACAATGTTGATACAACTCTATTTTTTTAGAAGGAAATTTTTTTCCCAAGGGGGAAGAATGTAATAAAGTAATTCTATGATGAAACAGTCTAGGTGATTCAAATAGACCTAAAATCAAACACTTTTTGGTCACTCATGTGTATGACCAAAGATACCAAGAGTAGAATTACATATATCTGCATGTGATCTTGTAAACAATTGATCCACTTAGCCTAGTGGTTAGGACTCAAGGATGTGAAGGTGGAGGTCTTGAGTTCAAACCCTATGGGTTACATGGGGTATTTTTACCAAAGAGCTTTAGACCTTATAGAAGCATCCACTTGAGTTAACTTCAATTAGTTGAGACACTTGGTACACATGCAGTTACATGATCGACACATGCATGATTAGAATCCATCTACACAGGAAGGCACTCACTTTGAGAGATTTATATATAGAGGCATATGGTTGAGAGAATAGTTATCTCTCTAGCACATCATGTTCTTAATTGTCAATCTCTTGCATAGGATAAGTAGGGTTTTCAAATCATGGGGGTTTTTACATGTATACCTCTTCATTGATCCATCCATTCCGAAAAGCATTCTTCACATCAATTTGAAGATGCTTCCAATCCCTTAAAACTACCACACTAAGAAATGTCCTGATGGTGGGCATCTTAATAGCTGGTGAAAAGGTTTCTTCATAGTCTATGCCCTGAGTTTGAGCACATCTTTTAGAAACCAACCTAGGTTTGCACCTTCAAATTGATCCATCTAAATGTTCTTTGCAACTTATAGACCCATCTGCACCCTTTACCTTTTGATTGGTTTACATAGGAACTAACTCCCATGTGCCCATTTCCTTTAAATCTTTTATTTCTTCCTTCATGGATTTGTCCAAATTAGGGTTTCCTTTAGCTTCTTCATAGGTTGAAGGTTCCTTTGAAACTGAATCTATGGCCAACTAGATGGAAAGCTTTGTTACGAATGTAGAGTCATATCCAGACCTCTCAAGTTGCTTGATTTCCCTTGTTGATATTCTAGGAGTGTGCTTGGTGCATTGTCCACATTCTTGCATCTTGGCCTTTCCTCTTGATTTTGAGAGGCTATAATCTATATCTTTCTCATCTTGATCATCATCTGGTTCATTTCTAGAGTCGTGTACCTATGTATCATGCTTGCTACCTAATGGATGAAAATATGAATCAAGATCATAGGGTAGATTTACCTTCTCTTTATCCTCTTCATACCATGATCGATGTTCTTTAGATACAACATCCTTGGTTGTGGTAAATTTCTTTGTGGATGGATTGTAGAACTTGTATCCAATTCATAACCAATGGACATAGCCTTGGTTTCCCTTTCATACAATTTCCCTCTAGTTTTTGAAGGAAAATAAGTTCTAAGCAATGAAAAAATTTGTCATGAACTAGACTTGGTTTTATACCATTCCAAGCTTCATAAGGAGCCGTACCCGATTTGGATGGAAGTCTATTAACAAGAATGAATTGGTTTAATGAATGAGAGAGAGAGAGAGAGAAAGTTTTTCGTCCTCTCTCTCTCTAGCTCCCCTCTCTCTCTCTCTCTCTCTCTCTCTCTCTCTCTCTCTCTCCCTCTCTCTCTTTCTCTCCATCTCTCTCTCTTGTGTTCTCTCTTTCTCCACAACCTTTCTTTTGTGCACGTTGCCATATCCCTCTGTCTCCTCTTCTCCCTCTGTCTCTCTATCTATCTCCTCTCTGTCTGCCCCCTCTCTCTCTCTCTTGCATTCACTGTGCAATTCATCAGGCACACATGCTACCTCTCCAAATCCTTTTCTACCTCTCAAACATCCTCTCTTTCTCTCTCGCTCTCTCTCTCTCTCGCTCTCTCTCTCTCTCTCTCTCTCTCTCTCTCTCCCATTTCTCTCTTTTGATCTGCCTGAATTCTTCAATGTATGCGACCTTAGCAAGCGGTCCATCTCTCTCTCTCTCTCTGTCAACTCTACACCTCAATTTCTCTCTCTTTCTCTCTCTGTAGTTCACTTGTTGAATTCGATTTGCCATCATTGGCTCTACTGTAGTCGAGTTCTCCATTCTCCCTATCTCTCTATCTCTCTATCTCTCTATCTCTTTATCTCTCTCTTGTTCTCTCTCTCTCTCTCTCTCTCTCTCTCTCTCTCTATATATATATATATATATATATATATATATATATATATATATATATATATATATATATATATATATATATATATATATATATATATATATATATATATATATATATATATATATCCAAGCGCTTTTCAACACCTTCTATTGATTTGTGACTGAGCAGCATCTCAATTTGCTCTCTCTCTCTCTATGTTTATTGATCCCTCTCTACACTCTCTTTCTTCCTCAGTGCCTTCTACCTTCTCTCTCTCTCTCTCTCTCTTTCTTTCTCTCTCTTTCTCTCTCTCTATGTCAAATTCATCTCTATGGCGATCCTTATTACTGTGAGGGCATGGAGAGTAGAGGTGAGGGAAAAGAGATAGGGGTCACTCTCTCTGTCACTCTCTCTTTCTCTATATCTCTAGGGCCTTCAATAGATGCCTTCTGTAGCTGCATGGAGTAGAGAGGTGAAGAGTCATGGAGAGGATCTCCTACTCTCTCTCATTTTGAGTTGAGGGCATGCAAAAAAGAAAAGGAGGGGGGGAAGAAAGAAAAATGTACTTGAATAACATTGGAAAAGTGTAATGAATGTTCACCCTTAGCTTTAGAGGGACCAATGTTTCCAATTTTCTAAATTGTAATGGTCTTCTAAAATATGTAGATATACATACACACATGAGCCTTTTCGTTTTCCCTTCCTTTCTTCTCTTCTATTCTATTTTAGGTCAATCATTCTATTTCCATTTTATGGTTTCTCATTTTCCTTTTATTTTTGCTTTTCCTTTTTTGTTTTTGTTTTCTTTTCTCTTTGTATACTAATATATATATACATTATTTACACACTAATGTATATACAATGGGTTTAATAAAGCAAGGGTTTTTAAGGTTAGAAAAATTGGTTTCTAGGATCCCAAGCAAGTCTAAAATAGAGTAAGTAAGATTGGGAGACAAGGGTTCTATTTAAACGTTTTAAGGGTCAAATAGTAGGATTTCTAGGGTTTTTGGGGTTTTTAGCTAGGGTTTCTAAGGGTAAAACTTGCACGGTTAGTCTAGGGTTTCTAATATAGACATGGTGGGTTTGAAGGGTCAAGGTTAATAATTCAATTAGATTCTCAGAGTGTTACATGTTCCTAAAGTTTCTCGGTTAAAATGAATACAAATGAGGGGTCAACTTAGGGTTTTTCTTTAGGGTTCAAAGGGTTGAAATGTGAAACTTGAAGGGTTAAAGAATCAATGAGCTCTATACATGTAATTTTCTAGGTTTTGTGAGTTAAGCAGGTGAGAATCTCACTTAACATACAAATGAAATGTTCCTCATGACACAATCAAGACATTCAATCAACCATTTGAACAAAGACAACTCTTTTCTTCTTCTTACAAACAACGCATAAGATCATGGCTAGTAAAAGAAATAAAATTTGGAAAATCTTGGTGCACAATCCCTGAGGGATTTCATCCTAACACTGGGTGGAGTAGGTGGGGGGATCATGGTAGCAGTGAGATGTATATAGGTTTTGAGACCACTAATTATGTGTTGAATACTATGAGAAGTGATAGTGGTGCATGTCATGGACGTGTAAATGTGGAAAAGAATGAGGATATTAATGGTGGGGAGTTAGGGAATGCAATGAATGAATTATATAAAATTCCAAAATTCATGAATAATGGCATCGAGGGTGAAATGGGTGGAAATAAGGGTTGATTGTGACAGTTGTCATGGAAGAGGGTCTTTGATGCATAAGGGGGAAGACAGGGATCGAAGGTTGTAATGTCAGTTGAGGAGTGATTACAAGTGATGAAACTATGGGAGATTGTTGAGCAAAAATGGATGAAGAGGTAGTACGAGGTGGGGTTTCAAACATTGATTGGCGTTCTTTTGATAGTGCTTCAATGGGCAATGGAGTTGAAGAAGCAGTGGGGAGAGAAGAGGTGTAGAAGGGAGGGATCCGAGGTAGTATGTTTCCTCAAAGAACTATGCATCTAGAGAAGTTTGGTTGTATGGGAATCTGAATGTGGAACCTATAGGCGAATGTGATCTGGATCATAGTAGATAGGAAATCTTTTCATTAGAAATCATAATGTTTTTACCATGTGCTTGAATTTCCTCCATGTGCAAATATAGTCTTTGTAGAGCTTCTACATATGCAAGATAGTCTGATTCTTCTTATTCATCATCATCTTATTTCTGCCCTTGTTCTCATTGGTGGTCCTCTTCTCTTTCCTTTTGTGAGCCTTGATAACTTGGTCTTTTGTATTCTTGAGGGGAAAATTGGATATTTAAAAACCCAAAGTTAGGAAGCAGATTAGTTATTTCAAAATGAGTAGAGGACGTGGTATCATGGGAGGCTATTTCAATGACAGTAAGCATGAAGTTTCCTTAGTCACAAGTATCTCTTGATCTAGTTCTAGTTCTATTACTATTTCTTCAATTTATGTTTCTCAAGTACTGTTTCTTGGCGATGATCAATTTGGCCATGAGAGATAGATGGTAAACGGTGGGATAAATGGTAGTGGTCTCCATGGTGAAGGCAAGGGGTTTGGTGAAGTCTCTGGTATAGTATCTCTCATTCTATTGGTTTGATGGGATGTGGAAGCTTGGGTTAGTACATTTTGCACTGATACATTATAGACTAGAAACATGCATACTATGTGCATGATGGCACAACATCCATTAAGAACCTATTTTTTAGGCCATCTAGTGTTTGATGATTACAATTTATCATTAATTCAATGGGGAAGCTCAATTTTCAATAAAGCATTCTATGCAAGAGAAAGATTAGACCAAATTTTCTTATTTGGTTGTGTGAATTTTGTATCAGAAGAAGGAAAAAAATTGCATACACATTTGTAAAGTGTTGGATAGGTTGGGTCTAATAGCAGATATTTGAGTTAATGTTAACACAACTCTTTTTCATCTATTGAGGAGTTAGTGTCTCTCTATTTGAGGGTATATGCATTCCAAAAATCTTTAATGCCTCCCCGACTAGCTCATGGGTGAAGCAAAAGCTCTTTAAGGACTGATTTGGTTGTAGGTAGGGTAGTATGGAAGCAACGAGTATGTACCTATCTACACCTACCTACAATTTTTGGATCAAGTAATAACATTGATAGAAATCAGACTTTGGAAACAGAGCAACAAAATATTCTTCAAGCCTAGCCTTCTCCCAATTAGGTGATAGTTCTTTGGAATTCTCTTAATGCTTCAAAATCTTCTGAAAAGAACTCGAATTGACCCTAGTGTTGATTGAACTCCAATTTTTATTACGAAACATAGTTTTCTTTTGTCAGTGGCCCTATTAGGCCCTAAAAGGAGTGGGAAATTTAGTGAACACTTCCATGCAATTGAGAGGGGGATCTTCAATCAAAAACTCTCCTTGAAATTCATTGAACTCAGGTGGTGGGAGTAGAGATTATTCATATATCAGATTGGATCTATAATTGACAAGCATGAAGCTAGGTTTTGTTGCTAGTATTGTGCTTCTTATGTGATTCTAAGTCTCTATCTACTAAGATAATGCAAATACATGTTAATATGGTCGAATAAAAAATACCAATATGGCTAGACTATTATACCTTTTCAACACTAACATAGATTACCTTAGTGAGCCTCCATTCGTGTGCTTTGCAATGGGGCTCAAAAGTTTCTATTGAATATTTCTATACTCCCCTATATGCATACTCAGCTTGATGCATGTTCTCAACATGGTGCAGGTGGTCTACATGAAGCTCATTTAGATTGATTACAAGTTTTTTTGGAGTGAATATTAGCTTTGTTAGGGTTTTAAACAATAATCATCTAGAAGGTGAATATGTGAGGCAAAACATTGGTTTGATAAATGTGTTCAGACATGAGGATGATACAAAGGTGGTGTTGTATGCAATTGGTTTTGGGGTTTTTTAAGCATCCATTTCAATGTGGTGAGGGGCTGAAAAGTACAAGGAATTGGGTTATGCCTTTAAACGATTCTTAGGTATCCAAATATATCAAGTGTTGTTTCGTCAGATGGTGGATCTTCCTTTTGTTCTTCATCCCGCTTGGGGGTTGAAATTTTGGACTAGGACCACTGGGTCCCTCTCCTTTCTTGAACCAAATTTGCTTCACTTATAAAATCACTTTCCATGCATTGTGGATTGATATTTAAATGTTGTTCAAAGTCTTCTTTACTTCTCTTTGTTGTGTTTGGCATGATGGAATTAGTTGTTCATGTTGGAGCAAGACAATCATAAATTGATGATTACAAAGAGGTTTGAAGAATAAAGAATGAAGAAAAGGAGGAAGGATGAAGCATAAAGAAAAAAGAAGAATCAGAGAGAGATGATTGGCAAATCCATGTATATTAATCTTGTAAATAGTTCTTAGATATTTTATAGTAGTGACGAATCTTGATATAAATATCTATATATACTTGTATATAGACGTGTCATATATGAGAGAAGATATATGGATGAATAGAGGATGCATAGATGATGAGAAAGTGAGTTTGAAGTAAGAATTATCCATCAAATGTAAGTTCAAGTGAATACAAGTTTCTCTTGAGAGAATCACACATTGATCTTCCTAAAAATTCTCCTTCTCTACTTAGCCTATTGAGAAATCCTTTTGTACATGTCTATAATATAGTTGATGCATCTATAGTCCAAATTTGAGAGTCTAGTTGTAATCAACCAGAGAGAATTATGAGTAGGAACTTCATACATGTAAAAGTGATGAGTGACTTTTGAAACAAGTGCAATCTTGATGGTCAAAGATTTGATCAGATCTTAGTGTAGAGTGTAAAGTTTTACAAAAATCAGCACTAAAATCTAAGTTGGAAGGTAATATATCTATGTATAAAAGCATTTGATTAAGTGGGTTGTAGATTGAGAGAACCAATTTTTTAAAGTTGCATATGTGAAAGTCGCTTGTAGAGAAAGCCTATTTCAGACATAGGTTTACTTATTGAAGTAAATCTGAAGTTTTCTAAGTTCTTTTGAAGAACATTCACTTGGACTAGTTGTGCAAACATTAGAAGAGTTTTGTATCAAAGTGTCATAGGAACCTTTCATCATTTCATTAGTCAATGGGTGAGTTTTGTGAAGCAGACTTTTCTAAGTGAAGCCATAACTCACAAAAGTGTTAGGTGTTCATAATTTGGTGAAGACTTCCACAATTGTTGAAGGCTTTAAGCTATGATTGATATAGAGGTGTTCTAAATTCAATTATATCTTGTCTTTTGGAGATTAAACATCTCCATCAATGGTATTAGAGGAGGTTTTGTCAAAATTGAAGGAAAGAAGGACCTCGATTGTGGAAGACATACAAAACTCAACATCTGAAGATTCAAAAGGAAAATGTTTGAAGGAAAGGCTAAAGGAAAACACACAACAACAATCAAAAGGATGAGAATGAGTAAATCGTGAAGTAAAGGTACATTCATTACTCATAAGGTTGAAGATTTGATAGTACATGTGAAGAAAGGATGGGAGATATTCTTCAAATTGAGAAATTGGATAGAGAAAACTATCCACCTTGGTCCATCAGGATGGAAGCCCATGTTATAAGAAAAGATCTGATGGGATATATAAAAAGAGAAGAAGAAAAGCCAGAATTCAAAGATACTAGTGTTCCAACTAGGGAGGAGCCTACAGATTTGAAGGTTTGGATGAAGAAGGATGCTCAAGCAAGGAGCATTATCTATATGGTAGTAAATGATTACTTGCTTCCTCACATCAGAGGACTTGAAAGTGCAAATGATATATGGAATGCTTTGGAGGAGCATTTCTAGAATACAACCAAGTTTAGGAAGGCATCACTATGGGCAGAGTTTACCACATTCAAGAAGAAGGCTTCACAATCAATATCTAATTATGTGACAAAGATGAAAGACATTGCTGATTCTTTAGGTGCAGTTGATGAAGACATTGAAGAAGATAAATTGGGAAGACAAATTCTTATAGGTTTAAGAGCAGATGAGAAGTAGAAGCCCTTCATATTATCAATAGAACTTTCATTGGATCATTTTACTCCTGATTTGAATCAATTACTAGGTCATATGCTAACTTTTGAGCATGATATCAAAGGGGTTATTGATAAGAGTGAAACTCAATCAATGTATTCCAAGGATAAGAAAAAGGCGAGCAAAGCAAAGCAACAACCAGTTGAAGATGAAGGCACTCAAGTCAAGCAAACTTCCTAAGAGGAAGAAGTGGCAAAAGTAGAGGAAGAGGCAAAAATAACAAGGATAATATCAAAGCTTGTTGGATATGTGGTAAGATCAGTCATTTAGCTCATGAATGGTGGCATAATAATCAAGGCACTAGTATTCTTAATCAGCATTTCAATCAAAGAGGCAAAGCTGGAAGAAATCAGAGAGGAAGTTTTAGAGGTAGAGGTGGTAGAAGTTTCTTTGGAAGGAATGGTGGAAAAAGCTTCCAAAACCAATCCTACAACAACAATTACTACAGCTATGCATCAAATAAAAAAGAAGACTGGACTGTAATTATGAATGCAACATGTGAAGTTCCAAAAGAAGACCAAAAGGTATTCTATATTGACTCAGGGAGTAGTAATCACCTGAGTGGGAACATTGCTTTGATGACTTATTTGGAAAATAATGTAATCAGTCCAAACAGGTGACAACACAAAGCATAAGGTAAAGTCTATTGGATCAGTGAAGGCAAAAGATGGAAGCACTCTTTTGAGTAAGGTTCTATATGTTCCCACAATTCTATAGAATTTGATCAGTGTAGGACAAATTGTAGAAAAAGGATATGAAGTGAGGTTCACTAATGATGGAGTTTATGTTGAAGGCCCTATCCAAGGGCATAAGCAAATTGTCACACAAAAGAAAGAATGAAAGCTCTTCACATTGAAGGTACAAGGTAATGTTGGGCATACCTTGCTCACATATGGAGAGCAAAAGATATCTGAGTTGGACCTTTCGCACAAGAGGCTTGGACACTTCAATGAAAGAGGTTTTAAAGAAATGATTAATAGTGGTTCAGTGCTTGGATTACCTAATGTTGCAGGCCAACACATGACATACATATGTGAAGCATGTCAATTAGGTAAGGCTCACAAGCAATCATGCAATAAGCAAGGTTTCATGTATTCAGAGAAACTTGAATTGGTGCATACAGATGTATGGGGCCCCTCAAAGGACTTTAGTATAAATGGTTCCATATATTATGTGATTTTTTTGATGATGCTACCAAGTGGATCACTATTTATGTGATGAAAGATAAATCACAAGTGTTTAGCACATTTAAACACTATCATGTATCTCTAGAGAGGGTTACATGACAAAAATAGAAAATGTTAAGGTCAGATGGAGGGGGAGAGTATTTCTCAAATGAATTCGATGATTATTTGTGGAATGTAGGTATAAAAAGAGAAGTTACTTGCAGGTACTCTCCTCAACAAAATGGTGTACCAGAAAGGAGAAATAGAACTCCTGTTCAGTTTGCAAGATCAATGATGAAAGAGAAGAATTGTCCTAATTATTTGTGGGCTAAGGCTATAAATACAGCTACATACTTGGTTAATATGCTACCATGTAAAGTTTTGCAGGGTATGACACCATATGAAGCTTATTGGGGTAAGAGGCCTACATTAGACTATTGCAAAGTACTTGGTTGCTTAGGATGTGCTTATGCTCCCTCTCAATTAAGGCATAAATTAGAACCAAAAGTTGAAAAGTATTTGTTCATTGGTTATGATGATAAACAAACGGGATACAAGTTCTGGAGTCAATCGACAAAGCAATTCCTTGTATCAAAGGATGTCACATTTGATGAGCAAGGTACTTGGTACTCAGGTACAAATAGTGTTTATGCACATCTTGAAGAAACATTGAATTAGAAGTAAGGTAAATCATGTGAAGAGATGGATAGGTATGTGCTTGAAGATGAAGAGGTGTTGCAAAATCCTTGATCTACACCAGCCAAATGAACTCCAGAAGTATATGGTGGGCCCTTTTAGCTTGCCAATGGATGTATTAGACACCCTATGTACCTTGGAGGATCACTCTCAAAAAGATAGATCAAAACAGATAAGTTGGAGTTAGCTCACAGGTGAAAACTTGCTATTCTTAGTTCATACACCTGTCCAGTGTTTTACATAATTCTCTGAGCACAGCAGCAATTAGCTTAATTACTCTTGGGGAAGTCTAGGTAACTTAAAGAGCTAACTTTCAAGAGTAATCTCATAAAAAATAATGAACCACACACTGAGAATGAGTTTTAACAACTGATGACATCATCCCGATTTTCACGGGCTGCTACAGTTTGAGACCAATGAGCAGAAAAATCAACATAACTCAAAATGTAGGAATCCAATGATTATGAACATTTGCATGATTATACTAGACAGTAAGCTGAATCCAACAAGCTTTAAATCACTGAATTGAGATGAGTAACCACTGAGAAACACCTCTGACAAGATGAGTGAAAAAGTCGGGTACTTGACAGAGAAGTGAAAATGCACAGACACTGTTGACTTCAACTGAACCTAACTGAAGATTGCAACATCCAAATGACATGAAACTTTGTGCGCATATAGTAGACTTACAGAGCTAACTTTACCAAGTTAAATCACTGAACATGATGCTCCAAGCTCAGAGAAAACAAATCTACAAGCTGACTAAGAAAAACTGAGAGTAATGGCAGTGAGTAGTACACTTCACAAGAACATGGAAAGATGAACTCAAATAATCATGAAAATGAAAGTATATTGCTTGTACAATACAATGACTTACTGATACATATGTGTGCCTTGTAATCACACCTTGATATGGCATAAAGCTCAGCTCTTGGAGGTCTTCACATAGGTCTCTCTAACCACGACTAAAACTGCCATCTATTTATAGTTGAGTTTGGGAGGCTAACTTCCCTCAATCACTCTCCAATCAATCAATGATTGATTTGATTCTCTACCTACCACAAATCACGAATTCTTGGCTCCTCTTTCCATTCTTGATCAAGTGGACTCAACCACTTAAGATTCTTTCACTTTTACATTAAGTAAACTCTTCAAAAAAATACAAGAGGTAGTTCACAAGTGAACTTTACATAGTCTTCATTTTGAAGCTTCTTCTAAGACTTTGTGAGACTCAAGCCAATACTTAGGCTTGTCATAGACTTGCTCCAAGAGCTCCCCCTCAAGCCAAGTATGCTTGAGGTCTTCAATCTTCCAAGATTACCTGCAAACCATTCATAGCCTTGAATTTGCAAAGCTTTGTACCATCCAATGCTTTGGTTAGAATATCTGCACATTGTTGATGAGTGGACACATATGATATCTGAATCTCTTTGCTTAGAACCTTTTCTCTTACATAGTGATAATGAACTTCAATATGTTTAGTCCTTGCATGAAAAATAGGATTAGCAGCCAAGTGAATAGAACTCATATTGTCACCAAAAATAGTTGGAGTTCCAAACTCCAATCCAACATCTTTGAATAATGTCTTCATCCACATAGCTTTCTGAGTAGCTATGGCAAGACCTCTATATTCAGCTTCAGTAGAAGAGAGAGCAAATGTGGGTTGCTTCTTGGATGACCATGAAATTAGCTTTGAACCTGCAAAGGTAAGATAACCTGAAGTGCTCCTTCTATCTTCCTTGGAGCCAGCCCAATCTGCATCAGAAAATAGCTTCAAACCTAAATCAGATACATAAGGATAATAAAGTCCTTCATTTATGGTTCCTTTGAGATACTTGAGAATCCTTTTGGCAGCATCCATATGTGGTTTCCTTGGTGTGTGCATAAATTGACTTAGCACACTCACACTGTAACATATATCTACTCTTGTCAATGTGGCATAGTTGAGACTACCCACTAGACTTTGATATGATGTGATGTCCTCTATGAGTTCACCTTCATGTGAGCTCAATTTGTGATTGACCTCCATTGGAGTACCTGCAATCTTACAATCTTGCATCTTGAATTTTGCCAACATGTCCTTAATGTACTTTCTTTGAGTGAGAAACAAACCATGATCTTTGTAGACAACTTCCAAACCTAGGAAGTAGGTAAGTGAACCCAAATCATTTATCTTGAACTCTTCTCTCATCTGATCTTTGATCTTCTTCATACCATCTGCATCATTTCCTGTCAATATAATATCATCTACATATACACATAGGTAGATGACCTCGGAATTACTCTTTTTAATAAAGAGTGAAGGATCTGCCTTGCTTGGTTGAAAGCCTTTGTCCTGCAAGAATGAAACAAGCCTGAAATTCCAAGCTCTTGGAGCTTGCTTGAGACCATACAATGCTTTGTTAAGTTTACACACATAATCAGGATAAACTTGGTTCTCAAAACCAGGTGGTTGTGCCATATATACCTCTTCTGTTATCCAACCATTCAAGAATGCATTCTTTACATCTAGTTGAAGTATCTTCCAATTCTTGGAAGAGGCAATACTAAGCAAAACCCTAATAGTAGGCATCTTTGCCACAGGAGAGAAGGTCTCCTCATAATCGATTCCCTGAGTTTGTGCAAAGCCTTTTGCTACAAGCCTTGCCTTATACCTGTTAATTGAACCATCAGAATTCTTCTTGAGTTTATAGACCCATCTTGAGCCTATTAACTTCATGGATGACGTCTTGGGTACCAAATCCCAAGTGTTGTTTTCCTCAAGTGCTTCAATCTCTTCCTTCATTGCATGCTTCCATTCTGATTTTGCTTTGGCCTCTTCAAATGATGATGGCTCCTCTTGGTTTATATCCTGTGCTATGTAGATAGAGTGTTTAGTTACTAATGAGGTGTCAAACCCATATCTTTCTGGTTTTTTCTTTTCCCTCATAGATCTTCTTAGGCCATGATGTGATGATTCTACCTCATTTCCAAGTTCCTGTAATTTTGCTTTACCTTTAGACTTCCATGCTTTGATCTTTTCCATCTGAGATTCTTCATCATCCTCTGAGGTGTCTTGTTCTTTAATCTTCGGTTGTTCTCTACCAAGATTTGGAAAATCTTCTTCAAGATCATATGGTAAATTGATCTTCCTGCATGAATCTTCATACCATGAATTGTTCTCATCAAAAACTACATCTCTGCTTACCAAGAATCCTTTGTTGGTAGGGTTGTATAACCTGTAGCCCTTTTGATTGTTGTCATATCCAACAAATACACACCTTTCTGCCTTTGGATCCATCTTGCCTCTAACCTGTGAAGGAACATGAGCAAAAGCAATACATCCAAAAAATTTACAATGATCTAAGCTTGGTCTTCTTCCATTCCAAGCCTCATATGGAGTCATCCCATCAAGGGATTTTGAAGGCAACCTGTTAATCAAGTAAGTGGCTGTAGATACAGCCTCAGCCCATAAGTAATTAGGTAAATGCTTTTCATTTAACATAGACCTTGCAGCTTCAACAATTGTCCTATTCCTCCTTTTTGCCACTCCATTTTGCTCAGGAGTGTACCTTGTAGTTACCTCTCTTTTGATTCCTCTTTCTTGAAGAAAAGAATCAAACTCATGGGAGAAGTATTCTCCCCCTCCATCTGACCTTAGCCTTTTTAGTGATTTACTTGTTTGATTCTCTACAAGAGCCAAATATCTTTTGAAACATGAAAAAACTTCATCTTTGTGTTTCATAAAGAATAGGATAGTCCATCTGCTGCAATCATCAATAAAGGAAACATAATACCTTGATCCAGATATTGAAGCTTCCTTGCTAGGTCCCCATACATCTGTATGAACCAACTCCAAGAGATCTCCATGCATATAACCTTTCTTCATGAATGGTAACATGTGAGACTTTCCAAATTGACATGCACTACACTTATAAATCATATGTTGTTTTGACAAATTAGGAAGTCCAAGTACACTTTGGTCCCTGCAGATTTGCTTTAATGACCTTTCACCAATATGTGCTAACCTTTTGTGCCATACTCCCAATTCTGTGAGTGTCTGACTACCATAATTAAAGAGAGCAATATTTCTAGTGTCTTGTAATTCAAATGTGAACAACCTACCTGTCTTTTCACCTTTTGCAATTTTTTTGAATCCTTGACTTAGATCTTCAACAAATGCTCCTGCCTTTGTGAACCTCACTTGCAACCCTTTCTCTACTATCTGCCCAACACTTATCAAATTCTTTGTAATGGTAGGGACATAGAGTACCTTAGTGAGTAGGTTGATGTTTCCATCAGGGGCTTTGACATTGCCTATTTTCTCCACAGGATGTTTTGTATCATCTCCTGTTTGTACCTCATGCTTATTCCTTGGATCTTCTAAATCTGATAGGAGTGCCACATTTCCTGCCACATGATTTGAACAACCTGAGTCTATGTAGAAACCATGCTCGTCAGATTTACCTTTTGGCATGGCCATGTTCATGATCAATAATGAATCCTCTTTGTTTGAGTCTTCTGTGTAGTTATTGTAGTCTCTCCTTCCTTTGTAGCCTCCTTGATAGTTTGAATGATTGTAGTTGTTGTAGTTGCCATGGTAGTTGTTGAACCTTCCTCTTGAGTAGCCATAACTTCCTCTATTGTATCCTCTGCCTCTTTGATTCCTGGAATTCCTAAAGCAATTTTCAGTTGTATGATTAGTTAATCCACAAATAGAACATGAGTTGGAGTCTTGGGATCTCCCCCTACCTTGTCTACCTCCTCTTCCTCTACCTCTGCCATGTCTTCCTCTATTTGCATAGTTAGCTTGATATGTACCTGCTTCATCATCCACTTTCTTTGCCTTTCCTTTGTTATCTTTAGACTTGCTTTTATCCGTGTATAAAGCTGAAGATTGATTACCTTTAGAGCTTTCTCCATTTTTGATAAGCTTTGCCTCTTGAGTAAGTAGTTGCCCAATGAGTGTGTTGAAATCAGGTACATGCATGTCCATGTACAAATCCATAGCTGTGGTGAATGCTTCCCACTTGTCATCTGCCTTCAAGCCATTGATGACCTGCCTTACAATTTGCTCTTCATCTATTACCTCTCCAATGCTTCCCAACTGATCTGCTATGTCCTTGAGCTTTGTGACAAAATCAGTCACATTTTGTTTGGGAGCCTTCTTGAGAGTTGTGAAATCCAGCCATAGTTGATGCTTCCTAGCTTTAGTACTTGAAGAAAAGAAAGCTTCAAGTGCATCCCACACTTCCTGAGATGTCTTACAACTTATAATGTGAGGCAACAAAAAATTTGAGATAGAGTTGAGGAGATAAGACCTTGCAAGTGCATCCTTGGAGCACCATGTGCTCAATCTTTCTTGCTCTTCTTGTGTTGGTTGACTTTTGTTCCTGAAACTTGGCATAACTTCATCTCCAGCCACATAACCATATAAACTTCTACCTTGGAGATAAGCTTCCATTCTTAATGACCAAGCTGAGTAATTACCTCTATCCAATTTGTCAATTGATGAAGGAAATCCATCTGCCATGTTGTCCAACCTTGCTCTGATACCACTGTGAAGAGATGGATAGGTATGTGCTTGAAGATGAAGAGGTGTTGCAAAATCCTTGATCTACACCAGCCAAATGAACTCCAGACGTATATGGTGGGCCCTTTTAGCTTGCCAATGGATGTATTAGACACCCTATGTACCTTGGAGGATCACTCTCAAAAAGATAGATCAAAACAGATAAGTTGGAGTTAGCTGAGAGGTGAAAACTTGCTATTCTTGGTTCATACACCTGTCCAGTGTTTTACATAATTCTCTGAGCACAGCAGCAATTAGCTTAATTCCTCTTGGGGAAGTCTACGTAACTTAAAGAGCTAACTTTCAAGAGTAATCTCATAAAAAATAATGAACCACACACTGAGAATGAGTTTTAACAATTGATGACATCATCCCGATTTTCATGGGCTGCTATAGTTTGAGACCAGTGAGCAGAAAAATCAACATACCTCAAAATGTAGGAATCCAATGATTATGAAAATTTTCTTGCTTATACTAGACAATAAGCTGAATCCAACAAGCTTTAAATCACTGAATTGAGATGCATAACCACTGAGAAACACCTCTGACAAGATGAGTGAAAAAGTCGGGTACCTGACAGAGAAGTGAAAATGCACAAACAGTGTTGACTTCAACTACACATAACTGAAGATGGCAACATCCAAATGACATGAAACTTTTTGAGCATATAGTAGACTTATAGAGCTAACTTTACCAAGTTAAATCACTGAAAATGATGCACCAAGCTCAGAGAAAACATCTCTGCAAGCTGACTAAGAAAAACTGAGAGTAATGGTAGTGAGTAGTACACTTCACAAGAACATGGAAAGATGATCTCAAATAATCATGAAAATGAAATTATATTGCTTGTACAATACAATGACTTACTGATACATATGTGTTCCTTGTAATCACACCTTGATATGGCATAAAGCTCAGCTCTTGGAGGTCTTCACATAGGTCTCTCTAACCACGACTAAAACTGCCATCTATTTATAGTTGAGTTTGGGAGGCTAACTTCCCTCAATCACTCTCCAGTCAATCAATGATTGATTTGATTCTCTACCTACCACAAATCACAAATTTGTGGCTCCTCTTTCCATTCTTGATCAAGTGGACTCAACCACTTAAGATTCTTTCACTTTTACATTAAGTAAGCTCTTCAAAAAATTACAAGAGGTAGTTCACAAGTGGACTTTACATAGTCTTCATTTTGAAGCTTCTTCTAAGACTTTGTGAGACTCAAGCCAATACTTAGGCTTGTCATAGACTTGCTCCAACAAATCAAAGGTTCAAATTTTTGAGGAAGAAGAGAATGATGAAGTGCTAGTTGAAAATGAAGAATTGCCAAGGTTTGATCCAAAATATGATGAACCAAAAGCTTCAAGAAGTGGAGAACTCAGAAGAGCATCAAGAAACAAAAGAAAACCTATAAGGTATAGCTATGACACCTCTTTCTTGACAACTAAATATTATGCTTATATAGTGAAGGTAGATGAAGACTCATCCCTATATGGTGAATCCAAAGGAAAAGAGAATTGGGAAAAGCTATGAAGGAAGAGTATGATGCACTCATTGAGAATGGGACTTGGGACTTGGTACACAAACCAAATAATAAGAATGTAATTGGATGTAAGTGGGTGTACAAAACAAAAAGATTTGCATATGGAAGTGTGTATAGGTACAAAGCTAGACTTATTGTAAAAGGATATGCACAAACTTATGGTGTGGACTATGATGAAACATATAGTCATATTGCAAAGATGACAAGCATAAGGACTCTCATAGCTATTGCTGCTTCGTAGGTTCAAAATTGTCTCAATTAGATGTGAAGAATGCATTCTTAAATGGTTACATTTCAGATGAAGTCTAGATGGAACAACCGGAGGGGTTTAAAGATCAACATATTCCAGATAATGTGTGTAAGCTCAAGAGAGCTTTGTATGGCTTGAAGAAAGCCCCAAGGGCATGGAATTAGAGGCTTGTAAAGTTGTTGAAGGAACTGGGTTTTCAATCATCAGAGGTGGATAGTAGCTTGTCAGTCAAAGCAAGTGAAGATGGTTTTATTTATGTTGATGACATAATACTCACAAGTACAGATGACAAAGGCATACAAATGCTTAAAAAGTAGATGGAGAAAGAATTCAAGATCAGTGACTTGGGAGATTTATCATACTTCTTGGGAATGGAGATTCTATATACTCAACATGGAGTATATGTAACTCAAGAAAGGTATTTGAAGAATTTACTAATCAAGTTTAACATGGAAGATTGCAAGATAGGATCAACCCCAATGGAGCTAAACCACAAATGGAGTAGATATGTAGGAGAGGAATTCAAAGATATGAAGCTTTATCAGAGTTTGGTGGGTAGCTTGATTTATGTTACATTGACAAGGCCTGATTTATCATATGCAGTTGGAGTTCTATCTCAATTCATGCATTGTCCAAGTAAGGAACATTGGATTGCAAGTCAAAGGGTACTAAGATATATTAAGGGCACACTTAAAGAAGGTTTGTATTATGGGTTTACATGAGATACAAGAATCAAGATATATAGTGATACAGATTGGGCAGGAAATTCTGATAATAGAAGATCAACATATGGGTATTGGTGTAATGTGGGAGATAAATTGATTTCTTGGTGTTCTAAGAAGCAACACACAATTGCTTTATCATCTACAGAAGTAGAGTATAAATTGAAAAGGAAGTCATATGGTTAAGAATTTTCATAAAGAGTTTTAACATCAATCAGAGTGTTCCTATCATTTATGGAGACAATGCGAGTTCCTTGTATTTGGCAGATAACCCTATGTTTCATGCCAAGACCAAACATATTGAGATTCAATATCACTTCCTGACAGAAAAGGTGATCGATAAAGAGATAGAGATAATGCATACTCCTACAAAAGATCAAGTTGCAGATATGTTAACAAAGAGCTTGGATGGACCTAAGTTGCAGAGGTTTAAAGAAATGGCAGGTATAAAGAAGATTTAGGTAATCACAATTAATGATTGAGGGGAAGTTGTTGGAGCAGGACAATCATAAATTGATGATTACAAAGAGGTTTGAATAATGAGGAAAAGGAGGAAGGACGAAGCATAAAAAAAGAGAAGAATCAGAGAGAGATGATTTGCAAATCCATGTATATTAATCTTGTAAATAGTTCTTAGACACTTTGTATTAGTGACAAATCTTGATATAAATATCTACATACACTTGTATATAGGCGTGTCATATATGAGATAATAAATATAGATGAATAGAGGATGTGTAGATGATGAGAAAGTGAGTTTGAAGTGAGAATTATCCATCAGATGTAAGTTCAAGTGAATAGAAGTTTTTTTCACAGAGTTATGCATCCATCTTTCTAAAAATTCTCCTTCTATGCTTAGCAAATGGAGAATCTTTTTGTACATGTCTAAGTCTATAGTTGATGCATCTATGGTCTAGATTTGAGAGTCTAATTGTAATCAGGCTGAGAGAATTATGAGTAGGAACATTCATATGTATAAAAATGATGAGTGACTTCTGAAATAGGTGCAATGTCGATTGTGAAAGATTTGATCAGATCTCATTGTAGAGTGTAAAGTTTTACAAAAATGAGCACTCAAAATCTAAGTGGGAAGGTAAACTATCTAGGTCTAAAAGCATTTGATTAAAGGGGTTATAGATTGAGAGAACTAAGTGTTTAAAGTTGCATATGTGAAAGTCACTTGCAGAGAAAGCTTTTTTGACACATATGTTTACTTATTGACATAAATATGAAGTTTTGTAAGTTCTTTTGGGACTTTTCTGAGTGAACCCATAATTAAGAGAAGTGTTAAGTGTTCATAATTGGGTAAAGACTTCCAAAATTGGTGAAGGTTTTGAGCTATGCTTGATATAGAGTTTTTCTAAATTCAAGTATAGCTTGTCTTTTGGAGATTAAACATCTCCATCAGTGCAGTAGTAAAGGAAACACTTTTCTTTAGAAAAGAAGGGGGCTCCAACACACACATTTCTTGCCTAGATGGGAGTGAAGCTTTAAGATCCTCAATCTGGAGGTCACATGGGATGTGTGTACACTTTAAATAAGAAGGTGTGAGGTGTGTGACCTTCTACTTCAATCCTCAGGTATTGCATATTGAACCAAGATTATAGTAATCATTTCCTAAGGCCCAATTCTAATATGTGGTCATAAATGTGATAATGTGGGGCATAAGGATTGGGTAACTCTCCTTGTCATGTAATACTTTCTTGGACTCTATCTATGCCTATTCTCTTATTCTTTGTTCCTCCTCTTTACATTTCTAGGCTCTATTCAACTATGTGAGAATTTCCTCCATAAAGGGTTCTCGGTAGAGTTTTATTCAGCAAACACTGATGTAATTGGGTAATACATGTCCTATTAGCATGCCTAACTACACTCCACCACTCTTGGAGATTTTATTAATAATCATTGGTCTATAATCACATTTTTCCAACCTACATGCAAGTTGTTTCAACATCTAAACCAACAATTAGGTGCCAACTTTTAAGCCTTTATCTTTTATATGTATGCCAAAGTAGGAACTGAGAGCTCCTTATATGTTAAGCGTGCAAATGATGTGCTTCTGATCATTGCTGTGTATCTGTATGAAATGGCTGCTCATTGGTCCTAATGAGAAGCATATTTTTGAATTTAAGATTGATTTGCATGCCTCTTTTGAGATGCCTTATTTGGGGCATTTGCATAATTATTTGGGCATTCAATTTATGCAAGCTAGTGGGGGAATTAAGATCAAAGGGACTACCTACCCCATGATGTAAACCATCTATGTCTAGGGATCCCATCTGTCCCTAGATCCCCAAAAACTACTTGGAACCCAAATGTCCAAGTATATTTCTTGGGATCCCATATGTCCCAAGATCTTTGAGATGCCATATGTCCCACATACCATGGATCCCATATGTCCATGGAACTAAAAACCAAGGGATGCCATATGCCCCACACTTGGATGCCATATGTCCAAGATATGTATAAGGATCCATATGTCCTTAGATCCTTAAAAACAATGGACTAAGTGGCCCCATATGTCACTAGTCCCCTACATTACAAACAAAAGGGTCATCACATGGAGGGAGGGTGTTGAGAGTTCCATGTTCCACCCTTTTGTCTAAGTCCACTTTCATTCTCATGTAAGCTCATTTATCCCACATGGAAGGGAATTCTCATGGATTAAAGAGTCTTCTTCAAAAATATCAGATGAGGAAATATTAGGTAAGGGAGTTCCATTTCAATTTACATTACAAGAAAAAAGTGATGTTTCTACTTTTTTAGCATATAGTAGTGAATGCATGCAAGCCTTCATTAGCGAGTATGAATAGGAGCTTCGAAATCTTTGAAGTAAAAGGCGAAACAAAAGATATAGATGTAATCTCGATGGTAATGAGAATAAAAATATATATCTTGTTTCACAAAGTGGCTATATACTAATATGCAATGATCCAATGCAAATAATGAACAAATCTCAAATGAGCAAAGAGAGCTAATGATAGGTTGTGAAAAAAGGGTAATTTAATTTTAATAATATTCTATTTGTTCACATATATGTATATTAGTTTCTCTTTAATAATTTTATTTTTATTGCACGATATTTACATAAAAGAGAGGAGTCTAGCATTGTTTCTTCTTTCCAGAAACTATCACATGCTAGCTCAAAAGAAATGAACCTTATAGATAGCAAAATAAGCTACGTAGGAACCATTGTTGATATCTACAAAATATCATTTCGCATGTTCAAACACGTAAAAGAAAAGTTTTTATTTTCTATGATATAGTTTATTATTTTTTTAAGCACATAATAATGAATTTTTGTTATTTTATATTTTGATAGATTATTTTGAAGATTGATTGGTTTCAAGCTGAGTGTAAAGGTAGTAATTCCACATTGAGAAGGGAATTATCTGGGTTTTTGGGCAATTGATTCTTCAAAAATAATGCAATTAACTAGACAACCATATATTATTCCTAGGCATTTTGAAAAAGAATTTTTTTAATAAAAACTTTGATGCTCATCCTTGGTAGCAAGTGATTCATGTTCAACCTAGAGGTGAGTCATTGCTTGAACACTTTATTGTTAGAGAGATCAAAGAAAGTCATGTTGATGTTTCATCATCAGATATTGATATATCAACATCTCAATGAGAAATTAGAACTGTTGTACATAACAACGATAATAATCTACTTCATGAAGATGATAATACTCAACATGATGATTCTACTGATGATGAAGAGGAACTACTAAAAATCGATATTATTCCATCAGGAAATGATGTCATTAATGAGAACACACATTCAACAATAGAAGATATAATAGAAATCAATCAAGATAATGAAGATGATACTACACTGATGTCCTACCAAAATGATGGTAATAATGAAAACACATGAGTATATTAGATAGTAGATCCTACTCTAGTTATCGATCCTTAACTTGGATCATTTGAATGGCTATCAAACAATAGGTTCTCCTTTATATAACTAGAATATAGGTGAATCCCACCACAAAGATGAAAACATGTTCTTTTAAGTTAGAGCATGAAGCTCGAGGGTATGCCTAAAATTTTGTATATAGCTTTATTTTCTAGGACAAAATTTCTCTCATGTATATATGCATATGTGTGTGTGTATATGTGTCTATATTCATGTGTGTTTATTCATGCGTGTTATATGTATTCATATGTTAGTATGCACATATCAATGTTTCATGTGTATACATGTGTGTGCATGTTTGTGATATATATATGCATATGTTAGCGTGCACACATGTATGTATGCATGTGCATTTGTGTGATATATGCAAGTGTATATAAATATGTATGCATGTATATGTATGTGTGCATGTAGGCATGTATGTGTGATGTGTATGTATCTACATGAGTGGTTTATATATATCTACGTGTATATACATGATGTGTATACATCTTTGTATGTATTATGGTCCTCGTTGATTCGAAAAGCTATATATAGCAGCATAAGGTTGCGAGGAGAGACATCTCTCTAGTATGTGGTGGGAGGACTAGATGCAATGTGTATATATACTTCAACCATACAACAAACACATACGAGCACGAAAGTGGGAGAAAAGTATGGTTGAAATTACCATACATGCATACATATATATATATATATATATATATATATATATATATATATATATATATATATATATATATATATATATATATATATATATATATATATATATATATGTGTGTGTGTGTGTGTGTGTGTGTGTGTATATATATATACATGTGTGCAAGGTTGTTTCTTGAATTTTTTTACTTGTATCTGACTCCCACGTCAGATAAGGTATATATATATATATATATATATATGTGTGTGTGTGTGTGTGTGTGTGTGTATAAATAGGTGTATATATATGTATATATATATATATATATATATATATATATATATATATATATATATATATATATATATATATATATATATATATATATATCCCTAGAACTTTATATGTATATATATATATATATATATATATATATATATATATATATATATATATATATATATATATATATATATTCCATCAAGTCCACTTTTAATCTCTTTTCGGGTTCTTGGGGATGGTAGGGGTCTGACAGTGCAGAGGCCCTTTACTTAATTTTCCCAATTAACCATTTAATCAAACAGTAATCCTACGTCAAGGCATTAACTTTTGTTACACAGTTATGATTCTTTGATTACGGTTATCTTCACACAGTAGGTTATCGCACAAAGTATTAGCCACACAGTCATACAAACTTATTGATGTTAAGACAATGTTACTGTGTTAGTAATAAATTATGGCAATTCAACAGAATAATAGTACTCCAATTATCTACAAACTCTGCACCACGGCATCTTTGCACGGTCGCAATCGCCTAGACAGACAATCTGGCCATCTCGTCTCCTCTACTGCTGGAGAACCCCATAATGTCTTTTCATTAATAGATAAAAGGTTACATCTCTTCGCTATGCCCTTTCGGTCGTGCGATATATGAAAATAAAATTACATTATGCCAATCCGGCAGCCTAACACTGGCATGCACGATGGACTCGAACCCGCAAAGAGTAAGGCTCATCTACGATGCCTTGTATGTATGTGGTTCGGGCTAATTGAAAGTCCTAGTGATCCTCTATTTTAAGGAATCTAGCATAAGCTTTAAAGTATTTGGCTCCACCAGTTGTGCGTCAGTTTGTACTGAGCTAGTTGCAATTACTTGATTCATCAGTGCATCAGTCTGCGTCTGCAAAAATGCCTCTTGTAAATAAAATTCATTGGCTAACGTAGCATCTCTGCTTAGTCTCATATCAACAATTTGACCATCAATTCTAGACAATCTCTCTGCTTGAAAGCCTAGCTGCTTTTCTCTACATTCCAGCTCCTGAGCTTGATATTGAATTGTTTTGTAATATGCATCCCTTTCTTTCATAATACCTGCCATCTCCTTCTTTATCTGAATTGTTCGGGCCGTCTGTGCATCTGAATCTCTACTTTTCTGCAATAGTTCGGCAGATACTAGCTTTAATTCCTTAGTGTTCTGAATGGCTAAGTCTACCATTTATTGCCCTTTCTGCGTGACCTCATCCAGCTGTGCACGAGTTTCTTCCAACAAATTTCCAATCGCCACACAAGCATCTTCCTTATCCTGTACCAACTGATTTAACTGCTTGATCTCTTCATCGCGAGTGGATAAAAGAGCATCCTTTTCATTCAACTCAGCAAAGGCAACATCTCGTTGGGCAATCAAGGTGTCCTGCTCTGCGATCCTTGTTTTAAGTTGTTGAAGCTACATGTGCAGGGCATGGTTCTCTGCCTTGACCGCATTGGCTTCTTCCTGCAACAGAGCAATATCTGACTCTAACAAATCAATTTTGCCTTGCAGATCCTATCTGATATTGTCGGTTTCCAGCTTCATTTGAAGAGGTAACTGCTGAGAGAATTGAATCAGGAGACGATCCATAGATTCCAGTTCATTAAACATCGGGGTCGGAGTTGGAAGAGCAGGAAGTGGTTGGGATGAAGAGAATGATAATAGGTGAGGAGAGGGTGGTGGAGAGTAATCGAGAGAAGATGAGGGAGTAATGGGTGCGTCAGGAACAAAAGGCTCAATGGGAACAACAAGCTCAACAGGGTTCATTGGTGGAGGAAGTGGGATAAGAGTATTCGGCATCAAGATTATACCGGTTGTATTTTGCTTTGTCACCTCAGTTCTGTCAATCATAGCGTCCACCATGACAATCACTTCGTTAATAGTTTTTGCAACAATTTCTTTCACAACTTCGTGATTCTGCTGATGAGAATCCGCCTGAGAAGAAACTTCTTCGGAGTCTTCCATGTTGACATCTTGTTCCTGTTGCTTAATTGGAGAAGAAGGAACGGAGGAATCGACATGGATAGATGTAGCAGTGTCGTGGAAGACTTCTTCTTCATGGCCACTAGTTGATCCCTACACTTGACTTTCAGAGGGGCTAACACATCTGCGTTTTCGACGAAAAAGTTGCAACAGGTCTGCATCATCATCGTCCTCATCCTCGAGCATGTAAGTAGATTCTTCATGTAACAAGAAGGGGGCGGTTGGAGGTGGTTGCGCAGCTTGGAGCACCGGAAAGAGGAAAGTAAGGATGTGGGGTAAACGGGAACGAGGAAGGTCACCCTTAGTAACTTGTTTGATAACCGATACACATTCACGGTGAATGCGCCGGAAATAAAAGGAAGCAAAATTGACAAACTCACGGGAAGCGGTATCTATCATCGAATAGAATAGGCGGGCAATACCATAGGTACATTTCTGTAGATTCAGGGTGGCTACCAAAAATTGCAGAGCAGTACGCTCTGGTTCAGGTCTACACAAAATGGCATACTCATTAGATGAGTGTCGGGGAAACAATTCATGCATGATGGCCATCGAAAGAAGGGGACCATTCTCCAATCCTTCACGAGGAAGTCGAAAAGCTTCAGCAAATGTAGCTAAAGTAATAATGACACGAGATGGTAAACACGCAATGGGCTAACACTGCTCGATAGCAGGTGTGGTAGCGATGGCAGAAATAAGTTGCGCATGGAATGGTTGACACTCCACTGAATGCTAAGGCAATTCAGCGAAGGCCAACAGACCATACGTGTGCAAATACTCACTCACGTCTGGGGCGAGACCTGCACGGAAAGTAGCGACATTTGCTAGTGCTTCCATGGCGCGCACAAGTAAACACAAGAACACAGAAGACAAAGAACACACAATCACACAAACACAATAGCGATTATCAGTAAAAGAAACAAGATTTAGTAGAAACACGGGCAATATTAGGCGGTCGAAAACCCTAATCATCGCACGGTATTGGAAGGATATCCATCATAATTACGGCATGCATGCAGGAGCAGAAACAGTAACACAGAGCGGCGATTAATCATATTTAGATATCAAAACGAGGAGATTATGGTCTGTGGTCAACCGAAATACGGGGATAAAAAGAAAACAAGTGACACGCAAAAAAGATGAGGTACACGTCATCGGTTATCGGCCGATTGTTGATATGTGTGAAGCTTAGATCCATCAATCACTTTTGGAAGGGGAACTCCGGTTAAGGTGGCCAAGTGAAAAGTAGCAGGTCCCACTTGTTCAATAATTCGCTAAGGACCGAACCACCATAACTTAAATTTTCCGGCCACTCTGTTTGCTTTGGCATTATAGAATAACACAAGTTGGCCTACCGAAAAAACAGGGGTCTTGAGGAAACGATCATGAGTACGGGCTTGACGAA
This sequence comes from Ceratopteris richardii, assembly GCA_020310875.1. Classification (NCBI taxonomy): domain Eukaryota; kingdom Viridiplantae; phylum Streptophyta; class Polypodiopsida; order Polypodiales; family Pteridaceae; genus Ceratopteris; species Ceratopteris richardii. The sequence goes on from CM035419.1 coordinate 64,360,387, forward strand.
GTTGAACTTCTTGAAGGGTCATGAAACTTTCCCAGCACTGTTCATCCAATGATCTGAGCGTATCCAACTGAAATGGCAAAGATTCTTCCGGCAGCCATTTCTGAGCTAAGGCAACACGCAGACTCGGTATCACTACTTGCATGGGCGCAATAGCTTCTATACCGTAAGCAAGTTTAAACGGAGTTGTTCCGGTGGCTACTTTGTACGTGGTCCGATATGCCCATAATACGGAAGGTAGGAGTTGATCCCAACGTTTCGGACATTCCAAAATAATTTGCAAAGCATATTCAACAAAGTCTTATTTGTACTTTCAGCCAGACCATTAGCTCGTGGATAGTACGGTGAGCTGAATTTATGCATAATCTGAAAAGTTTGAGTTAGCACTTGCATTAAGTTGTTGGCAAAATGTGTTCCTTGGTCCGTCACTATTTCTAGAGGTAATCCATAACGTGGGAAGACATCCTTCATCAAACATTTTGCCACCAAAATAGCTGTGGCAGACCGTAAAGACCAAGCTTCTGCCCATCTAGTGGCATAATCTGTACACGTCAATATGTATCGAGTATTGGTGAGGGTTGCTGGTGGCGTTATTGGGCCAATAAAATCTAGACCCCACTTCTGGAAGGGTTCCAAAGGTAAGACAGGTTGAAGAGGAAAGAAATGTCGCTGCAAGAGCTGTCGAGACTGTTGACAGGCATCACATTGTTGCACAAACTGAACCACATCTCTGTACATTGTAGGCCACCATAGCCCACTTTGCAGAATTTTCCAGTGAGTAAGATCAGATCAGCTGCGAAGTGTCATCCAGAGGGTAATGAGTGAGCCATAGTAATAACTGATTCCACTTCATGTGGAGGAATACATATAAGTAAAACGTGAGTATGATCTAGGTAATACAGTTGACCCACAATCAATCGGAATCGTCGACTGTAGACTGCAATTTTTTGGCGTAGAGTAGTGGGAGTATGAGGAGGAAGACAGCCGTCGGTGAGGAAACTTAGTAATGTATCATAATGTGAAGGAGCAACAGGAGGTTCTTCAGATTTTTCAGTAGTTGTCTCAGTAACGTAAATTGTTGGTGTATTGTCATCAACCCCTACCGGAGACTCACAGGAATCCAATCGAGATAGAGAATCAGCCAGGGCATGTGTTGTGCCGGGTCGATGAATAACTTCATAATCGAACTCCTGTAATAGTAAAACCCATCTAGCCAACCTACCACCTAAATGTTGTTGCCGCACCAAGTACACCAGTGCAACATGATCCACATGAAAAGTAAACTTACGGCCTAACAAATAATGCCAAAATTTCTTAACAGAGCACACCAATCCAAGGCATTCGCGTTCTATCACAGAGTAATTTTTCTCTAGAGGAGCTAATCGACGGCTCGCATAGTACACAGGCCGAAACCATTTGTCAATTTGTTGCATGAGGACACTACCAATCGTAATATCTGACGCGTCCACAAAGACATGGAACGGTCGTTCCCAATCAGGTGGTTGCAGGATCGGGGCCTGCGTCAATAAGACCTTCAACCGATCAAATGCATTTTGGCATTCCTGTGTCCAATCATACCGTCGCGAAGCGTTGGTCATAAGCCTGTTAAGTGGTGTTGCTAAGTGAGCTAACCATCATAAGTACCTGCCATGCCACCAGATTTGACCAAGAAAGCGCATAACGGCTTTTGGTGTCGTTGGGACTAGTGCCTCCAACACGGCTGCTACTTTATCCGGATTGACTTGTATTCCTTATTTAGAGATAATATGGCCGAGAAGTTTACCATAGGAGACCGCAAAAACAGATTTGGTCGGATTCAAGCATAATCGATACTCTCGGCATTTTTCAAAGCAACACCGTAAATGATACAAGTGCGTTGAGTCTTGCCAAATAAAGAAAAATCGTCCAAATATACTTGCATAAAGGTAGTTAAGTAGGGTGAAAAGACTTCCTCCATGCATCTTTGGAAGGTACTCGGGGCATTCCTTAAACCGAACCACATTACGGTGCAAGCATAGACACCCCAGTTAATGATAAAAGTTGTCTTCGGTATGTCCTATTCCGCCATCCTCACTTGATTATATCCACTGTACCCATCCAGAAAAGAATACATTTCGTGCTCTGCTACCCGATCGAGCATTGTATCGAGAAAGGGGAGAGGGAACTCATCTGGTACAGTGGCCGCATTGTGTTTTCGGTAGTCAACACAGAACCCAACTATTTATTTTTCTTCGGGACGATTACTATTGGAGATATCCACTCTACATGTTTGATGGGAACAATGAATCCAACCTTTAGAAGGCGATCTAACTCGGCTTTCACTTGGGCTGTATAATGCGGATTCATTATGTAACTAGATTGTTTGATTGGCCTCGCATCTGGTTTGAGCGCTACCCGATGTTGATAAATCCGCGGGTCAAGACCTTTCATGTCTCTATAATCCCAAGCAAAAACATCGGAGAATTCATGCAGGAGTTGTACCAAATCATCTTGGAATGTCTCTGCTAATCCTGCCTTAATCTTAACTGGTCGTGGGTTGGCCGTGTCACCCAAATTATATGTTACTAATTGATCTTCCGGTAGGTAAATTTGTCGAGGTTTTACCAAATCATCAGCTGGCTGCAATAGTTGATGTAAGGTTGCTTCATCCATAGCTACGCTATCATCTGCTTCTGCATCTCCGGTCACTAGTACGACCGTACAAGCTGCGAGACTCCACTTGTCTGCTACCGCCTGGAGATCGATAGTACCTAATGAAATCAGATCCTTATTGGTCTTCAAGAACGCCTCTTCCTCATCATCAGATAATCCATCCAACATATGGACCGGCTCCACTACGTATGGTCGTGCATGAAGATCATAGGGTTGCATAGCATCCAATTTAACTACATATTTCCGGTGATAGTCTTTGAAAATTAACTCGGGCTAACCAATCCTGTACAACTTTGGCTTGCTTCAGCCATGGTCGGTCGAAAAAAAAGTTGTAGTCGAGGCTGGATTCTGGTAATTCTAGGACTACAAAAGTCATTTTAAATGTAGTGCCCTGCAAGGTAATCGGAATATTACATACTAGTCCCACCGGATATACTCGGGATTGGTCTGCCATTCGTACAAAAAATTGTACGGGTTCAATTTGGGTCCAACCCAATTTCCTGCAGAGTGCAGTTGTTGCAATATTCACACCCGACCCGCCATCAATTAGCACTTGGATAATCTTCTGGTTTTTATGCCATATGGTGATCAATGGAACTGAGTGATCCACCGTAGAATCAATTTCCGGTTGTATGGTTGCAATCACCGGAGTACGTGAAGACCCAGGGCTAACCTGCTGTTGAAATTGCTGCCTTACTCTTGGCACTAAGGCGAGCAATTGTCCAAAAGGGAGTGTGATTGAAGCCTTAGATAGGATATCCCATACCTGATCTGTTTGGGTCGTAATTCTCACCGATTCTGATGATGATTCTAATGTTGTTGGGGCAAAAATTTGTTCATTCGATCTTGCCTGTGGTAGAGGGACCTGTGTTACCGAAATTGGATCAGGAAACACAGTCGGCTCCTTAGCTGTCCATTGACTAGCCTTTGCAAACATTCACTGCTGCTCATGGATACCAGGCTCGAACACTTCAGCTACTGGCTGCAACTGCTTACCCGATCTTGTTTGCACGACAGCTACTTGTGACTTGACTGGTGAAATATAAACCATGTTGGTCATTGGATTTTGTCGCTCCTTCTTCCTTTTATTGTACTCTGCTGCTTCCTTGAAAAATCTACGGATGTGGACAACCTCGCAACAAAAATGACATCGAGAGGGTGGAAGAGAGGTACCTTCCGCTGATGTACCCGCCTGCCATCGATTTGAATTGAAATTGGTGTTCTGCTGACCCCGGTAATTCCTATATCCTTGCGACTGATTGGTTCGCATCTATGGTGGCACGTAATGGGTTGCTGGCTGACCTGGTTCTTGTATGATGGCGTTTATAGCTTCTCTACCTTGCACCTTGGCATTATACGCATAGGTTTCTGTTGAGTGTCCTGTTGTGTTATAGATGGCACAATATATCTGGTTAAGGGCACATATAGAACTGGTGTGCCCTAGATTTTTGCACTTGGTACAATACACCTGTTTGGCCGGATCATCTGCTACATTATTACTGGCTTTTAGCCATTCCAATTCC
>CM035419.1:64369558-64517058 GCA_020310875.1 Ceratopteris richardii
CATATCCGTGACCCTATCCTTCTGATTTTGCACTTGATTCTCAAGACGCTCGATCATCTAGTTCTGAAACTCAATGGTCTTGTAATAGGCGTCGCGTTCTTTTCGAGCATTGGCGAGATCTTTTTGGTTTTTAGCTTCCCGGGTTAATTGACGCCGGAGCATTCTGTTGACTTCATCCAAGCACTCCTGGGCTCGTCGTAACTCATCTTTGATTTGGTCGGTCTCTCTCTGTTGATCTTGATTTTTCTGGATACTTTCCTGCAGTTGGGCCTTCGTTTCTTCGACCAGGTCTTCGAGTGAGGAGCTGATCTCGTCTTTTTCTTGGAGCGCAAGCTTCAATACCCGAATTTCTTCGTTGGCTTTGTTGAGGAGCTAGTCTTTGGCAGCCAGTTGCGCCAAGGCCTCATCCCGTTGTTGTAGCAATGCCTGTTGTGCCGTAACTTGGCCTTGGAGATCTGCTACTTGGGTGTGTAAGTGATGATTTTCGGCTTTGACTGCTTCGACTTCTTCTTGGAGAGGTGTGATGTCTGCTTCCAAGAGGTCTACCTTGTGCTGGAGATCCTGTCTGATGGTGTTGGCGACGTCACTCAGCTGTGCGGGAAGTTGCTGGGAAAGGGAAATGAGCATATGGCCCATGGTGGCTAGTTCGGAGAATACCGGAATAGAGGGGAGGAGCAGTGGGTGTTGCGGTTGCGCCGAGGTGTGGGTTTGAAGTTGGGGGGATGTCGGGGGCGAATAGTTGAGGGAAGACGACGAGGATTCCGGTTCCGGTGTGGGAATAGGGTTGACTGGGGGGGGGGTCTGGGATGGGCAGAGTCGGGGTTTGTTACCTGATTGCTTGTTTGTTGGTTCTCGGTAGTGTGGTCGATTGCGGATTCGACGGCCTTCAATAATGTGTTTAGCGCATCCCTACCGGGTTGCTGCCCGTCTTGTTGGGGCTCGGAGGTTGCTTCGGTGGAGACCATTTCGGTTTCGGTTTGGTTTTGCTGGTCTTGGTGGTGATCGGCCGAGGATTCGTTGTGGATGGAAGTGGCGGTGTCGTGGAAGGTTTCTTCTTGTTCGTCGTTGCGGTTGTCCTGATTCTTGTTGGCAGATCTTTGTGCTTCGCTTTCCGAAGAGCTGATCCGGATGCGCTTCGTGCGGAAGAGTTGGTTGATTTCCTCCTCTTCTTCTGCATCGTCCTCGAGTGGTTGTACTGAATCTTCATGCTTAAGTATGGGGCCTCGGGGTGGTGGTTGTGCGGCGAGGATGGTTGGGAAGAGGAAAGAGATGATATGGGGAAGACGAGAGCGCGGGGTGTTTCCTTTATTTACTTGCTTCATGATGGCGACACACTCCTTATGGATTCTTTGGAAAAAATACGAGGCGAAGTTGACGGGTTCGCGGGCTGCTAAATCTAAGGCGGAGTAGAAGGGGCGGGAGATGCCGTAGGTGCGCTTCTGCAAATTAAGGATGGCAACTAGGAATTGGAGGGCGGAGCGTTCGGGTTCGGGACGACAGAGGATAGCGAACTCGTTTGAGGAAGATCGAGGGAATAATTCGGTCATGCGGGCGAGGGGGATACTGGGGCCATTTTCTCGGCCGTGCGGGGTGAGGCGGAAAGCTTCAGAGAAGGCGGGGAAGGTGATGACGGTTCTGGAGGGTAGCGAAGGGAAAACCCATTGGCGTTCGGTGGCAGGGGATTGGGCGATGGCAGAGATTATTTGCGCGAAGAAGGGATGGGCTTCCACTGAGTGCCAGGGCAACTCAGCGAAGTTGGCCAAACCTTGGCAACGCAGGTATTCACCTACCTCAGTAGGGATACCATCGCGAAAAGCAGTGTAATTGGCTAGCGCTTCCATGGCGATTGCTAATACAGACTAGGAACAGGACTACAAAGCACAAGTTCGCACAGATTACTAACACTCACCACAGTAGCGATTTTTGACATTGTCGAAGGGGTTAAATAGGAACAATACGGTGGGGTGGGAAAGGGGGTTGGGTATCATTGTGCAGTGCGGGAATGATATTTGTTTTCATGCAGGCGTGCGTATTCGAGTGACTGGTAAGGGGGGGCGGCTGGTACGAAAAGATTTTCTAAAATACGGCTATTTATAAAAAGAAGAAAGAAAAAGGGAAAGGATTAAACAAAACGCGGTCCACCGCCGAAAAATTTAATGCGGGCTAGGGACGTGATGATATGGCCGCAGCTTCGACCCATTGATTACTTTCGGGAGTGGATTTCCGGTCAACGTAGTCAACCGAAAAGTTGCGGGACCGACTTGTTCTGAGATTTTGAAAGGGCCGAACCATCGAAGTTTAAATTTTCCTGCGGCTCTATCCGATTTTGCGTTGTAGAAGAGTACGAGCTGTCCTACCGAAAAGATTGGCGTTTTCAAATATCGATCGTGTGTCTTGGCTTGTCTTAGTTGTACTTCGCGCATGGTTAAAAAACTGAGCCATCGGTGCTCATCAAGTTCTCTGAGTGCGTCCATTCGTGCTATCAGTGAATCTTCCGGTAGCATCTTCTGAGTGATTGCTACACGCAGGCTTGGGATGACTACTTCCATGGGTGCTATTGCTTCTAAGCCATAAGCTAGTTTGAAAGGTGTCAAGCCTGTTGTTACCTTATATGTAGTTCGGTATGCCCATAAGACTGCAGGTAGTAGTTGATCCCATCTTTCCGGTGCTTCCATGATTAGTTTCCGGAGGATATTCAATAGTGATTTGTTTGTACTTTCGGCCAAACCATTGGCACGAGGGTAATACGGTGAACTGAGTTTGTGTGTCACCTGGAAGGATTGGGTGAGTACCTTCATTAATTGATTTACAAAGTGAGTACCTTGGTCTGAGACAATTTCCAGTGGTAAGCCGAAACGTGGAAAGACATCATTCAACAGGTATTTTGCTACTGCCACCGCTGTAGCCGACCGTAAAGCCCATGCTTCTACCCATCTTGTTGCGTAGTCTGTACAGGTTACTATATATCTGTTGTTACTGAAGACTGCTGGAGGTGTAATTGGACCTATAAAATCTAATCCCCATTTCTGAAATGGTTCTAATGGCATGACTGGCTGTAAGGGAAACAAGTGCCGTTGTAGCGGTTGTCCAGACCTTTGATAGTTATCGCAGTGTTTGACAAATTGGGCCACATCTCTGTACATAGTTGGCCACCAGAGACCACTCTGCAGAATTTTTCGGTGAGTCAAATCTGTGGCAAAGTGACCACCAGTAGGGGTCGAGTGAGCCATCGTGATAACTGAGTTAATTTCATGCGGAGGAACACAGCGAAGTAGGATTCCGGTGTGATCTGCATAATATAGTTCTCCAGCAACTAACCAAAATCGGCGGCTAAAGACTGCAATTTTTCTGCGTACTGGTCTTGAAACTTGAGATGGAAGGCAACCATCAGTGAGAAAGGTCAAGATCTGATCATAATATGAAAATGGAACAGGTGGGTCTGCAGGTTCTTCAGTAATTGGTTCTGATACATAAATTGCGGGTGTCGTGTCATCTATACCCACCGAAGATTCACCGAAATCTAAGCGAGATAAAAAATCTGCTAAGGCGTGTGAACTGCCTGGTCGGTGAATGACTTCGTAATCAAATTCCTGCAATAGTAAGACCCATCGTGCTAATCGGCCTCCTAGATGCTGCTGCCGAACTAGATAGACAAGTGCAGCGTGATCTACATGAAATGTGAATTTACGGCCTAGCAAGTAATGTCTAAATTTTTTGACCGAATATACTAGTCCTAAACATTCTCTTTCTGTTACAGAGTAATTTTTCTCAGCAGGGGCTAATCTTCGACTTGCATAATACACTGGTCTGAACCATTTATCAATTTGTTGCATCAATACACTTCCTATCGCTATATCTGAAGCATCAACAAATATGTGAAATGGGTGATCCCAGTCCGGCGGTTGTAAAATAGGAACTTGTGTTAATAAATGCTTTAAACGATCAAAGGCTATCTGGCATTCTTGGGTCCATTCAAATTGTCGCGGTGTTTTACTGATTAGCTTGTTTAGTGGTATTGCCAGATGAGCAAGCCACCGTAAGTGTCTTCCATGCCACCGTACTTGGCCCATAAAGCGCATAACTTCTTTTGGAGAAACTGGCACCGGAGCTTCTAATACTGCCGAAATCTTATCTGGATCGACTTGGATACCTTGTGCAGACACAATGTGGCCAAGTAACTTGCCACATGAGACCGCAAACACTGATTTGTTTGGATTCAAACAGAGTCTATGCTCTCTGCATTTCTGAAAGCAGCACCGTAAATGAAATAGATGTGCTATCATCTTACCAAAAATTGAAAAATCATCGAGGTATACTTGCATAAACGAAGTAAGATAAGGAGAAAAAATTTCTTGCATGCATCTTTGAAATGTGCTTGGTGCGTTTCTCAATCCAAACCACATCACCGTACAAGCAAAGACACCCCAATTGGTAATGAATGCGGTTTTTGGTATATCTTCTTCGGCCATTCTAACCTGATTGTAACCACTGTATCCGTCTAAGAATGAATACATTTCATGACCTGCTACCCTATCGAGCATTGTATCCAGAAAGGGGATCGGGAAGGGATCTGGTACTGTTGCTGCATTTAATTTCCGGTAGTCTACACAGATTCGTAGTTGCTTATTTTTCTTTGGCACGATCACAATTGGTGAAATCCATTCAGCATGTTCTATTGGTACGATGAATCCGACTTTTAATAATCTATCAAGTTCAGCTTTTACCTGTGATGCATAATTGGGATTCATCCGGTAGCCGGACTGTTTGTTTGGTCTGGCTTCAGGCTTCAACAGAACTTTATGTTGATAAATGTGCGGATCTAATCCCTTCATATCCTTGTAATCCCATGCAAAGATGTCTGCGAATTCGCGAAGGAGTCGAATCAGGTCAGCTTTAAATGATTCCGGTAAGTTTTTCCTTATCTTTACAGGTCGTGGATGCTCTTCATCTCCTAGGTTGTACGTGGTCAGCTGGTCTTCGGGGACATAAAACTGTTGCGGTTTCTCTGTATCGTCTGTTGACTTGAACAACGATTGTAATTCATAATCATGTGTTGGGACACTTCCTTCATGCTTAACTGTGTTGGTGATAGGTATGATTGTACAAACTAAAGTGTTCCAGTTATCTATAACAGACTGTAGATCAATAGTTCCTACAGACATTAAATCAGCATTACTCTTCAGAAATTCCTCTTCCTCATCATCTGATAGTCCATCTAACATGTTGACTGGTTCAGCAAAATATGGTCTGGCGTGGAGCTCGCACGATTGTATAGCATCTAATTTTACTACATATCTACGGTTGGCATCTTTGAACGTAAGCTCTTGTGCGGACCAGTCCTGTATTACCTTCGCATGCTTCAGCCAAGGTCGGCCGAAAAGGAGGTTGTAATCCAAAGTGGATTCTGGTAGATCTAGTATAACAAAGGTCATTTTAAAGGTCGTACCTTGTAAAGTGATGGGTACATTTCGCACAAGTCCTACAGGGTGGACTCTAGATTGATCTGCCATTCTCACAAAAAATTGCACTGGTTCAACTTCGGTCCATCCTAACCTTTTGCATAAGAATGCTGTTGCAATGTTCACACCAGATCCTCCATCAATCAATACCTGCGTAATTTTATGATTCTTGTACCATACTGTAATCAAGGGAACCGAATGATCAACGGTAGAATCAGGTTCCGGTTGAACTGCTGTTGTTGCCGGAATACAAGAAGGCACCAGACTGAACTGTTGCTGGAACTGTTGTCGAATCCCAGGTACTAAGGCCAGTAGTTGGCCGAGAGGCAAAGTGATAGATGCCTTGGATAAAATTTCCCAGGCTTGTTGAGATTGGTTGTCCTGCTCCTTTGGAGTTGAGGTCTCCGCTGGTGTAGAAGTTTCTGCTGTTATGCCTACTGCTGATGATGGTTCCGCTGTTGTTTCCTTTTGTTGCGTTCCTTCCTTTGACGAAGCCTGAGTCACCGGAATAGGTTCTGGGAACACTGGTGGTTCAGTTGCGGTCCAGTGACTAGCCTTGTTATACATCCTATGTTGTTCTCGTATCCCTGGTTCGAATACTTCTGCTGTTGTCTGCAGCTGTTTTCCTGATCGGGTCTGTACTGTAGCGGCTTGCGTTTCTATTGGTGTAATTTGTACCATGTTGGTCATTGGGTTTTGCCGCTCCTTCTTCCTTTGATCGTACTCCGCTACATCTTTGCAAAATCTCCTGATGTGTCCGAATTCGCCGCAAAAGTGACAGCGAGGTGGGGGTAGATTGGGATTTTCCGGTGGTGGTCCGTTTTGCCAGCGGTTTGTATTGAAATGGTTGTTCCTCTGTCCTCGGTAGTTCCGATATCCTTGTGGTTGATTGTTTCTCAATTGCGGAGGCACATAGTGATTCGCTGGCTGTCCATGTTCTTGTATAACTGCATTGACCGTTGTTGTTCCCTGTATTCTAGCATTGTAAACACAGTTTTCGGTGGTGTGTCCGACAGTGTTGCAGATAGCGCAAAACGTGTGATTTAGTGCACAATTGGCACTAGTATGACCTGAATTTTTGCATGTGATGCAGTATACTTGTCTGGTTATGTCTTCAGCCATAGTTTTGTTTGTTTTCAACCACTCCAGATCTTCTGTAAATCCACCGACCTTGGATTCTAGTTGCAGAGCCATAGCAATGATTGCATCCAGCGTCATAGCTCCCACACATCTTATGATCATGATCTGTTTCAGTTGTGGGGTTAAGCCGTTGATGAACCACTGAGTGATGACATCATCAGGTAAGTTAGCGTGGGCCTGTGGTATCTGCCGCAAATGTGTTCTAAAGAGTGTAGCATACTCCTGGACAGTCTGATTAGCCTTTTGTCGGTTGTTTTGTAAATAATCAAAGATTTCGGCGGGATTCTTCTTTAGCCTGAATCGTTGCAAAAAAGCGTCTCGAACTGCGTCATAGGTACCAAAATGATTAATATCGTATTCCGTAAGCCATCTAGCTGCTTCATTTACCAGTGTCGATTGAAAAACGATGGCCTTATACGCCTGATCCGGTGGATGATTAAGAACGGCATAACTTATCTCGAAAGTGCGTACATGAGCATCCGGATCATCTCCTGGGAATCCACCGAATTTCGTGTATGTTACTCCTGTTGGAGGCGGCCTTGACTAACCTAACTGTTGTTGCTGCTGTTGGCCGTTCATTGTGAGTGTATTCAGCCCTTCTTCTGTATCTTGATGTTGGTTAGTTGAACTCTCGAGATTTTTGTCGCCGGATGGCGTGCCTTCCGGTGTGTTGTTTTTACTTAGAATGCGTCGCACTTCTGTTTGGAAGAGTTTTCCTTCCTTCTGGATATCCAATATCCGAAATCTTTCTTCCAAGCACGCTGGTTGGGCTGAAGATTCCGCGAAAAATGCAAAGTCTTTGCCTAAAGTTGGTGATTCTATCACCGGAATATCACCGGAATGAGCCGAAATTGTGCCAGACTGCAGCGTTTTTCCGCTTTTACCGATCTCTTCTCCTAAAGTGTTTCTAATCGTATATAACTCTGAGTTTAGACTGGTTTCTAATGGCGTGTTGGTAGATTCAGAAATTGCTATATCTTCGATAGGATGGGTCGAAATAGCACCAGAATGTACCAAAGGCGTTGATCGTTCCACCGGAATATGACCGGAATCAATCGTGACGTTCTCAATTTGTCTGACCACTAGGTCTGATTGGGTTAGACCTTCTTCTTTCAAGGCTATCTTTATCGCTTTACTCGCTTCAGCTTTACAGTTCTTAGGATATGTTTCACCAGATCGAGTAACCGGCATGTATCATTACGCAGTAACCCTATCTGAGCAGTTTGCAACAATCTGGGTCTGTTGCTACTGCTAGTTACTCGAATGTTAACTAAACATTTGCTTCTGACAAACAACTGGTACTCTAGTGCCACTTTCCCATAGACGGCGCCAAATGTTAAACGTTAAATCGTCACTTCTACTTCGAATTCAAACTACTTCAAGTTCAGCCGATTTCGAACCTTCCTAACAGTAAATGTTCTCCTTAACCACGTGGGTCCTTGGGAGTGGTAGGGGTCTGTTAGACAGAGGCCCTGTACTATTTTCCCAACATCTCACGCAATCATAAATACTCTATCACGTCTTAGCCCAGTACTGGTCTCTGAACACTACTAACTACGCGGCTTACTGGGATGTTGAAATTTCCGGGCTGGATCTGCTATAACAGAAGAGCAGTAGTCCGGTTCTGACTTAAACTACTTAACTACTCTACTTCAATCGCCGAATATTACTCCAGAGGCACCTCTTCTTGTCTTGGGGGTACACCGACAGCTATGCTCACAAGTATGCACGTACGGTATATTAACTCGAACAACAGTCGAATCTTAACAGTCTTATCAGTCATTCCAGGGCACACAGGCTCCTTACCGATACGAGTCCTTCCTGGGATCGGAATCCTTAGAGAACGTAGACTATTGTATCGACTCAGTTACTCACAGAACATTAACAAGCCCACAGTGAGATTACTTCCATGTTCTATGCTTCGCCGAAGAACTGATAACGATACGCTGCACTTAATCATACTCAACGACACACTTAAACCATCACCGAACAGATTCGTAACACACTGCAACTGTTCCGTAACTATGTATCAAGATGCGAACAGACGATTAGACAAAGCGCAGACAGACAGAACAGAATAGAACAGAATGGAACAGAGCAGGAATACACACTCAACAAGGCACTGTAATCCCCAAAATGGGCGTGTTCATAGACAGAAATAAAAGACACCCTTAACAGAACAGAACAGAGCCGAAAGACACACTTAAACAAGACACTGTAATTCCCAAAATAGGCATCGTCTCGCCACTCTTTCTCATTGCCTTATATAGAAGAATTTTTACAGTGGTGCGCGAATCTTTTGTTACCTGCGCGTTTCTCGAAAGGTTCTTTCTATTTAAGATGCCTGTCCTAGTACATTTGTCCTTATTCGGCGGCCGTCTAACACTATCTTGTACAAGGAGGTTGACATAGTTCACATACTCCAAATTGAGTGATCTATGGCTTGTTGGAAATCTTAGAAATTATATTCTTATTGTTAAAAATTGCATAAGTTCATACCTCAGTTCTAGAGAGGAATTCAATTTTTAGCGGACTATGGTAGTGAACTGTTTCATCCTAGGAAGGGCCTATCATTCTTCTACTGCAACTAGGAGTAGATATACTCCATTCGTGGTACCAGATCTCATCATTGAGCATTGAAGACATCAAGAGGAGGCCTTGAAGTTTCTTGAGAGCCAAGGATTGAAGCAAAGACTAGCAAGATTTGAAGAAGGATTTGAAGCAAGGGGGAGTTTCTATCATCATTGAACGTTCACGACAAGTGGACACTCTTGTGGGAAAGTAAAATATCATTCTTTCTCACATCTATCACAATCCAAAGATGGATTAGGATCCACATATAGTCTCATACACAATGGGAGACTATAATACTCAGTTTGAGAAGCTTGAGAAGAGCAATTGCGAACCTTGGAAGTTTAGAATCTCTAACTTCCTCAAGGGTCTTTCGAGGTTGGTTAGTGGTACTAAAGTGAAGCCATACATAGATCCACATACACCTACTGAGAATCAAAGGAGAGCCATTAGAGAATGGGAAGAAAGGGATAGGAGAGTGATCTTCATTCTTTCTCAATACATAAGCAACTCCATGATAGGTCATATCCAAGACCTACATACATCTAAGAAGGTTTAGGAGTGTTTAGAAAGGTTGTACTCGACCTCTACAAAGGCTAGAAAAATTCAGCTCGAGAATGAGCTCAACAACCTTAGGAAGTCATCAAATTAGAGAACTAATTACTTCATACTCAAAGTAAAAGAGATCTCGGATGCACTTGGTTCAATTGGATGTGTTGTAGATGATGATGACCTAGTTGCCCACACACTTAATGGGCTTAGAGAAGATGATAAATGGAAGGCATTCACAACCTCTATGTATCAAGGGATTCATTACCAAATTTTGAGCAACTTACTTTTCTTATGGTGACTGAGGAGCTCAACCACGGAGGCAAAAAGTCAAAGTTGCAGCCAAGAAAAACTCTTCTATGCAGGCAAAGGAGAAAGAGGCAAAGGCAGTAGAGGTGCTTCAAGAGGAAGAGGTAGAAGCAACTACCAACAAGGCAACCAAAGCTATCAATGGAGTCAATAAAGCCAAGATGAAGGTCAATCATCAAGAGGAAGAGGAAGACAAGAGGTAGAGGAGGAAGATATTGAGGTCGAGGCTACTCCAACTCAAATGGATGCTACAATTTTGGGAAGCAAGGACACTATGCTAAAGATTGTTGGCAAACTCAAGGTGGGAACAATTAAAGGGCAAGGTAATTATTCTAACTCCTCAACAAATTCAGAAAATGGGCATTTGTTAGCTATGAACAATAAAAGTGAAGGTCAACCACATGATGAGGTGTGGTATATAGATAGTGATTGTAGTAACCACATGTCAGGTAAAGAGGAGTACTTCAACAATCTTCAAGCACTCAAGCAAAGAAGATTTGTGGAGACAAGAGACAACACAGGGCATGAGATACAAAAGATCGGAAATGTGAATCTTGAAGGAAAGCACAAAGCAAAAGGACTATCTAAGGTATTGCATGTTCCTACTATCAGATGGTTGAAAAGGGATACCAAGTCAAGTTCAACCACAAAGTATGCTTTATTGAAGACCCAAAGAATGGCTATGAGCTGATAGCCAAAGGAAAGAAGGAAGGAAGGATGTTCACTCTTGACACTATCTCCTTCACTTGTTCTACATCTTGGATACATTGTTCCACATACCTCTTAATTGAATCATTCCAATTCTTTTTCAGTTTACTCATATCCCTTATGTAATTGTCTTGTGTTTTGGCTTATTGTGCTTTCTTAGCCTCAATTTTTGCAGCACATTCTTCTAGTTTCTTCTTCAATGTTTGGATCTCTTCATTATCCTATATTTTACTTTATATTGGTTTATTTTGTAGTAATCAGATCATCAAATCTTTATCTTAGTTACTTAGGGAATCGGCTTCCTCCATGTATGCTTTAATATGTGATTCAATCAATTTGATCTATTCGCCATGTGCACCTTTTTTTCTTCCATGAGAGCATATTTTCTTTTCAGATCATCATTCTCCTTCTTTGTCTTCTTTGATTCTTGAGTGTTTAACTTCACTTTGGATTGCCATGTGACAATTTTGGACATCAATGTATCTATCTTTACCATTTCTTCTTTCAACTCTCTCTTTGCCTTTTCGAGTTAGTTTTGTGACTTCATTAGTTACTCAGAGATTGCTTGCTCAGAACTTTGAATCTATTTTTTTCAATGCTTGCTTGGTCATATTCTTTGTCTACTTCCATCAGCTCTTACTATCTGTTCATAGCACTTTGTATCATATTCTTGGTCACCAATTTCAACCATTGAATCATAGGTGTTGTATCATTGAAAGTTTTTGGAATCTGAAGATCCACATTTCTTTGATCCTCTCTTTGCACTGGAATTACCTTGGAGCTACTTCCGACTGTATTGAAATCCATGTTAGAAGGTTTTACAAGAACTTAGATAGGTAAAATTGGCTCTTCATCCTAATTTTATTGCTCGAACTCTTCTTTAACCATTGTATCTTCATCTGTAGTGTCTAAAGACATCGTTTGTTTAATGCTTAGCTTTGTGGTTTGATTGATTTGAATTGTAAAATCCATTCAAGGTCTAGGAGTAGAAATTACCTCCTCATCTTCCTTCTCTTGTACCTTCTATTGGATCATAACTTCCTAGTAATTAACCATCTCGTTGAACTCATCAAAATCACCATCATCATTCTTATTGGTTTGTATATTAGCATTCAATATTGGTACTTCTTCCTCATCTTGAGAGTTTGAATAGGTGCTTCACTCCTCTAATGCCAATTCTACATATCTAGACATTCTCAAGAGTCTTTTGCCTACCCTTTGATTTCCCTTGCATTCACTTTTCTATCGATAGTGGTGGCCTTCATTCACATTTACATGGCCCTCTGTAAATGAATGAGTGTCATGTAGAGCCTCGTTTAATTCCTCCTCCATGATGGATGGTTCTTGAGCTAGAATAGACGTTCAAAATGTATGATCTCTCTTGGTAGATGATGTAGCTTTTGCTTCCTCATACTCTCTTGCTCTCTTTGATCCTCTCATCGATGTCATGGTACTAGCATTATCTTCATCTGTAGATCTTAATACCTCTCTCTTCTTGAGAATTAATGTAGATTTAACATATCTTTCCATCTCTAATGTAGTAGGCATGGCTCATAATTAGTAATGAATATTGAGTGCATGATAAATCAAACTTGTTAGTGTAGTGCTTCCATTCAAGAACTTCCTGATTCCCCATTTCTTTTTGGCATCAAATAATCTCTCCTTGACATAAGGGGTCAAATTGATTTGGTTCCCCACTTGTTTTACAACATGGGATAATACCTTTATCACAATCTTCTCCAGAGTTGTATATCAGTTTATGCTAGGGAAACACAATAATGGGGTATGAGGCACAATTCTTCTTCAATGTCATTGTGGTTTACATCTAGGAATGCCCTCTTCTTTGAATCATGATTTTCATCCTTTATATCTACCACACCATCCTTTACCCATCTCATAGCATCTCTAAATGAGTTCATAAAGTGAATCGAATATTTATCAACCTTCCTTGCAAATCTGTGACTTGAGCTTCTAGAATAGATGGTTTGCTTGTAGTTGGATGCAATATGTTAATTACCTAAGTACATCTCTCAAAATCCGTCTTGTAAACTAGTAACTTTAGATATGCATTGGTGCCTGCTTTTTGCCATGTTTGGACCCTCATAGGCATGTTGTGGATAATATGAAAACCCTAACGATAAGACTTGATTAACATGAAAGAGTATGAAAACCATAAAGAGTTTCATAATGCTCATGCACTATTCATCCTTCCTTCAAGTGGTTCCACTCTTTCATTAATTAGATAATCATCATGTCCCTCTCTAAGATTTGAATATCATTTTTTATTTTTTTAGAGAAAGAAAATAATTCAATTAGTAATAATTGAAGCAAAGAATTAGTTATGTTTAGTGAAAATGCTAAACTACTAGAGTACTATTGAAGATCTATTCCCCTTTTTGAGGAAATGTGCACCACTAAAAAGTATTGGAGAAGCCATGTGTAGAATGCAAGGCCTTGTAGTATGGCCCTATTGTGCATACTCTAGATGCATTCATCCCAACATGTGTGCAAGAATGTCAGTGCTTCTTAATTTGTTGCTTTGATTGATTTGTCTTTGGTCTCGACACTTGATATGTGTTGGTAGCTTGATGTTGAACTTTATGTGGTTTAGCTTTTTTTTTGTTTTGGTGCTCATTCCTTTATTTTGATCCTCCATAGTAGGTTGCTCTGATCATTCTTCTTCATTGTTTTTCATGACTTTGGTAATCTTTGATTGTTGGAGTCCAATTAGCCTTTGGTTTGAGAACTATTTCTTGGTTCAATGCTTTTATAGCTTTCTTTGCTTCCTTTAAGTTTTTCTATGCGATCCAAGCTTGTTGATGATGTTTGTAGGCTTGGATGAGCTTATTTGGTATGCTAACTTGAATAGTCCTTGAATTGATAAACTTCTTGTAATTTTCTACTCTACCTTGATGTTTTTAGGAGATTTGGAAACTCCCTATGCAACTAGAGGCATAATGTGATCTCCCAAGTTACACTCAAGTAGACACTCTTCTCATGTTCTGGTCATTTCTCGTAGATGGTACAAAGATTTCCAGAGATCTATTGACAACTAAAATTAGACTATAGGGCTTTTCCAACAAGACAAATTTCATTCAAAATGGATGCTAACACATAGAATGGAAATTTCTGCAAATCAAGCTACCTTCCCTACACTCTCACAGACCAATGTTGATTTGGAAACTCCCTATGCAACTAGAGGCATAATGTGATCTCCCAAGTTACACTCAAGTAGACACTCTTCTCATGTTCTGGTCATTTCTCGTAGATGGTACAAAGATTTCCAGAGATCTATTGACAACTAAAATTAGACTATAGGGCTTTTCCAACAAGACAAATTTCATTCAAAATGGATGCTAACACATAGAATGGAAATTTCTGCAAATCAAGCTACCTTCCCTACACTCTCACAGACCAATGTTGAGATGCACCTTCACTATAGAAACAATAACTCATACAATATGTAGCGATAGATCCCTAGATTCGACCTAGGATTAGAAGAACATATTAGCTATCCAAAAAGGGTAAAATCATAGCAAATGGATTCCTATAATAGAAGAATAAATGGATAGAGTGCAAAGAAATAGAAACTAGTCACTACTCACATAGGTAGTGAGATATCCTAACCCAAACTTGGGATGGAAGCAAGTAGGGGACTTGCTTGCTAGAATTCAAGCACTCTAAGGACACTTCGATACACGGAAGAAACACACATGATCACAAGAAGAGCCATGATCCATGCCTATTAAATACAAAGCAAGAAGGATCCTACACTCTAGTAACCTTTTTTTCCTAAAACTACTCCTCCTAAGCTGAATTGATTGGAATGATTTGGGGAGTGGGAGTGAACACTTTTGGTAAAATCTCATTGAGGCCTCCATACATTGATCCACTTGTACAAATTATTTTTCCCACGAATTTGTACTTTGAAGCTTGATTTCATAACACTCGCCATTAAGCTTCAATCATCATCTTCATCCAAGGTCCTTCATGCTAATGCATTACTTGAACTTGATGAGCTTTGTGCCATCCAAAGCCTTTGTAAACATATAAAAAACTTGGTCTTTTTCAACTATACGAATCCTTGGAATATCCTTTGTCAATAACTTTTCCCTTATGATGTGGTAGTGTACTTCAATGTGCTTGGTTCTAACATGGAAAATAAGGTTCAAAGCAAGGTGTATGCTACTCATGTTATCACAATAGATAGGATATGTATGAACCTTAAAATTAAAGTCCATAAATAACTTCTTAAGCCACAAATGTTCACATGTGACTTATGCAAGTGCTCTATAATGAGCCCCTATAGATGATAAAGCCATTGCGGGTTTCTTCATTGGCATCCAAGATATGACTTTCCTTCCAAGCATCACTAGATAACCACTAGTGCTTCTTCTATCTTCTTTGGATCTAGCCCAATCTGCATTAGAGTATGCCTTGACTTGCAAATTGTCATCATATGCATAGCATAATCCTTCATTTATAGTACACCTCAAGTACCTAAGCATTCTTCTTTTTGTGAACACGCGAGTAGTCCTTGGGCTATGCATGAATTATGACAAGACCCCTACTCCATAAGCCATATTGGGTCTTGTGATGGTTGCGTAATTGAGTGATCCAACACTAAACCTATACAAAGTTTCATATTGACAAGGATTACCATCACTAGAATTCAGCTTCAAATTAACTTCCATTGGATTGAAGATTGTCTTGCAATTTGTCATGTAAACCTTTTCAAGTACATCTAGAATGTACTTCCTTTGCATCAACATGATTTCATCATGTTTGTAAACAACTTCAATGCCAAGAAAATACCTCAACTCCCCAAGATCTGAAATCTTAAACTCTTTACTTAGTTGGGAATTGATGTGTTCAATTCTCTTTATGTCATTACTTGTGATAATAAGATCATCCACATACACACAAATGTGGGCAGGTAGTTCACCTCTTTGTTTCATGAAGACAGAGTGATCTATATCACTTTGTTTGTATCCACACTTGATGAGATATTAAACCAATCTATAATTATAGGCCCTTGGTGCTTGCTTTAGGCTATAAAGAGCCTTTTTCAACCTGCAAACATGTGTAGGAAACTTACTACTTACAAAACTTGTGATTGCTCCATATACACGTCTTCTTCCAAGTATCCATTGAGGAATTCATTCTTGATGTCCAATTGTGATAATTTCAATTCTTTGGTGGCCTCCATAGATATTTAGGTTGTGATGGTGCTCATTTTAACCACACACATGAAATCTTCCTCAAAATCCACTCCATATGTTTCTGCAAAACCTTACGCTACAAGCCTCACTTTGTACCTAGAGATAGTCCCATTCACTTTCCTCTTTACCTTGTAAACCCACTTGCTTCCTATCACTTTCAAGCCTTCCTTCTTAGGCACAAGACTCCATGCCATTTTCTCTTCAACAGCTTCAATCTCTTCCTTCATAGCTTCCTTCCATTCATCGTACATGTTTGCTTCTTCAAAACATGTAGGTTCATGATCCTCTACAACTTTATTCAGATAAGCATAATGAATTTCCATAAATGAATCATATGTGAACCTATCTACTGGATACCCTCGCCTTAAGGACTTCCTCTCTTCACCTTCTTGGAGGCATGAACCTTCTATTCCTTGGCTTATGATTTGAAACATGAGAAGATTCTCCATGGTCCTCATCTCCCACTTCAACTCCATCTTCCTCTAGCTCCACAAGCTTTGATTTCCCTTTTGTTGAATTACTTGATTCTGAATTTCTTCTTACTCCTCCTTTCCAAGGTGATGAAATTGAATAGTCATTCTCTAAACTTGTGCTTTGATGACCACTTAGTTCAATACTTCTTTGAATATGAGCTTCTTCATGCCTAGATCCATATTCTTCATTTTCTTGCAAATAGCCTACCTTCTTGTACCATGGAAATAGCTCATCAAAAGCTACATCGTTTGAAACTTTGAGTTCTTTTGTATTAGGATTGAAGCACCTAAAAACCCTTTTTTATCATTTGCATAGCCAATGAAGACACACTTTTCTGACTTGGCTTGCAACTTGTGCCTAAGCTCACTAGGAACATGAAAAAAGCATATACAACCAAATACTTTTAGGTGGGAGAGGTTTGGCTTCTTACCATACCAAGATTGATATGGTGTTGAAGTGTGTATTACTGAAGTTGGAGCCCTATTCATGAGGTATACGGTTGTATTAGCTGCATCACTCCAAAAATGTTCTGGCATATTCATTTCATTCAACATTTTCTTAGCTATCTCGGCTATGTACCTATTCTTCCTTTCTCCAACCCCATTTATTTGAGGTGTATACTTCATGTTACTTGTCTTTTGATGCCTTGATCAAAAAGAAAATCTGAAAATTCATTTGATAAGTACTATCCCCCTCCATCATACCTTAGCTTCTTTATGTAGTTACCTGTCTCTTTCAGCCATAGCTTTGAACACTTTAAAGCATTGAAGCACATCTAGTTTTTTCCTTATGAAATAGATCCAAACTATGTGCATACAATCATCTATAAATTTCACAAAATACGTATTCACTCCTAGGGATGGCTCCTTGATTGTTCCCCATACATCTCTATGAACCAAATCAAGTGGATGTTGGTTGATGCATCCACTCTTCTTAAAGGGAAGTCTCAATTGCTTACCCATGTGACAAGCTTCACATAAGTTCTTCATTCCTTCAAACTTGAAAACTTGGTAGAACTTCTACTAGATGCTTTTTTTGCATCTCCTTCATCCTTTGAATGTGGCCAATTATTTTATGCCATAGGTCCAACTCCTCAATCTCCTTATTGCCAAAATTAAAGTATACATGATGTGAAGGATTTGATTTTACCTCTAATGTAAACAATCTTTCTTGCTTCTTTCCTCTTGCAACCAGCTTGTGACCTTCTTTGGGGTCTCCACAAAGCATCCTCCTTTTTTGAGTCTCATGTGGTAACCCCTATCCACCATTTGTGCCACAAATACCAAGTTCTTTGTGATTGTGGGTACATGAAGCACATCTTTGAGACACCTTCCTTGCTCTTCGTCATCCTAAACCACATGACCTATGTGTGTGATCTCATGGGTTGTATCATCCACTCTTTCCACATGCCCTTACCACTTGGAGCATGTAGATTAGTAAACAAATTTTGGTTACAACTCATATGGTTGTTGCAACCGCTATTGATATACAATGTAGTATCTACATTGTTTGAGCTTCCATACATAAGAATCATAAGGCGATTTTTACTCTCAAAGATAGTTAATGCATAATTACCTTGGCATTTGTTCTTTATGTTGATGACATTCTCTTATTGGGTCATGTGGTGAGAGAAATGGCATGCTCATGGTTGATTTGCAGCATACTTTTCATGTCACAAATCTTGGACTTGCAGTATTATCTTGGCATCTACTTTGTATCTATTTGGGGGGGGGGGGGGGGGTTGCATCAAGAAAAATATACTAAGAAGCTACTTCAAAGTTTCGATTTTGCTGATTGTAAGCCTATCTCAACACCAGTGGAACTAGGATTTAGGTTCTCGATTAAGGATGTAAATGATACTTCTCTTTATCAACAAGTTGCAGGACGTTTGATGCATATTCATACTCACTTATACTATCATTGCTTGATCATTGAGTGAAATGAGTAGACAATTCCCCAACTAAGCAAGCCCCGTGCGTGCTTACTAGTGAAGAAGAAGATCAAGAGCTCATTGTATGGTCCTTTTAAGCAGAGATTAAGGTGTGTTGAGTATATTTTTTTTATCTTTACTATTGTATTTGATTCGCTTAGCTAAAAGCATTTTGTGTTTTTTATAACTCTATTTTGTTTATGTTAATTGTCGAGTCCATTCTTTGCATACTTTGCGAGGAAAGTGTAAAATAGTGAACTTTGCTCTTCTATGTAAGTGTAGAAATTCAAGAATGCACACTATGTAAGTATGCACACGATGTAAGTGTGCATGTAGGTCTCCATTCTGTAGAGTCCAATTAGAATACTTTCACTCATAGTAGGAAGCTTTGTAAGTCTAGCTATAGCTAAGAAAAGTGTTCAAAGGATCATTGAGTATTATTCACTCGAGTGCAATTGTGTGAGAGAACATTCACATGTGAGCTCTTAAGACCTTCCAAGGCTGCATCGGTAGTTTAGTTCACATCCCATAAATGAAATTATGGATTTTTAAATAATTAAAGCACTTCATCAACATCTAAACAAATGTTTTTGAGTTTCTAAAAAATTTCAAATCGACTCTCAAGCAACTCGAGAGAAGCACCACTCAAGAGAAGGAGTAAGAAAGGCAAGATACCTTCACAAATTTACAAAGGAAATCAGTGAAGGTAATAAACCTAAAACATAATCCTCTATATCACTTCAAGGAGGAAGGTTAGAGAGATTAGAAGCATTGCCCATGGCTGACTTCAATGCCCATAATAAAAAATTGGTGAAGAACAATCATCAACCATGGAGGTTTGGACAAAATAAATATCTCATGGGCAATGTCCTATGGGGTTTCATTTGTGGCATAGATCCAAATCCATATCTTTATGAGCACTCCATCAAGGGCCAAAGGATATATTAATTTTTATCTTATCACAACATATACAAAGCAACATCATAAGACACATACAAGACCTTTACTCATCAAGGATAGTTTGGAAGACATTAGAGAGGTTGTGTTCAACAAGCACAAAGGCCTTATTTTGAGTAAGTGGTGACACTCATGGTGACTCAGCAAGTGAAATTGGGAGGAAGTTCAACCAATAAAAATGACACACAAGTTATCTATGCATGTAACACAAGAAGTAGGGGGGATAAGAAATGGTAAAGTTAGAGGTAGATGGAGATGTGAGTTGGATCGTGGACATTATAAGGATTTAAATCAAGGCTGAATCTAAATAGGAAGGGCAAAGGTCATAGAAAAGGATGCAAAAGTCAAGGAATAGATCAATCAAGTGATTATTGCTATAAATGTGGCAAGCTAGACCCTTATGCAAATGATTATTGGTACAAACACTCCTCCAACAACAAAAGAAAAGAGAACAATACTAACTATGCATCAACGTCAAACACATTAGAGAATGAAAACTTACTTGCAATGCTGCATGTTAATATATGACAAAGGGAATGACAGAGTGAACATGGTACATAGATAGTGATTCTAGAAACAAGAGGGTTTAACATAGAGATGTTTTCTGCAATCTATCCGCTCCAACCTCACTAAGGCATGTAGAAAAGGAGATAATATACAAGCACCAGATAACACACGTTCATGTGACACTTCATGCCACCTCCTATAGTGATAAGAAGCACTTCAAGAAAACTATATCGATTTTAGAGAGTGACATATGATTCTTTCATTCTTAAACATTATGCTTATATGAGTAAAGTGATATCTTGTGAAAAGACTAAAATATTTGAAGAAGCAAACAAGCATGCAAAATGGAATCAATCCATGGAGGATTCTATTATAGAGGCCATCATCAATGTTTGAGAAGGACGTCTTTGCAGAGGAATCCTCTCACGACGTTTTCTTTCTCAAAATCGACTTTGATAAAATTCTACTATAAAAGAGACCCAAACTCAAAGTGTATTCGTAAGTGTATTCGTATAAAAGAATGATGATGATCCAAGCTCAAAAGTTCTGACTTCCTTGTTGCGATCTCTCATCCCTTTTCCATGACATTTTTTTTTTTTTTAATAAAGGAAGTTCGGCCTTAGCCTACTCTCCCGAACTTGAATTAAATAAAGGAAAAATACAAAAGAAGGAGACTAGTGCCCACGGGATTCCCCGAATCCCACAAAGCAAGGGAATCTTTTACAGAGTGTAGCTGGCTTTACAAGAAAAGGTTAATCGCCCACTCATCACCCTCAAGCATGGCCCACGTGGGTAAAGTGTGTTCTTGATCAAAAGTTATACTTGATGACTCCTAAAAAAAACGGGGGGGAGGGGGGGGGGGGGTTTCTTACAATTAGCAATCCTTTTGCCAAGGAGGAATAGTGAATACTCAATCGACCAGAGTTTCAAGCGTTCCAGAGAGTCGTGGAGCGACCACTCGCTTCTCCTAGTAGAGCCGGCTTTCAACTAATATATTTATGATGACTAATTTTCATTCCGATGATCGACCATAGCCTTTGTGGTAAGCCTTACAAAGCTTACGTGGAGTTATAGAGGCTTTCCATGACATATTGTATTTTCTTTTCGTATGCTTGATAAATTTCTGTTTTGTAACAACAGTAAACTAAAATGAAATAGTTAATAAGAATACAAAATATATATAGAAATATCCGACGAAGAACGATGTCACCTTATCAACAAGTTTATCGTTTGCGCGCAACGTCTATTCAGTCAAACTTTAGTTCAGGTTTGAATGACCTTTTGTGCTCTACTTCGTACTTCCTAAATGCACTGTCTATTTTATGGGAACTGAAGGCACGGCCGTCGGCCAGTCATGTATCATCCCACACTTGAGAGAGAGAGGGAGGGAGTCAGGAAGGAGAGAGAGAGAGAGAGAAACTCGAACTTGGAGCGAAGCTCTTTCTCTCTGGCACACATGAAATTTAATATTTTTCTACACACACAAAACACATGAAATTTAATATTTTTCTACACACACAAAAGAGATGAAATGTTCTTATAAAAGAGAATCTTAAGTACAAGCACTTGTTGCTGATATTAACTCATACGGCATAATGTAGTAGTAGCAACTTTATTTTATATTTAAGAACGAGAGAGGAGGCTTCAACTGTACTTTTTAGCAAAAACGAGAGAGGAGGTTTCACGTGTACGTCATATTGTAGTAGTAGCAACTTTACATTGTACTTTGTACTTAAGAAAGAGAGAGGAAGCTTCAAATGTACTTTACAAGGATATTCATAAAATAAAGGACTTCGATTGCATTGGAATTTGGAATATTTCCCACAATAAAGTCTATCCGTGGTCCATTTTCTTTTTCAAGAGGAAGTTCTGCGGAAGCCTAATCTTTTTAAGTTTTAGTATATTAAAAAAGCAATTGTACAAGTGAAGATCGTAGTACTGATGAGACTTTATGTATCCCACAACGGAGGGGTTAGACTACCAAAGCAACATTATGAAAAGGCCACTCAAACGCATTTGGTTTAAATGATATGAGGACATTACAACTGGTGAGATAAATTGAACAAATTATCCAATGTATGTCTAGCATCCGGAAAGGGATCAAACTCACGACCTTCGCCTCAAGAGGTGGGGGCTCAACCAACCATCGTATGGAATTTTCTATGATGGAGTTGGAAGTCTCTTAAATGTTTCACGGTTTCACATCAATGAGCATAGTTACGAAAAGGCTACAAATAACCAATAAGGTATAAAAGAATCCAACCAATATAGTAAAGAACTGAATTTAAAAAACAACGATGAAATTGAATTATGATAAAGTAAATTAGCTTATTTGCAAATGAGAGAGGAAGATAGTAGTTTTATGAACATTCTCTTTCATTGCACCCAAATGAGATCATAATTTGAAGGTATGAGCTCAATTGTTGGGTCATTCACCTCTCAAGATTGAGGTGAAGTTTTAAACTTTGCGGGTTGTAGTCATATATCTATCATTATATGAGTGGTGAGCTATTAAACCAACCCCTTTAGGAGATCATTGAGCCTTCAAGCTTCCCATTTCAAACAAGCTATTTATCAAGCGTTAGGGTGGTGTCTTCTTACTGTCTACCTTATCAAGCCTTCAGACTTTATATCTTAGTAGTTACTAAGCATCTAACTCCTACTTTGCAAGATTTTTAGGGTCCCACAAGTGTTGTGCTTGCCTTCCATTGTACTTCTAATTAATTCAAGATAACCCAAAAGACTAGATCTCAATGACTGACCTTCCTTAAAAAAAGGAGAGAGATCATGATAATTTATAGTGAAACATTAAATTCTTCACATACTCACACATAAATGGCTGTGTGGTTTTCTAGTAACACTAATGTCTCTCGGGCAAGATGTCATTGCTATCTTCATTGTTCGGTTTGGTGGTCACTGTTATCTTTAAAAAAACAAGAGACACCATGATAATTTATAGTGAAACATTGAATTCTTCACATGCTCACACATAAATGGCTGTGTGGTTTTCTAGTAACACTAATGTCTCTTGGGCAAGAGGTCATTGTTATCTTCATTGTTCGGTTTGTTGGTCATAGAAATGTGTCTCCAACTAAAGGTCTAGTTCGTGGTTTAAAGAAATTGGGATCCCAAAGGGATGCATATGTATCAATACCTACAGCCGATTTTCAGCCAAAATTTTGCGACAATTTGTGCTTATAAATACTATCTATAAATACACATATGAAACTGAGGATCTGTGGTGTAATGGTAAAACACCCGAATCTCAACTATGAGATCAAGTTTCAAACCTAGACAATGGTCCGACATATAACCCCTCGAAAGTAGCCGAGAGGGAGGTCCCTAAGATATGTCTATTATTCATTCCAATCTTTCAAGCATAAGAAGAAGAGCAGATTGATGATCCAACTTTCAAAATAGGTAAATAAATAAATAATCCTGATGTATTAAAATAATCAAATCATTCTATTGAGAATCGTCTATATCAGCTTCATCAAAATCATTGAAGTTTTCCCTTGATAGTCTTTGCAATAAGCCAATTTATGTTCATCATCTTCTATGAATTAATTCAAAATAAATCCTTTCAATACATCCTTTGCTATAGAGTTTTTAAATACATTATTTTTCAACCAAATCAACCTCAATGCATTTACACGAATCATTTTAATTATTTTCCCTTAATGAACCCTTTTCAATCCTCATTGATGCAAGAATCTATGTGGCAAAAATTACAATTAGGGAAAACCTTAGCAAAGATGTTGTAACCCATTTGGAGCATCGTAATTGGTCTTTTTTATTCTATCTTTAGTCTTTCTTGTGAATCAATTTAATTACACCTTTAGTGAGACAATTAGGCAATGTGAAAAAGCACAAGGCCTCCTACCAAACCATACATAAGGGGATCATCGAATCTCACTTGAAGGACTCGAAGAACTCATTGCCGAGACCATCCAAACCCAAGCTTAGACCATTAAGAAAATAACCAATCGCTTTCAAAATTTTTGTGTTAGTGAAAGAAGAATCGAGAAGTGGCAAAACTATAGATGGAGGCCATACAAACTTGCGTATATGAGAAGAAAGTGGTTTTTTCATGCCAGAAAGTTTTGTAGAGTAGTTGACAATAGGAGCAGTATTCTCTTTGTTTTGCTTTTGCTCCATATCAAGGACATAAATCATGTAGAAAATTTTCATTGGTTTTTCAAATTTTCCGACCCATCAATCCTTAAAGTAGATCTAAAGATTGTTCCTCTAAATCTCCTCTTCATATTTAAGCGTGCTTCTGATCTTCTAGATCCCAAACTGGAGGTGGGAATGGCCTTTCTTGAATTTTGGCCATCGGAGCCTCTCGTGAAGATTCTTCCTTTTGCTACAACAAATGTTTGGAGTTCCATCACTACAAGGAATACGGGTGCATAGCGACGGTTAATGTGACACAATTTTGTCGCTATAAAATTGCAGAAAGCATCGGAAGAAGTGTCGAGCGCGGAACGTTGGTTAAATTATGAGAAATACGATGTTTTTATCGATGTCTAACACGATGGGATATGCGACGCTCACATTGAGCGTCACTAAATATCCTCACTTATGCGACACTTTTTGCATCGCTTATGCGATGTTTTTTGCATCGATGCTTTTTAAATTGCATAAGCGACGGTCATTAAGGTCGCTTATGCAAGGGTAATTGGACGGGCCTTTACAACACCTTAGCATTGCTTACACGACGGGTTTTTTGATGAAAAAAATTAACACATTGGAGGCTCTTGGATCGACATCTTCATGCATATGATCGAAGAGCTCTCCAACGTTTGCAATTGCGCTATGATTACGAGCTGAAACAATCGTGTGCAAAATTGTTGTTTTGTCTAATTTCTATCTTATTGTCTCTCTCTGTCTCTGTTTCCCTCTTTCTACCTCTTTCTATCTTTGAATTCTCTCTCTCTCTCTCTCTCTCTCTCTTTATTGCAGGTTATTCAAGAAGCTAACCAAGCAAAAAATATGGTTAACTATTGTAAGTAGAACTTCCATTCTTTCTATATCATTTGAATTGTGTTATTTTCATTAGTTAGCATACTCACACTTATTGATATGCACATATACACTTATACATGATGAAGATGCACGTTCACACATATACACCTATACACATATACACATGCACATACACACACATACATGTGCACATACACTTACACATACACATGCATATGCATGAACATTTCTACAACCACATAAAAAGACTTTCATGAATGCATTATTGCATATATACATACACATACACACATTAACATACACTTAAATACATGTATATGCACATCCACATGCATGCACATTCACATGCATGCACATGGATGCAAATGGAAATGCATCCACATACACATGCATGTTTCATACATATACACATGCATATACATACACTTGTATATATTTACACATATACACATACATATGCACATACGTATATATACATACAGATACACATATATACACATATATATGCACATACATACATGCACATATAAACATACATACACACATGCACATACATTCATATACATATATAGATGCACATACATACATATACAAATACACTTACACATATACATGCACATACATATACACACACATACACATGCACATGCACATACACATATACACACATATACACTTACACGTGCACATGTACATACATACATATACACACACATACACATGCACATGCACATGCACATACACATACACTTACACATGCACATGCACATACATGCATATACACATATACATATGTACATACATTCATATACACACACATACTACACACATATACATATGTACATACATTCATATACACACACATATTACACACATATACATGCACATACGTACACACACATATTACACATATATACATGCACATACATACATACATACATATAGACACATGCACATGCATATACACATATATACACATATACACGTACACATGCGCATGCAGATACATGCATATACACATATACATATGCACATACATACATGCACATATATACATAGATACATACATATACATGCATATAGACACACTTACACATATAGATATATACCCACATGTGCATATATACATTTTATATACACATAAGCACACATAAATATGAGTGAATTATATAACTAAAGTAATAAAACACATGCTTAATATAAACAATAATAACAATCAATAGAACAAAACTTTTCATTACTTAATACCATACATACAATTCAAAACATAACTGCAATGAGTAATACATAGATTATATATATATATATATATATATATATATATATATATATATATCAATGTAAATACATACCCAATGTCATAATCAAGAATGTAAACCATCATCATCATCATCAACAGCATCATGATCATCATGTGTGTGTATGCATATGTATGCATGTATGTGTATGTGTGTGTATGTCTCTCTACACATGTGTGTGTGTATGTGTCTATGTGTGTGTGTCTATGTGTGTATGTGTGTGTGTGTGTGTGTCTACGTGTGTGTCTATGTGTGTATATATGTGTGTATCTATATATATGTGTCTCTATGAATGTGTATGTGTGTGTGTAAATGTGTATGGATGTGTGTGTTTAAGTGTGTGTGTGTGTGTGTCTATGTGTGTATGTATGTGTCTATGTGTGTATATACATGTGTATCTATATATATGTGTCTCTATGCATGTGTATGTGCGTGTAAATGTGTAATGGATGTGTGTGTGTGTGTGTAAGTGTGTATGTGTCTATGAGTGTGTATGTGTTTATGTGTATGTATGTGTCTATGTGTGTGTATGTGTATGCATGTATGTATGCATATGCATGTGCATTATTTATGCATATGCATGTGCATTATTTATGCATATGCATGTGCATTATGTATGCATATATATGCATATGTGTATGTATGCATGTAAGTATGTATGTATGCATATGCATTATGTGTGTGTGTGTGTCTATGTGTGTATGTGTGTGTGTGTGTATGTGTGTCTATGTATGTGTGTGTGTATGTGTGTGTGTCTATGTGTGTGTGTGTGTCTATGTGTATGTGTGTGTATGCATGTGTATGTGTGTGTATGTGTGTATATGTTTGTGTATGTGTCTATGTGTGTGTATATGCATATATGTGTGTATGTGTGTGTGTATGTGTGTGTGTATGTGTGTGTGTATGTGTGTGTACATGTGTATGTGTGTGTGTCTATGTGTTTGTGTGTCTATGTGTGTATGTGTATGTGTGTATGCATGTGTATGTGTGTGTATGCATGTAAGCATATATGTATGCATATGCATGTGCATTATGTATGCATGTGTGTGTATGCATGTAGGTATGTATGTATGCATATGCATATGCATTATGTATGCATATCTATGCATGTATGTGTATGTGTGTGTATGTCTCTCTATGTGTGTGTGTTTATGTCTCTCTCTATGCATGTTTGTATGCATATATGTGTGTTTCTGTGTCTATATGTGTGTGTGTATGTGTGTATGTATGTATGTGTGTATGTGTGTGTATGTGTGTGTATGTGTGTGTATGTGTGTGTATGTGTGTGTGTGTGTGTCTATGTGTGTATGTGTGTGTCTATGCGTGTATATATGTGTGTATCTATATATATGTGCATGTATGCATGTGTATGTGTGTGTGTGTAAGTGTGTATGTGTCTATGTGTGTGTGTGTATATGTGTGTATGTGTATGTGTGTGTGTCTATGTGTGTATGTGTGTGTGTGTCTCTATGTGTATATGCATGTGTGTATGCATGTGTCTATGTGTGTATATATGTGTGTGTATGCATGTGTATGTGTGTATGTAAATTAGTGTGTGTATGTGTGTGTGTAAATCTGTGTGTATGTGTGTGTATGTGTGTGTATGTGTCTATGTCTGTATGTGTGTGTATGTGTCTATCTGTGTATGTGTGTGTATCTATGTGTCTATGTGTGTCCGTGTGCATATACGTGTGTGTGTATATATATATATATATATATATATATATTTATATATATATATATATATATATATATGTGTGTGTGTGTGTGTGTGTGTGTGTGGAAATGTGTGTGGAAATGTGTGTGGATGTGTGTTTGTGTGTGTGGATGTGTGTTTGTGTGTGTGGATGTGTGTTTGTGTGTGTGTGTGTGTAAGTGTGTATTTGTCTAATATGTATGTGTGTGTGTGTCTATGTGTGTATGTGTGTGTGTGTCTATGTGTGTATGTGTGTGTGCGTCTATGTGTATGTGTGTGTCTGTGTGTGCATATGTGTGTGTATGCATATGTACATGTGTGTGTAAATCTATGTGCATATGTATGTGTGTGTGTACCTTGCTTCAAAAGATGTGTGTGCTAAAACTGTGTGGATCTCTCTCTCTCTCTCTCTCTCTCTCTCTCTCTCTCTCTCTCTCTCTCTCTCTCTCTCTCTCTCTCTCTCTCTCTCTCTCTCTCTCTCTCTCTCTCTCTCTCTCTCTCTCTCTCTCTCTCTCTCTCTCTCTCTCTCTCTCTCTCTCTCTCTCTCTCTCTCTCTCTCTCTCTCTCTCTCTCTCTCCCCCTCTCTCTCTCTCGTCGTAATCCCGGAAAAAATGTGCCATGAGAAATCAATTTTTCTTTTAACATTCCAATGTGTTGCATAACTTTGGAATAGCAGGACGTCGTGTGTGTGATGCTCCAGCGTCCCATGCAATTTGCCAACATCATTAAAAGCATCGCTGGCTAGCAATGCTCTTTGTGACACATATTTTTAGCGTCACATAAGTGATGCTATGCATCTCTTATGCGAGGAGTCGTGTTTTTTTTAATTAAAAAAAAGTCTCATCGCTTATGCGACGCTAGCGTCGCATAAGTGACGAGACCCAGTTTTTTTTTTGGGGGGGCATCGTTACACCCCCTATTTCTAGCAGTCCATCTGAGACTTAAAAAAAATATTTGACATCTTCTTAACCTCTACAATCCAAGAATTGTCTCGAGATGAGTGAGCATAGAAGGTCTACTTTTAGGTTGAGGTGATCTCCTATTGAACCAAAGGGAGGGAGAAGGTAAGGACATTGGCATGGAGCCAGACAGCTCTCCTATGACAAGTGTGTTCTTTGGAGGTGAGAAGCATGGGGTAATGATCTAAAACCAAAAGTTCCACATACAATGAAGAATGGGGGTCCCAATTTATGTATGATAATGTGGCACATAGCTTCTACCCATTCTATCTTTCTGCAAATTTAGTCTAGCCTAGAAATTAGACCAAGAGAATCCATATCGATCATTGACCTCCACCAGATCATGGTGGAGCTTAATCTCGATGCAATTGTCCTTCTCAAGAATGTCATAGTGAGTCCTCTTTTTTAAGTGAGCCTCCACCATATTAAAGTCCTCGAAAACGATCACACTTGTAGCTAGAGATTCCAATGATTGTTAAGTAACTTGTTTTTCCATGTTGAGATTGGGCATCTAAAATAAACAAATGGTGGTGCAGGGGGCCTTAAAGGAGGAAGCAACGCAATTATGACTCAAATCCTAGAGGGATATGTCTAGGCTAGGCATCCAACCATGCTTGATGTCAATAGTCGAACCACAATAGGCTCATTGGTGCATTGTGGAAAACCAAACATGAGAAGAAGGAATTTGATTGAGTCTCTTTTGAAGGTCCTGACCATCGATTTTGATTTCTCCAAGACATCTGAATTCCGATTTGATGCTTTTATCGATAGCCATTGACCAATAACAGAATCTCTTTACGAGCTAGAAATCCCTTGGATGTTGAAAGAATCGACTATCATTTCCAATGGTTTTGACCTTTGTAGAACGGGGTCTTGTGCCTAGTTTTCTGTTTTCTTTTCTTCTCTAATTCTCAAGGTAGAGGGGTCTTGACAAAATATTATACTCTTTAGCGGGAACTTGCAAGGCATTTCAGCTAGGATTTTTCTTTCATGAGAAGCGTTCTTAGTAAAAGAATTCGGTAACTAATCAAGAATCATAGACTCGGTGATTGGACTTTTGTTATTGGGATTATCTTCTTTGTTATCTATCCTCTTTGCTTATGGTGTACCCATCTAGATTGTCTTCTTTACTAGTGAATGATCCTCTAGACTTTTCTCCTTGTTGGAAGTCAAACATTGATTTATTCCCCAAGGTAGTGAAAGAGATTGATCTCCTTTTCCAACTTATACAAATTATTTGTTTCTTGGACCGAGCTTGAGGGACTTCTCATAATATTACATTCGGGGCCTTCTTCCCCTTCTAGATCTTACTTTTGTCCAAGCCTTCTCAATTAGGATCGGAGGATTTCATTTCTTGGAATCTCTTTGATTCCAACAAAGGATCTTTAGGCTCATAAGGTCCATTTCTTTGGGCCTTGCTTTCTTTGTTGAATGTAGCTTGAGCATTTTGAGTCTCTTACGTCTTCCAAGTGGTTTCTTACCTGAATAGGGAATGTTTAATCATATGATCTTGCAAAATATAGTTAAAACAAGCACTTGGAAAGTTTTTAGAGATCACCTCCTTCTCAAGCGTTTCTTGCTCACCAATATCTATTCTCGTTTTTGAGGGAAGATCTTTGTTTAGGTCCACTTTGACACAAATATATGAGAGCAATCTCATGTTGAATGAGTGTTTCACACCTTCATTGATGAATACTCCGGTATGTGCTCTAGAGGCCAAAGGCTGAACAATGGGCTACACAATCCCTTTGATGAATCTACAAAGGAAGTAGGGAAGATGTAAGAGCTCAGCCTAGAGTGAAAAGCGAATGGGGTTTTAGTTATTTGGCACAAAGTTTGAGAACCACTTGAAAAGGCAAAGAGTTGTGTGTCTAATTTTCCAAGATCCGACTTCCAAGGTTTGGAAGGACATCTCCTTGTTTTCAAAAATGAAAACAACATGGTTGGCTGATAAAAGATGACCTATCGCATAAGCGATGCAGAGTGTCGCTTGTGCAATGCTCAAAATGACTATCGCAAATAGTGTAGCTATCTAACGACACTCCTATCGATGATGGCAAATTGCCTTCGATGCTAGAGTGTCGCATAAGCAACCTCTTGTATTAAAGAGTG
The DNA here is from genome assembly GCA_020310875.1 of Ceratopteris richardii. Lineage (NCBI taxonomy): Eukaryota > Viridiplantae > Streptophyta > Polypodiopsida > Polypodiales > Pteridaceae > Ceratopteris > Ceratopteris richardii. The sequence continues at coordinate 64,400,439 of CM035419.1, forward strand.
TTGCATAAGCAATGTTGTGGAATGTAAAAAAGAAATTGATTTCTCCCAGCACATTTGTGGCAAGATTGAGACATGAGAGAGAGAAAGACAGAGATCGACCTACACATGCACACAACCTCAAGAAAGCACAAAGGTATGCTCACACACACACATACACACAAATTTACACACACATGTACACATGCATACACACACATATACACACATAGACATGGACATATGTACACATAGACACACACACATACACACATAGACACATACATACACACAAAAGCAAACACACACACACATAGACACACATGCACACATACACACACATACACACATAGAAACATACACACACATACACATATTTACACACACATACACATGTATACACACATATATATGCACATAAACACATGCACACACACATACACACACATTCACACAGAGGCACACACATAGACACATAGAGACACACACACACACATAGACATGCACATAGACACATAGACACACACACACACATAGACACAAACCTATACACACATAGACACACACACATACACACAGAGATTTACACACACATGTACACATGCATACACACACATATACACACATATACACATAGACACACACACATACACATACACACACACATACACACATAGACACACACACACAGATACACACACATACATAGATAGACACATACACACACATACACAGATTTTCACACACATACACAAGCATTTACACACACATATATACGCATATAGATACATACATGAACACACCTACACACACATTTACACACACACATACACACATGGACACATAGACTCACACACACACATAGACACACACACACCCATAGACACACATATACAAACATATACACACACACAATCACATAGACACACACATACACTCATAGACACACACACATAGACACACACACATAGACACACACATATACACACATACACACACACACATACACACACATAGACACATACACACACATAGAGATTTACACACACACGTACACATGCATACACACACATATATATACACACACATACACACATAGACATGCACACACACATACACTCATAGACACACAAACACATACACACACATACACACACATACATACACATACACACACATACACACACATATACACACATAGATACATACACACACATATACACACGCACACACATACACATAGATTTACACACTCACATACACATGCATACACACACACATATATACACACATAGACACACACATACACACATATTTACACACACACATACACATCCATACACACACACACATATATACATACATAGACACACACATACATGTTAAAAGTCAAGCTTCAAGCTACAAATTCGTGGGGAGTCTTTTATGGACATGTGGAGCAATCAAAGGAAGCCAAAAGCCACGAGATTCCATCAAGAAAAGTCACTCAACCACTCCCCAAGTCATCTCAACTAATTCCTCCAAGTTAGGAGGCTGATTTGGAAAGGTAGTTCCTAGATTTTAGGGGCACACTTCTCAGTATAAAAGGAGCATGTATCCCGACTTTTTTTGGGCCATCTTCTTGGAGTTTTAGCTCATGTAAAGTGAGCACTAAGTGCTGGAGTTGTGATAAGCAAGCCCCTTGCTTGCTTGTTTGTTTTCTTTTAGTAGGCATATCTATGTGTGTGCGCAGGCAGTGTTGCAACTCTCTACCCCTAAGTTGTTAGCATTGGTTCTCCCTCATATTGTATCCATTTGATGTAATTCTTGTCTCATTGGATAGCTATAAGAGTCTATGTTATGCTCACAAATTCTCTGGATCATTCTCTGAGTAATCTGGGAGCAACGTTCATTTTAGTGAAGTTGTGTGATTGATATCTCTCTTAGTGTGTAGGCTCTGTTTGAAATATTTTGCTCTCTGTTGTAAGGGCTGGTTCTCCTTCTCTATGTATCCATTTGCTATGATTTTGGTGTCATTGGGTAGCTATTAGAGTCCTCTAAAGTTGACCAAAGTTTGATATTCATTCTCTGTATAATCTTTGAGAAAAGCTTGCTGGAGTGAAGTGAGGTATCTGCTTGATTGGCAGTTGTGAGCATTCAACTAGCTCATGTTGTAGACATTGTTTCTCCTTGTGTAGGCATCCATTTGAAGTGAAATTTGGTTTGTTAGAAAACTCTTGGTGTCTACTACAGGTCTACAAAAGCTCACTGGAGTTCTCTGCATATGCTCTGAGAAAGAGCATTTTTGGTGTGCAGAGGTCAATGAAGGGTACCTGTGGAGGTCATTCACGCTTCGTCGTTGCTTAGGGGTTGAGATACTTCCCCCATCAGTGGTATCAGAGCATTTGGGCATCTTGGAGGCATCACATACAAGCAAGAAGACCTCTTGGAGTTGGTGGTTGAAGATTTGCATCAACAAAAGCTTCTTGGAGGTAGCTCACATCAAGGGGGAGCTATTCTACTCAAAGTTTCAAAGAGCACAAGGTGTCCATCTAAGGAAAGCGTTGGATTGAGGTAACCTCAGAGCCTCATTTTCATTTTACACACTTGGAGCATTAGACAAGGGCTAGGTCAAGTATCAAAGACTAGATATGGGAGACTTCAACACTCAAATTGAAAAGCTAGACAAAGGGAACTATCAACCATGGAGATTTAGGGTCTCCAACTATCTTATGGGCAAGGGCCTTTGGGGGTTGATTAGTGGAAGTGAACCAAGACCTAGGTTGGATGAGAATCCAACCAATGACCAGAGAAGGGCCTTTAGGGAATGGAATGAAAGAGACAAGAGGGTTATCTTTATCCTTTCCCAACACATTAGCAATAGCATGATCGGCCATATCCAAGACTTGGATTCAAGCATGAAGGTATGGGAGACACTTGAAAGGCTTTATTCAACAAGCACCAAAGCAAGGAAGATCCAACTCAAGAATGAGCTCAACAACCTTAGGACGAGCTCAGGGAGTAGCATAAATGACTACATACTTAAGGTCAAGGAGTTATCAGATGCATTGGGATCCATTGGAAGCCACGTAGACGATGACGATCTTGTGGCTTATACTCTCAATGGTTTGAGAGATGATGAGAAGTGGAAACCCTTTACCACTTCAGTATATGTAAGGGATAATCTTCCCGATTTTGAGCAATTGGTTGCTCTCATGGTCACCGAAGAAATGAACATAGGTGGAAGCTCAACTAAAAGCAAGGATGCACAAGTTTTCTATGCAGGTAATCAAAGGGGCAAAGGAAGACGAGGACAAGGAAGGGGCAAAGGAAGGTTTGGAGGAAGGCAAGGCCACTCAAGCAATCAAGGACATGACCAAGGCACCTCATCACAAAGAGGGAGAGGAAGAACAAGAGGAAGAGGAGGACGACATCAACAAAACAGGAATCAAGATGGTGAAGGATGTTACATATGTGGCAAGTTTGGCCACTATGCTAGAGATTGCTACCAAGGAGGAAACCAAAGGAGCTATAATCAAGGTTCTTCATACAAAGGCCAAGGTAATTATGCTTCTACAAGTTCAGAAAATGACAATCTCTTGATGATGCACATGAATGGGAATTCAAGCAAAGTAGATAACACTTGGTATATTGATAGTGGATGTAGCAACCATATGAGTTGCAATGCTTCTTGGTCTACTAATCTACATGTTCCCAAAGGTAAAGGACATGTAGAAACAGATGATGATACAGCCCATGAGATCTCCCATGTTGGAGATGTAGCTTTGGATGACAAGGAGGAAGGAAGATGTCTCAAGGATGTCTTGCATGTACCTACTATCACAAAGAACTTGGTGTCCGTTGGGCAAATGGTTGAAAGAGGCTATCAAGTAAGGTTCAACAAAGGTGGATGCTTTGTGGAGAACCCTAAGCAAGGTTACAAGGTCATAGCAAGAGGAAAGAAGCAAGGGAGACTCTTCACTTTGGAGGTAAATTCTCATTCCACTCAACATGTCTACTTCACATATGGAAACAAGAGGATTTCGGAGTTGGACTTGTGGCACAAGAGGATAGGTCACATCAACATACAAAGAATGAAGGAAATGCAATTCAAGAGGCTGGTTGAAGGTCTTCCCAACTTCCAAGGACAAGCTATGAAGCATTTATGTGAATCTTGTCAACTAGGGAAGCAAGCGAGACTTCCATTCAAGAAGAGTGGCTACATAAGCCAACATCCATTGGAGTTGATACATACAGATGTGTGGAGGCCAACCAAAGAGCAATCCATTGGAGGTAACAAGTACTTTGTCACTTTTATAGATGATTGCACAAGGATGGTTTGGGTTTATTTCATCAAAAACAAATCAGATGTGTTTACATGTTTCAAAGCATTCAAGGCAATGGTAGAGAAGGAAACAGGTACATATATCAAGAAGCTAAGGTCCGATGGAGGGGGAGAATATTTCTCCAATGAGTTTTCTGATCTTTTAATGGATCAAGGCATCAAGAGGCAAGTAACATGCAGGTACACCCCCCAACAAAATGGAGTAGCAGAGAGAAAAAATAGATACATTGCCGAGATCGCTAGAGCAATGCTTAATGAGATGAATGTACCTAACATGTTTTGGAGTGATGCAGCAAATACCGCCGTGTATCTTATGAATAGGGATCCTACCTCAAGGATCCATGGCTTGACACCATATCAAGCCTATTATGGTTAGAAACCTGATCTTTCCCACTTGAAGATATTTGGATGTACTTGTTATGTACATGTGCCAAGTGAATTGAGGCACAAGCTACAACCAAAGGCAGAAAAGTGTGTGTTTCTAGGATATTCAAATGATCATAAAGGTTACAGGTGCTTCAACCCAAACACAAAGGACTTGAGGATATCAAGGGATGTAGCATTTGATGAGCTACTCCCTTGGTCTAAGAAGTATGATTGTATGCAGGACTATGAAGAAGAAAAGCATGGACATGATGAAGAACAAATCGACCTAGAGCTAAGCGGCCCAAGGTGTTCCATCAATGAAGATAGTTCAAGCATGAACTCACCATGGAGGGGGAGATCTTCATCAAGCTATGAAGCACAATCAATCAACAAAGGCAAAGCAACATTGGTGGAGTTGGATGAAGAAGGTAATGAAGTTGAAGATGATGAAGGACACATGATGGAGAAAGAAGCCATGTCAAAGAAAGAGATCAAGTTCCCAAGGCAAAGGAGGTTTATTCCCCCAAAAGGTGAAGAAAGGAAGTCTTCTAGAGTTAAGTATCCAACTCAAAGGTTTACTTATGATTCATACATGGCAACTCATTATGCATATATGAACAAAGTAGTAGAAGATCATGAGCCCGATTGCTATGAAGATGCAAGCAGGTACACCGAATGGAAAGAGGCAACGCCAGAAGAGATCGACGCACTTGAGGAGAATCAAACATGGACTCTAGTGCCCAAGAAGGATAACATGAAGGTAATAGGTAATAAGTGGGTGTATAAAGTAAAGAGGAATTCAGATGGATCTATTTCTAGGTTCAAAGCAAGATTGGTGGCCAAGGGTTTTGCACAAACATATGGAGTGGACTTTGAAGAGACATTCAGCCCCGTGGCAAAGATGAGCACCATTAGAACACTCATTGCAATGGCTGCTAGCAAAGGATGGAATCTTTTCCAATTGGATATCAAGAATGCCTTTCTCAATGGAGACTTGGAAGAAGAGGTATACATGGAGCAACCACTAGGTTTTGTTCATAAAGAGTTTCCACATCATGTTTGTAGGTTGAAGAAGGCACTTTATGGCCTAAAGCAAGCTCCAAGGGCTTGGAACCAAAGATTGGTGGACTATTTGATCAAATGTGGTTACAATCAATGCAAGGCGGATCCATCTCTCTTCATCAAACAAAGAGGAGAACTTGTAGTCTACATGTGCGTGTATGTAGATGATCTTATCATTACAGGTAATGATACAAAGGGCATTGAGGAGATCAAGGCAAAGCTTGGAAACGAGTTTAGGATCTCTGATCTTGGAGATCTTAGGTATTTTCTTGGCATTGAAGTTGTATACAAAGAAGAAGGTATTATGCTCATACAAAGGAAGTATATTCTAGACCTACTTGAGAGGTTTGGGATGCTACATTGCAAGCCTATTTCAAATCCCATGGAAGTTAATGTAAAGCTAAGCTCCATTGATGGAGAGCCATTAGAGGATGTAACCTTGTATCGATCTATTGTAGGATCTTTCAATTATGCCACAATAACTAGGCCCGACATAGCATATGGAGTTGGAGTGTTATCACAATTTATGCATAGTCCAAGGACTACACACTTGCAAGCTGCAAGAAGAATGTTACAATATCTCAAGGCCACTATAAATGAAGGATTGTTCTATTCATTTGATGATGATATGCAGGTCAAAGCTTATTCTGATGCCGATTGGGCCGGTTCGAAGGAGGATAGAAGAAGTACAAGTGGTTACCTAGTCATGCTAGGTAGCAAGATCATCTCATGGATTTCAAAGAAGCAACCCACGGTGGCATTATCTTCCACCGAGGCTGAGTATAGAGCTTTGGCTCAAGTCCCATGTGAGCTAATGTGGATTAAGAAGTTATTTATAGAGCTTAATTTGCAGGTTGACACATATCCAATTTTTTGTGACAATATGAGTAGCATTCATCTAGCATCGAATCCTGTCTATCATGCTAGAACCAAGCATATTGAAGTGCACTATCACTTCATAAGGGAAAAGGTGATATCGAAGGAAGTTTCAGTACATCATATTGGTACCAAGGACCAAGTTGCCGACATGTTTACAAAGGCTTTGGATGGGATGAAGATTTCAAAATTCAAGCAATGCATCAACGTGAAGGAGCTTGGATGAGGACGAAGAATTGAAGCTTGAGGGGGAGTGTTAAAAGTCAAGCTTCAAGCTACAAATTCGTGGGGAATCTTTTACGGACATGTGGAGCAATCAAAGGAAGCCAAAAGCCACGAGATTCCATCAAGAAAAGTCACTCAACCACTCCCCAAGTCATCTCAACTAATTCCTCCAAGTTAGGAGGCTGATTTGGAAAGGTAGTTCCTAGATTTTAGGGGCACACTTCTCACTATAAAAGGAGCATGTATCCCGACTTTTTTTGGGCCATCTTCTTGGAGTTTTAGCTCATGTAAAGTGAGCACTAAGTGCTGGAGTTGTGATAAGCAAGCCCCTTGCTTAAGCTAGCCCCTTGCTTGCTTGTTTGTTTTCTTTTAGTAGGCATATCTATGTGTGTGCGCAGGCAGTGTTGCAACTCTCTACCCCTGAGTTGTTAGCATTGGTTCTCCCTCATATTGTATCCATTTGATGTAGTTCTTATCTCATTGGATAGCTATTAGAGTCTATTTTATGCTCACAAATTCTCTGGATCATTCTCTGACTAATCTGGGAGCAACATTCATTTTAGTGAAGTTGTGTGATTGATATCTCTCTTAGTGTGTAGGCTCTGTTTGAAATATTTTGCTCTCTGTTGTAAGGGCTGGTTCTCCTTCTCTATGTATCCATTTGCTATGATTTTTGTGTCATTGGGTAGCTATTAGAGTCCTCTAAAGTTGACCAAAGTTTGATATTCATTCTCTGTATAATCGCTGAGAAAAGCTTGCTGGAGTGAAGTGAGGTATCTGCTTGATTGGCAGTTGTGAGCATTCAACTAGCTCATGTTGTAGACATTGTTTCTCCTTGTGTAGGCATCCATTTGAAGTGAAATTTGGTTTGTTGGAAAGCTCTTGGTGTCTACTACAGGTCTACAAAAGCTCACTGGAGTTCTCTGCATATGCTCTGAGAAAGAGCATTTTTGGTGTGCAGAGGTCAAAGAAGGATACCTGTGGAGGTCATTCACGCTTCGTCATTGCTTAGGGGTTGAGATACTTCCCCCATCAATACACACATAGACACACACACATACAGACACATACACACATAGACACACACACATACACAGACACATACACACACATACACAGATTTACACACACACATACACATGCATACACACATATATACACACATAGACACACACACATACACAGATAGACACACACACACACACAGACATAGACACATACACACTTACACACACACACAAACACACATCCACACACATTTCCACACACACATACACATGCATACACACATAGATATACATATACACACGTATATGCACACATAAACACATACATACACACACATAGACACATACAGACACACACATACACAAATTTACACACACACACATACACATGCATACATACACATATATCCACATAGACATGTATATACAGGCATAGACACACATACACACATAGACACACACACATATATACATAACACACACACATAGACACATGCACACACACATATACACACAAATTTACACACACACATACACATGCATACACACAAACATATATACACACATAGACACACACATAAACTCACACACATATACACATAGACACACACTCACATACACACACACATATATACACACACACATAGACACATAAAAACTTACACACACACACATCCCTACACATTTACGCACACACACCTACACATGCATAAAAACACATATATATAGATACACATGTATATACACACACATACACACATAGACACACACACACATACACACACATAGACACATACACACACATATATGCATACACACACACATAGAGAGACATACACGCACACTTACACATACATGCATACATATGCATACATAATGCATATGCATATGCATACATACATACTTAAATGCATACACACACATACACACACACATGCATACATAATGCACATGCATATGCATACATACATGCTTACATGCATACACACTTACACACACACATTTACACACACACATACACATGCATACACACTTACACACACACATCCACACACATTTACACACACACATACACATGCATATAGACACATATATACAGATATACATGTTTATACACACATAAAAATAGACACACACATACACATATAGACACACATAGACACAAACACACACACATGGACACATACACACATATATATGCATAGAAACACACATAGAGACATACACACATATACATGCATACTCACACATAGAGACATACACACACACACATACGCATACATGCATACATATGCATACATAATGCATATGCATATGCATACATACCTAATTACATGCATACACACATACACACACATGCATACATTTGCATACATAATGCACATGCATATGCATAAATACATGCTTACATGCATACACACATACACACACTCACATATACACCTACATACACATACACACACATATACGTTGTCGGCGCGAAAGCGACGGTCGGTGGATCAGTTCAATCGTCGATAATACGGTGCACGCAGGGTGCTTGGCGCAATCTCAAGTGAAGAGTGAACTCAGCAAAATAATTAGGTCAAAATCAAAGACTTGATATATGGCGCACATAGGGCTTTGAAAACATAAACGGGAAGTCCTTGCAAATTATAAATCAATCACGTATGGATAGTTAATCATCCTCGACCATTCAAATAACTCTAATAATTGTTAATGGTTCACTATATTAAATCTTAAGATTCATCTTCACATCAAGAGTTTATGTGTTAAAATATTTACGTGGTTTTACCTCTTTGATAAAAAACTAGTTGATTGAATATGAAGATAATCTACTCTAAGTCGTTTATATCATTGTTCAATTTTCTCCACCTAATAGGTCATCTGTTCGATATGAATTTTTCATCATTTAGTAGTGCTATACTTCATGTATGTTCTGAACTTCTTTCTGATCGATTAGTCATACACATCGTTCGATAGGTTTATTATATAGATGTAATTCAATAGTCTATTTGTTTGTGTAAACTAATTTAAAATGATTGAATTCTTTATTTCGATATAAAACTTCTATCCATATGTTAATTATGAGGGAACCTATCTACGAAACTTATAAGCTAAAGAAAAACATATAAGTGGCAATGCTTCAAACAGGATGCTCTTAAACTTCTAAACAAAACTTTAGATATGGAGAATGCTCAATTCAATTAATGAAGCACATCATGCATAACGTGAATGCTCTGATTCATCATGCTAAGCTCATTTTCGGTTTACCCATACATATTTAAAAAACGATCAAGAAAAGTTGCATAAACGATGGATCGAAGAAATTGTTAATAAAAATGGAGCTATTAGACAAGGTGACACGGAGTGTCAAAAGCGATGGTCAAATCAGAACATACATGGACAAACAGAGCATCACAAGTGCAATAAATCACCATATAGAAACAAAGTATCAGCAAATTGTTAATCAATCACTCAATTTGCTCAGTCGCTCCTCAATGAACCATTATTTGACGTATCATATCAAGAGCTTAGACGCTGGTTAGCCAAATTCCTCTGCCTCCCTATCTATGTGAATTTCCAATTTCTCTCAAAATACTCGAGCGCTCGTCATTTGGAGACATTGTTAGCACCCTCTCCTATTGACTTTAATGTTGTAGTCATGAAACAGTGTAATGTATGTTTCGAATAGGCCAAATGCTGAAGCGCAGGGGTTTCCGACAGACTTAAATGCCTCGCTTCACTTACTCAAATGGAGGAAGACACCTGGTCTACATAGGCGAAGAAAGATCAAAATGGCATGTCTCTCTCCAACATTCAAGAACTACTTGCGTCAAATAAAAAATTTATTTGCTTCCCCAAAATCAAGGCTTGCAGAGATAGGAGATGAGGTACATCGACCAGGATATCGAAAGAAAGAAGCAGCTGCGCATCAGTTATCATTGTGGGCAACTGGAGAGAGCACTAACGAATGAAATGATAAACATTTATAGTTATTCCATTTCTACTTATGCGCCAGAGTAAAACACAGAAAAACCTTCATGCAGCTTCTCCAGATATCAATGCGCAATGATAGAAATATTCTGTTGTTGCCAGAGTCGGGCGCAGAGAACGATGGATGTTCCCTCTATTGCCACCTCCTTCCAGCGTCCAAAGGTCTCTTAGATCAGCGCGTTGATCTCCCCTTATCACAGAGTTGAACCTCCTCCGCTAGCAGCTTCGCTTTGTCCTCCACTTCCTGTGCGAGTCACTTCATGTTGCTGTATTTAATTGTACTTTCATCTGTAGCAAGGTAATGCTCAAAAAGATGATATAGTTGAGGGTAGGTGATGGCAGATGGTGTTGAAGTTGGAAGCGTAGATTCCGATAACAGAATTCTAACATCGTTGGAGAAGAATTGATGTGCAGAGCTAGTTTCGGCATCGAATGAGCATCGTGATGGGATGAACAATGATCAGACTAATGGTGTGAATGCTAGAGGCCAGATTCACCATGAATCATGGACGAAAGAACTCTGCCAACGAAGTACCGTGAATCGCCAGATGAAGACGGTGAAATTGGCCTCCAAGAAAAACCCGAGAGCTTCCTTTTCTTTCTCAAGTCGTGCGCTCTTCCTTTGCTTTTCCTAACAGACTATTGCTTCCGAGAGAAAAAAAACATGAAATGGCCTACAAAAAACATTCGGAGACCCCAATATGGAGCAAAGCCCACATTTTTATACACACAGAGATCATGTTTTTACCACTCTTTTAGTTTCTACTTTAAGTTTTCATCCATTCTTTAACCCACACATAATCACCACTCTTTTCATTTACTTTTAACTACTTTAAATGCATAATCTATTTAAACCACTCTTTTAACTTGCACTCACAATTACCACTCTTTCAACCTCTTACTTTAACCACTTTTTTTACACACTCAACTCTCACCACACTTTATTCACCCCTCACATACACCATTCATTATTTATCCACTTAATTTTCTTTTTAATTGAATTATCCTAAATTTTCTTAATTTATTAATGTATTTAAATTAGGCTTAGGTTAAGAAATTAATATATTTGAACCTTAATATTTAAATATACACACATGAGTAAAGTAATTACTTTAATTCATATTGTAATTTTTAATACATAAATATTCATTTTAAACGTTAAATGAATTAAATAAATGTTACTTTAACCCTTAAATTTCAATAAAACACTTGAAACCTTACTTAAAACCCTTTGGTAACCCCTGATAACCCATTAAAATCCTTTGAAAATCAATTGAATACCTAGTTAAACCCTAACATTAACCAGGAATTAATGCTACTAACTTAAATACATATAAATAAATGTAAACCTAGGGTCTTAAACCCATGAATCAATGTTTCTATGGCCTAAACACACATTATTTAAGCAGTTTAGGGTAAACCGTAGTTCGAACTTTTGTTTTCTTCATCAATTTGAACCTGCAAACACTTAACAAGAGATTAGTTCCAAACAAAATCATTGTTATAACCGAATTAGAATTGACCAATAAACATTTTTTTTAATTTTTCTGGTCGTCAACGGAAAGGATGAAATCTTTCCGACAACGTACTTACATATATGTACGTACATACACACACATTTACACACACATACACACAGAGACACATACACACTTACACACACACACAAATACACACACACACACATATACACACACATACACACATAGAAACATACACACTTACACACACACACATACAAATGCACACACACATATACACACACATACACACTTACATTCATACCCACATACACACATCCACACACATTTAGACACACACATACACATGCATATAGACACACATATACATATATATGCATACATATGTACACGTACATATATTGATCTCTAACCCATTTTGTTTTATATGTAGAGGTAGTATGGATCCTAGTAGAGAGAGAAAGGTGAAACACACTCTCATAAAAAGTTCTATGAGAGCAAGAGTTCCGCCTGATACTTTAGGGATCATCATGCATGAGTACTCAGAGATGCCTGATGATGAGTTGGATTTTACGATCTAGATGCTTACCCAGCGATCAAAGGAGGGGTCTTATGCGGCTCCACATGTAGGAAGACAGCTATCTATTCATAGGTATGTTTTTTTTTTCACAATTTTTTTTAATGATATTATAACACATATTTTTATTTATTTTTATCTATCTATTTTGAGGACACCTATACCACCTCTAGATCATGAGAGCAAAGCACAGGTGGCTATGAGGACATGCATAGGTACCTTAGGGCTGGAGTGTGATATAGATCCAGAGGGGAATATAGTGTATATAGGGAATGGATTGGAGCTCAAGAGAAGAATGCGAGCATTATACGACTCTTACTTGTGCCTTGTCCACTTGTAGTGGAAGTAGGTATAAGTTTTACATATAAATTTAAATAAATATGTTATGTTTTATTTACATGATTCTTTTTTTGTAGTGAGCATGATGAAAGGGATAAAAAATATGTACTTAGTTCACTTGAGATAGAGTTTGGGACTGGATGGTCGCATAAGTTGTGTCTAAAAGAGATGCGAACACTTATGCCTCATCATCCTCATAATGCATGGTACACATTGCTTTTATGCATATATATGTGGATATGAGTATGTGTGTTTATGTATATATGTATATGAGAGAGAGGGTGTAGGACACACTTATTGTAGGACACTCGTAGTCAAGGATCACACTTATTGTAGGAGTAATCGCTTTTTCTTTTTTTTCTTTTAAGAAATATGATCCTTGACATCATTGATTTATCACCCCACATGGTCCTCTAGACACTACTAGAAATAGGGGGGCATAGGGATGCCCCCCATTGAAAACAAAAGCAGGGTCGCTTATGTGACAAAAGCGTCGCATAAGCGACAAAACTTTTTTTTATATTAAAAAAAAGATGACATGTAGCATAAGTGATGCAGAGCATCGCTTGTGCAATGCTCAAAATGACCGTTGCAAATAGTGTAGCTATCTAACGATGCTCCTATCGATGTTGGCAAACTGCCTTTAATGCTGGAGTGTCGCATAAACGACCTCTTGTATTTCAGAGCGTTGCATAAGCGACGCTCTGGAATGTAAAAAAAAAATTGATTTCTCCCAGCACATTTGTGGCAAGATTGAGACGAGAGAGAGAGAGAGAGATCGACCTACATGTGCGCACAACCTCAAGAAAGCACAAAGGTATGCTCACACACACACATACACACAGATTTACACACACATGTACACATGCATACACACACACATATACACACATAGACACAGACATATATACACATAGACACACACACATACACACATAGACACACATACATACACACAAAGGCAAACACACACACACATAGACACACATACGCACATAGACACATACACACACATACACACACATACACATATTTACACACACATATATGCACATAGACACATGCACACACACATTCACATAGAGGCACACACACATTCACATAGAGGCACACACAGACACATAGAGACACACACACATAGAGACCCACACACATAGAAACACACATACACACATAGATACACACACACATAGACACACACATGCACACATAGACACACACACATAGACACAAACATATACACACATAGACACACACACACACATATACACAGAGATTTACACACACATGTACACATGCATACACACACATATACACACATAGACACACACACATATACACATAGACACACACACATACACATACACAAACACACACACATACACACATAGACGCACACACACATACACACACATACACACATACACGAGCATATACACACACATATATACACACATAGACACATACACACACACATACACACATGGACACATAGACACACACACACATACAAACATATACACACACACATACACATAGACACACACATACACTCATAGACACACACACATAGACACACATATACACACATAGAGACACACACACATACACACATACACACACATAGAGATTTACACACACACATACACATGCATACACACATATATATACACACATAGACACACACATACACATGTAGACATGCACACACACACATACACACATAGACACACAAACACATACACACATCTACAAACACATATACACACATAGATACATACACACACATACACACACGCACATTGATTAGCTCTTAAACACATGGAGATGATACCGATAGGTGCTTACTTTGTTGCCCAAATGTCTTGAAATCCACCAATACTCCCGAATATATTTGTAGAATAGGGGAGTGAAGACCCTCACACCTATGCGATGCGGACTTGGATCTTACGAATGGGTTCTTGAGATGTCTTGGCCCTAGGTCCACCCTCTCTCTCTCTCAGTCCTCTCTCTTCCACTTAAAAGATGTAGCAACCTGATGGTGTATGGATCCATAAAAGAATGGGCCTTTCATCCCCCTTTTTTCTTAGTCCTTCCCCTCTTCAAGAGGACCCTTCGCATGGTTCCTCTGGAATTTGGAACAAAAGGACTGATGCATAGAGCTAGAATACCCAAGACAGTGCGTCTATTGCACCCATGGGCTGAACTCTGTGCTCGATTGGAATATCAACTTTTAATAAATGGCCAAAGAGTAGTTATTCATTTAGGAAGGAGGGAACCAATCCTATCTCTAGGTCTAGAGTCAAGCACCTTTATTTCAACCTCCTGGTCATCTCTCTCTCTCTCTCTCTCTCTCTCTCTCTCTCTCTCTCTCTCTCTCTCTCTCTCTCTCTCTCTCTCTCTCTCTCACGTGACTTGACAAGTACTTACGAATGCCTTTTTTTCAATTTGGAAGTGGCACCTTCATAGGCAGCTTATCTTGTTGTCAAGCATGGAGTAGTTTTGGAAACAAAAGGCGACAGACTCTGGATGTAGTTGTCTGAGATTATTTCATTCTTCTCATTAGTCTTTGCGCCTTAATTCTAAACAATTGCAGAACTTACAAAATCTATTATAATGATTCCCGAAGAACTGTCATGTCTATTGGAATACCAACAAAACAAGAAACATAGATACTGCTACCTTTCTGAGAATCAAAACAGTCTTTGGAGTGCAACTATTTTTTTCCCCCAAGTCCCAACTTCTCCCTCTCATGCACTGATACATGTAGCGTGGTCAATTATCTTCCTCCCTCGCTTATCCTCTTGTTGTTATCAACTAAGGGTATATTTACATGAGCAATGAATATCGCTTCCGATGAGCACAAAACCTATTGGCCACTCACGCCATGCATTCAAGGAAAGTAAAAAAATTATCTCGTTAATGGAATGCTTATATGCCTGCATAAAAATGTCGGTGTTCTTAGCAACAAAATATCCATGTTACCTAATCACTGTTTCAAGCTCTTAAAATGTGAAATACAATAACTCCAAATCGCCTCACCATCCTTCACCAGTTCTTCTTTTCCTTACTCAATCATCTGCATTCTTTGAGTTACAGTAAGGGATATCAAGCACCAATTTCACGACACAATATTTTCCATATGACCTCATTGCTAACGCGCTATGTCTTAGGAGTGTATATGAAGCGTAAACATCCAGCATTAATCCTCCCAAGAGGTTAAGGAATTCTAAAGGAATAGTTCTGGCCGCCGGAGTAGGACAAATGTATGCCGGATGTAACGGAGTTCCTTGAATTACGCGCAAAAGTTGGTACGCACACTTTGTAAATCTATATAAAGCAATGTAAGGAGAATGCTCGAGAGAGACGTCTTTTCTGGAATTGCCAGATTGTCCGCCTAATTTTTATCAGAGTACTGTTTACACTGTTGTGGAGTTCTGAGTATTGCGAATGTTGAGTTCTGTATCGTATGCTCGCATTGAAATTCACTGTAACGTGTGATTCAGTAACATATTGTGTGTCTGAGTACTGTTATCGTGTTGTATTGTTGTGTATTCTTCAGTTATTGAAGTACACTGAGTCAGTTTAAGTAAGTTATCTGGCTATGTGAATCGAATAAGTAATCTGTTGTCCTGTCGGAGTATGTTCTGTGTGTTTCTATCAGACTCATTGCATTCACTGTGACCCCGAATATGAGTACGAACTAGTATCTTCGGTAACGTGGACTTTTGAGATCGCTGGCAAGTATGATGACGAATGAATCTATCAGCTATAGTTTTCACTTTGGTTGATTTACGGTATAATAGCGAATCTGTAGAATGGACTACTGCTCTGTTCCAATAGCAGAATAGTCTGAAGAAGTTCAATTTGCAGGCGTAAAGAAACCCAATATTGTCTAGTTACCGCAAGTAATTAAGCTAAGACGTGTATTAGCGTTTTGATGTTGTGATTAAGAATTGGGAAAAGAGTACAGGGCCTCTGTCTAACAGACCCCTACCACTCCCAAGAACCCACTTGGTCTGATAACGTCTTTCGGTAATAGAAATTTTAACATAGTTTACGGTGAATCACTATTTTACGTTTAATATTTGTTCAGTAACGATTTCGGCTAGTTATTAACACAGCGTAACTGTGTAACATTTAACACTTGGTGCCGTCTGTGGGAAGGTGGCATCAAAATTGCAAGTCATCTGTCAGAATTAGATTACCGTTCGATTGGCAGTAGCAACAGACCAGATTGTTGCAGACTGTCCCGTTAGTAATACTACGCAATTAGTACAAAAGATGATACATGCCGGTTACTCGATCCGGTGAAACGTATCCCAAGAACCATCAGTCTGGAGTATTAAAGCCAACTTTGGGAGGTAGAAGTACAACTAGGACTGACTCAGTTGTCAAAAAAGTTAAGAACTTTAAAACTGATTTCGGTCATATTCCGGTAGAATCTGGTACGCCTCTGGTACATTCCGGTACTATTTCGGCACAGTCTGTCGAAAATATAGTAACTCCAGAACCTACCAAGACGCAGTTGGAATCTAGTTTAACACTCTTGGAAAAAGATTCGGATTCATTTACGATTAGAAACGCTTTGGTCAAAGAAATCGGCGAAGGCAAAAAAACGCCGAATCCGGGCATAATTTCGGTTCATTCCGGTGGAATTTCGGCAAGAGAATCACAGTTCTTCGGTGACGATTCAGCATTTTCTGCTGAATCCTCAGCCCATCTGTCGCGCTTGGAAGCGAGTTCCCATACACTGGACATCAAGGAGGAAGGAAGGCTATTCGAAACAGAGATTCGAAGCATATTAGACAAGATAATCGCACCGGAAACTACGTCATCCGACGATACAGATTCCAGTAGTTCAGAAGGAAAGTATAACACGCTCACAATGAACGGACAACAACAGTTATGTCCACCCAGGCCACCTCCAACGGGAGTGACGTACACTAAGTTTGGTGGATTTCCAAGAGATGATCCGGATGCTCACGTACGCACCTTCGAGATAAGCTACGCAGTTCTCAATCATCCACCGGATCAGGCCTACAAAGCTATTGTCTTCCAATCTACACTTGTTAATGAAGTAGCTAGATGGCTTACAGAATATGATATTAATCATTTCGGCACCTACAAAGCAGTACGAGATGCTTTTCTGCAGCGATTCAGGCTAAAAAAGAATCCAGCCAAAATTTTTGATTATCTGCAGAATAACAGACAGAAACCAAATCAAACTGTACAGGAGTATGCTACTCTCTTCAGAACACACTTAAGGAAGATACCACCGGCCCATGCTAACTTACCAGATGATGTTATCACTCAGTGGTTCATCAATGGCTTGGTTCCACAACTTAAGCAGATCATGATCATAAGATGTGTCGGAGCCATGTCCCTCGATGCAGTCATTGCAATGACTCTGCAACTGGAACACAAAGTCGGTGGATTTACAGAAGATTTACAATGGTTAAAAGCAAACAAGAATGTTGTGGAAGATATGACTAGACAGGTATACTGCAACATATGCAAAAATTCAGGACATACCAGTGCCAAGTGCGCACTTAATCAAACATTCTGCACTATCTGCAACATTGCCGGACACACCATCGAAAACTGCGCATACAACGCTAGAGTACAAGGAAGAGCGACTGTCAATGCAATTATCCAGGAACAAGGACAGCCAGCCAATCACTATGTGCCTCCACAAATGAGAAACAACCAGCAGCAAGGATATCGAAATTACCGAGGACAGAGGAATAACAATTATAATCCAAACCGCTGGCAAAACGGACCACCACCGGAAAATCCCAATTTACCACCACCACGCTGCTATTTTTGTGGTGAATTTGGACATATTAGGAGATTTTGCAAGGATGCAGCTGAGTATGATCAAAGGAAGAAGGAACGTCAAAATCCAATGGCCAACATGGTAAAACTCACACCGGTAGAGACACAGGCTGCTGCAGTCTAGACCCGTTCCGGTAAACAATTGCAATCGGCAGCAGAAATATTTGAACCAGGGCTACGTGAACAACACAGAATGTATAACAAAGCTAGTGAATGGACCACAGCAGAACCACCAGTCTTTCTAGAGCCTATTCCGGTAGCCCAGCCCTCGTTAACAAAGGAAGGAACACAACAAAGGGAGTTAGCAGCAGAAACATCATCAGCAGCAGATGCATTGCCCACCGTAGACACCTCCGCATCAGCAGAGGCATCAACTTCAACATCAGTAGAGCCTCTCAATCAATCTCAACAGGCCTGGGAAATCTTATCTAAGGCATCTATCACTCTGCCTCTGGGCCAACTACTGGCATTAGTACCTGGAATTCGACAACAGTTCCAACAACAGTTCAGTCCGGTTCCTTCTTGTATTTCGGCAACAGCAGCAGTTCAACCAGAACCTGATTCTACGGTTGATCATTCAGTTCCCTTGATTACAGTATGGTATAAGAATCATAAGATTACGCAGGTATTAATTGATGGAGGCTCTGGTGTTAACATTGCGACTGCGATATTATGCAAAAGATTAGGATGGACCGAAATCGAACCAGTTCAATTTTTTGTCAGAATGGCAGATCAATCAAGAGTCCATCCTGTAGGACTTGTGCGAAATGTACCCATCACTTTGCAAGGTACGACCTTTAAAATGACCTTTCTTATACTAGATTTGCTAGAATCCACTTTGGATTACAACCTTCTTTTTGGCCGACCTTGGCTGAAACATGCGAAGGTAATACAGGACTGGTCTGCACAAGAGCTTACGTTTAAAAATGCCAATCGTAGATATGTGGTAAAATTAGATGCTATACAACCTTGCGAGTTACATGCTAGACCGTATTTTGCTGAACTAGTCCATATGCTAGATGGATTGTCAGATGATGAAGAAGAAGAGTTTTTGAAGAGTAATGCTGACTTAATTTCATTAGGGACTATTGATCTACAGCACGTTGTAGATAATTGGAATGCTTCAGTCTGTACAGTAATACCCGTCACAGAAGAGGCTAAGAAGGAAGACACTATTTCGACACATGACGATGAATTGCAACAACTTCTTAAACCAACAGACAACACAGAGAAACATCAACAGTTCTATGTCCCCGAAGATTAGCTGATTACTTACAATTTAGGAGATGAAGATCATCCGCATCCTATGAAGATAAAGCAAAACTTACCGGAAACATTTCAAGCAGATTTAATCCAGCTACTCCAAGAATTCACTGATGTCTTTGCATGGGACTACAAAGACATGAAAGGATTGGACCCCCGTATCTACCAACACAGGGTCATGCTAAAGCCAGAATCAAGGCCGATAAAGCAAACCAGCTACCGGATGAATCCCCATTATGCATCCCAGGTAAAGGCAGAACTTGATAGGTTATTGAAAGTTGGAATTATCGTACCAGTAGAGCATGTTGAATGGATCTCTCCGATTGTGATTGTGCCTAAGAAAAACAAGCAATTGAGAATCTGTGTAGATTACCGGAAATTAAATGCAGCAACCGTACCGGATCCCTTTCCAATTCCCTTTTTGGATACCATGCTTGATAGAGTATCAGGTCACGAGATGTATTCATTTCTAGATGGATACAGTGGCTACAACCAAGTAAGAATGGCCGAAGAAGATATACCGAAAACTGCATTTATTACCAATTGGGGTGTCTTTGCTTGTACGGTAATGTGGTTTGGATTAAGAAACGCACCAAGCACATTTCAAAGATGTATGCAGGAGATATTTTCTCCTTATCTCACTTCATTTATGCAAGTATATCTCGAAGATTTTTCAATTTTCGGTAAGATGATAGCACATCCGTTTCATTTACGGTGCTGCTTTCAGAAATGCAGAGAATATAGACTCTGTTTGAATCCAAACAAATCGGTGTTTGCGGTCTCATGTGGCAAGTTACTTGGACACATTGTATCTGCACAAGGTATCCAAGTAGATCCAGATAAGATTTCAGCAGTATTAGAAGCTTCGGTGCCAGCTTCTCCAAAAGAAGTTATGCACTTTATGGGCGAAGTACGCTGGCATGGAAGGCACTTACGGTGGCTTGCTCATTTGGCTATACCACTAAACAAGCTAATCAGCAAAACACCTCGACAATTTGAATGGACCCAGGAATGCCAGATAGCCTTTGATTGTTTAAAGCATTTATTAACACAAGTTCCTATCTTACAACCGCCGGACTGGGATTACCCATTTCATATATTTGTTGATGCTTCAGATATAGCAATAGGAAGTGTATTGATGCAACAAATTGATAAATGGTTCAGACCAGTGTATTATGCAAGTCAAAGATTAGCACCTGCTGAGAAAAATTACTCTGTAACAGAAAGAGAATGTCTAGGGCTAGTATATTTGGTCAAGAAATTCAGACATTACTTGTTAGGCCGTAAATTCACATTCCATGTAGATCACGCTGCACTTCTCTATCTAGTTCGGCAGTAGCATCTAGGTGGTCGATTAGCGCGATGGGTCTTACTCTTGCAGGAATTTGATTACGAAGTCATTCACCGGCCAGGCAGTTCACATGCCTTAGCAGTTTTTTATCCCGCTTAGATTCCGGTGAAGCTCCGGTGGGTATAGATGACACGACACCCGCGATTTATGTATCAGAACCAATTAATGAAGATTCTATAGACCCACCTATCCCATTTTCATATTATGATCGGATCCTAACCTTTCTTTATAATGGTTGCCTTCCATCTCAAACTTCTAGAACAATATGCAGGAAAATTGCAGTCTTTAGCCGCCGATTTCGGTTAATTGCTGGAGAACTATATTATGTAGATCACACCGGAATCCTACTTCGCTGTATTCCACCGCATGAAGTTAATTCAATTATTACTCTGGCCCACTCAATTCCTTCCGGTGGTCATTTTGCGACAAACTTAACTCACCGAAAAATTTTGCAGTGGTCTCTGGTGGCCAACGATGTACAGAGATATATTACAGTTTGTCAAACAATGTGATACTTGTCAAAGATCGAGTCAGCCTTTGCAACGTCATTTTTTTCCTTTGCAACCCATCTTACCAATAGAACCTTTCCAGAAGTGCGGTCTAGATTTTATCGGTCCAACTACACCACCAGCAATCTTCAGTAACAACCGTTACATACTGACCTGTACAGACTATGCAACCAGATGGGCTGAAGCCTGGGCTTTACGGTCTGCTACAGCCGTTACGGTAGCAAAGTGTCTGCTAACCGATGTCTTTCCACGTTTTGGCTTACCACTGGAAATTGTCTCAGATCAAGGTACTCATTTTGTAAACAATCTAATGAAGGTACTTACACATTCGTTCCAGGTCACACATAAATTTAGTTCTCCTTATTATCCTCGTGCTAATGGACTGACCGAAAGTACAAACAAATCTCTGCTGAATATCCTTTGCAAATTGATCATGCAATCACCGGAAAGATGGGATCAACTACTACCTGCAGTGTTATGGGCATACTGGACTACCTACAAGGTAACAACAGGATTGACACCTTTCAAATTAGCTTATGGCTTAGAAGCAATAGCACCAATGGAGATGGTTATACCAAGTTTACGAGTAGCCATTACCCAGAAACTACTATCGGAAGACTCACTGACATTTTGGTTGGACACACTCAGAGAGTTAGACGAACACCGATGGCTCAGTCTTTTAACCATGCACGAAGTTCAATTAAGACAGGCAAGGACGCATGATCGAAACCTGAAAACTCCAGTGTTTTCGGTCGGACAGCTTGTACTTTTCTATAATGCAAAGTCCAACAGATCCGCAGGCAAATTCAAATTACGGTGGTTCGGCCCTTACAAAATCTCAGAGCAAATCAGGCCAGCAACTTTTCGGTTGACTACATTGACCAGAAATCCACTTCCAAAAGCAATCAACGGCTCGAAGCTGCGGCCGTATCAAAGCGCTATTACTCCGCATTAAATCATTCGGCGGTGGATCACATTTTTTTTTTTGGCTTTTGTTTTTACTTTTCATTATGTTATTTCTTTTCTTTTCTTAAATAGCCATGTTTTGTCATAAGCCGCCCTCCTTACCAATTACTCAAGCATGCATGCCAAATTAAAAGCAATATCATTCCAGCACTGCACAATGTTAACCATCACTTCCTACCCCCCCCCCACCGTAATATTGGTACTTAAGCTCTTCGGTTACGCCAAAAAACGCTATTGTGTTCTTGTGATTGTGATTGTGTTTTCTGTGTATTCGTGCTTTGTGCTCTGTGTATTCGTGTTCGCGTGCGCAATGGAAGCATTGGCAAACTACACAACTTTTTGTGATGGTATCCCTACCGAGGTAGAAGAATACCTGCGTATCCGAGGGCTGGCCAACTTCGCTGAGCTGCCTTGGCACTCATTGGAAGCCCATCCCTTCTTCACACAAATTATCCCAGCCATCGCCCAATCTCCCATCGCTGAACAATAATGGCTCTTCCACTCCCTACCATCTAGAACCGTAATAACCTTCCAGGCCTTTGCCGAAGCCTTCCGCCTCACTCCACAAGGCCGCGAGAATGGCCCTAGTATCCCCGTAGCCCGCATGATGGAACTCTTCCCTCGCCATTCATCGAATGAATACGCCATTCTCTGCCGCCCCGAACCTGAAAGAATTGCATTACAGTTCTTAGTCGCAATCCTTAACCTCCAAAAGCGCACATACGGTATCTCCCGACCATTCTATTCCGCCATCGACCTTGCCGCACGAGAACCCGTTAATTTCACCTCATTTTTCTTTCACTGAATCCATAAGGAGTGTGTCGCCATAGTAAAACAAATCAACAAAGGAACCACCCCTCGATCCAGACTTCCCCACATCCTTTGTTTTCTCTTCCCAACCATACTCGCCGCTCAACCACCACAACGAGGACCAGTTTTAAGGCACGAAGAGTCAGTTCAACTACTAGAAGATGAGGAAGAAGAAGATGAAGAAGAGCTCAATCAGTTGTTCCGCAGAAAACGTATCAGGATTAGCTCCTCAGAAAGTGAAGCACAAGGCTCAGCCGGAAAGGATAAAGATGATGATAAAGAAGACGAGAAGCAAGAAGAAGAGACGTTCCATGATACTGCCACCTCAATGCATAATGAATCATCGATTGAGCAACAAGAACAACAAGATCAAGCAGAGACGGAAATAATTTCGACCGAAAAAGAATCAGAGCAACAGGAAAATGAGCAGCAATCTAATCAAGATGCACTAGACAAGCTACTGAAAGCAGTGGAATCCACAGAAGCACGCAATGCAGAAACAGAACAAACAAACAAGGTAACAACTACCGACTCTGCCCTCCCCAAAACCCTGCCTGTTAACCCCATCTCTCAACCGAAACCACCCCGCAGCCCCATCAAGCCCAGTCAAGCCACCGAAACTTCTGAAGCCTCTACATCCTCCCTCAATTATTCACCACCTAATTCACAACAACTGTTCACCGAAACCTCGACGCAACCTCGCCCTCCTCTGCCACCCCACCCCATTCCAATTTTTTCGGAACTAGAAAATATGGGTCACCTTTTAATTAATCTATCCCAACAACTGCCGCAACACCTGAAGCAAGCCACAGACAGTACACGAGAGGAATTCCAAAGAAAATTGGAAATAATGGAGGCGGATATCACCCCTCTTCAGGAAGAATTACAAGCAGCAAGAGCAGAAAATCATGCACTACATGAGCAGATCAAGCAACTACAGGCTACACTCCAAGCACAGGAAGAACACTCAAACCAGAGAGATAAGGCATTAGCTGAAAAAAACGAATTACTGACAGCTGCCGACACCGAAATAATAAAGTTAAATCAAACAATCAAAGATACAGACGATACAAGAATAGCACTAGGAAACCTACTGGAAGAAACAAGAGTCCAGTTGCAGGACACAATACAGAAATACCAAGAGCAGCAGAGAGAAGCAAAACAGGCAGTTGAAGAGTTACAAAGAACAAAAGAATCCTTAGACGATGTCAACAACATGCTGAAACACCAACTGAACAGAGAATCTAAATATCAGAAGGACTTAGCAAATGCCCACAGAGAACGGGACGCTTACTACCAAACCATAGAGTTCCAGAACCAACAGTTCGGAAGATTAGATAATCAGGTACGCAACCAGAAAGACAGAACCAATGAGATGCAGAAACAAGTAACGGACATGAAGACAGCAAGAGATGCGGCATTATCAAACGATTTTTATTTACAAGAGGCCTTTTTGCAAACACAGGCCGAAATTTTTCTTACTAAAGCCATCGCGCTTAGTTCCGTTAGAGTAGATGCGCAGATTTTAGAACCCGATACCCTTAAACAATTATTAGAAACACTTAAGAAAAAAATAGCCCGCACATTTAGATTAGCAAGAAATATGTATCTAGAAGGAATCGTAGAGGAACAATGAGTTTTGTAATAAAAATCACTTGCGGGTTCGAGTCCACCGTGCGTGCCAGTGTTAGACGGCCGTCGGAGTAGGACAAATGTATGCCGGATGTAACGGAGTTCCTTGAATTACGCGCAAAATTTGGTACACGCACTTTGTAAATCTATATAAAGCAATGTAAGGAGAATGCTCGAGAGAGACGTCTTTTCTGGAATTGCCAGATTGTTCGCCTAATTTTTGTCAGAGTACGGTTTACACTGTTGTGGAGTTCTGAGTATTGCGAATGTTGAGTTCTGTATCGTATGCTCGCATTGAAATTCACCGTAACATGTGATTCAGTAACATATTGTGTGTCTGAGTACTGTTATCGTGTTGTATTGCTGCGTATTCTTTAGTTATTGAAGTACCCTGAGTCAGTTTAAGTAAGTTATCTGGCTATGTGAATCGAATAACTAATTTGTTTTCCTGTCGGAGTATGTTCTGTGTGTTTCTATCAGACTCATTGCATTCACTGTGACCCCGAATATGAGTACGAACTAGTATCTTCGGTAACGTGGACTTTTGAGATCGCTGGCAACTATGATGACGAATGAATCTGTCAGCTATAGTTTTCACTTTGGTTGATTTACGGTATAATAGCGAATCTGTAGAATGGACTACTGCTCTGTTCCAATAGCAGAATAGTCTGAAGAAGTTTGATTTGCAGGCATAAAGAAACCCAATATTGTCTAGTTACTGCAAGTAATTAAGCTAAGACGTGTATTAGCGTTTTGATGTTGTGATTAAGAATTGGGAAAAGAGTACAGGGCCTCTGTCTAACAGACCCCTACCACTCCCAAGAACCCACTTGGTTTGATAACATCTTTCGGTAATAGAAAGTTTAACACAGTTTACGGTGAATCACTATTTTACGTTTAATACTTGTTCAGTAACGATTTCGGCTAGTTATTAACACAGCGTGACTGTGTAACATTTAACACTTGGCGCCGTCTGTGGGAAGGTGGCATTAAAATTGCCAGTCATCTGTCAGAATTAGATTATCGTTCGATTGGCAATAGCAACAGACCAGATTGTTGCAGACTGTCCCGTTAGTAATACTACGCAATTAGTACAAAAGATGATACATGTCGGTTACTCGATCCGGTGAAAGTATCCCAAGAACCATCAGTCTGGAGTACTAAAGCCAACTTTGCGAGGTAGAAGTACAACTAGGACTGACTCAGTTGTCAAAAAATTTAAGAACTTTAAAACTGATTTCGGTCATATTCCGGTAGAATCTGGTACGCCTCTAGTACATTCCGGTACTATTTCGGCACAGTCTGTCGAAAATATAGTAACTCCAGAACCTACCAAGACGCAGTTGGAATCTAGTTTAACACTCTTGGAAAAAGATTCGGATTCATTTACGATTAGAAACGCTTTGGTCAAAGAAATCGGCGAAGGCAAAAAAATGCCGAATCCGGGCATAATTTCGGTTCATTCCGGTGGAATTTTGGCAAGAGAATCACAGTTCTTCGGTGACGATTCAGCATTTTCTGCTGAATCCTCAGCCCATCTGTCGTGCTTGGAAGCGAGTTCCCATACACTGGACATCAAGGAGGAAGGAAGGCTATTCGAAACAGAGATTCGAAGCATATTAGACAAGATAATCGCACCGGAAACTGCGTCATCCGACGATACAGATTCCAGTAGTTCAGAAGGAAAGTATAACACGCTCACAATGAACGGACAACAACAGTTATGTCCACCCAGGCCACCTCCAACGGGAGTGATGTACACTAAGTTTGGTGGATTTCCAGGAGATGATCTGGATGCTCACGTACGCACCTTCGAGATAAGCTACGCAGTTCTCAATCATCCACCGGATTAGGCCTACAAAGCTATTGTCTTCCAATCTACACTTGTTAATGAAGCAGCTAGATGGCTTACAGAATATGATATTAATCATTTTGGCACCTACGAAGCAGTACGAGATGCTTTTCTGCAGCGATTCAGGCTAAAAAAGAATCCAGCCGAAATTTTTGATTATCTGCAGAATAACAGACAGAAACCAAATCAAACTGTACAGGAGTATGCTACTCTCTTCAGAACACACTTAAGGAAGATACCACCAGCCCATGCTAACTTACCAGATGATGTTATCACTCAGTGGTTCATCAATGGCTTGGTTCCACAACTTAAGCAGATCATGATCATAAGATGTGTCGGAGCCATGTCCCTCGATGCAGTCATTGCAATGACTCTGCAACTGGAACACAAAGTCGGTGGATTTACAGAAGATTTACAATGGTTAAAAGCAAACAAGAATGTTGTAGAAGATATGACAGACAGGTATACTACAACATATGCAAAAATTCAGACATACCAGTGCCAAGTGTGCACTTAATCAAACATTCTGCACTATCTGCAACATTGCCGGGCACACCACTGAAAACTGCGCATACAACGCTAGAGTACAAGGAACAGCGGCTGTCAATGCAATTATCAGGAACAAGGACAGCCATCCAATCACTATGTGCCTCCACAAATGAGAAACAACCAGCAGCAAGGATATCAAAATTACCGAGGACAGAGGAATAACAATTATAATCCAAACCGCTGGCAAAACGGACCACCACCGGAAAATCCCAATCTACCACCACCACGCTACCATTTTTGTGGTGAATTTGTACATATTAGGAGATTTTGCAAGGATGCAGCTGAGTATGATCAAAGGAAGAAGGAACGTCAAAATCCAATGGCCAACATGGTAAAACTCACACCGGTAGAGACACAGGCTGCTGCAATCCAGACCCGTTCCGGTAAACAATTGCAACCGGCAGCAGAAATATTTGAACCAGGGGTACGTGAACAACACAGAATGTATAACAAAGCTAGTGAATGGACCACAGCAGAACCACCAGTCTTTCTAGAGCTATTCCGGTAGCCCAGCCCTCGTTAACAAAGGAAGGAACACAACAAAGGGAGTTAGCAGCAGAAACATCATCAGCAGCAGATGCATTGCCCACCGTAGACACCTCCGCATCAGCAGAGGCATCAACTTCAACATCAGTAGAGCCTCTCAATCAATCTCAACAGGCCTGGGAAATCTTATCTAAGGCATCTATCACTCTGCCTCTGGGCCAACTACTGGCATTAGTACCTGGAATTCGACAACAGTTCCAACAACAGTTCAGTCCGGTACCTTCTTGTATTTCGGCAACAGCAGCAGTTCAACCGGAACCTGATTCTACGGTTGATCATTCAGTTCCCTTGATTACAGTATGGTATAAGAATCATAAGATTACGCAGGTATTAATTGATGGAGGCTCTGGTGTTAACATTGCGACTGCGGCATTATGCAAAAGATTAGGATGGACCGAAATCGAACCAGTTCAATTTTTTGTCAGAATGGCAGATCAATCAAGAGTCCATCCTGTAGGACTTGTGCGAAATGTACCCATCACTTGGCAAGGTACGACTTTTAAAATGACCTTTCTTATACTAGATTTGCCAGAATCCACTTTGGATTACAACCTTCTTTTTGGCCGACCTTGGCTGAAACATGCAAAGGTAATACAGGACTCGTCTGCACAAGAGCTTACGTTTAAAAATGTCAATCGTAGATATGTGGTAAAATTAGATGCTATACAACCTTGCGAGTTACACGCTAGACCGTATTTTGCTGAACTAGTCCATATGCTAGATGGATTGTCAGATGATGAAGAAGAACAGTTTTTGAAGAGTAACGCTGACTTAATTTCATTAGGGACTATTGATCTACAGCACGTTGTAGATAATTGGAATGCTTCAGTCTGTACAGTAATACCCGTCACAGAAGAGGCTAAGAAGGAAGACACTGTTTCGACACATGACGATGAATTGCAACAACTTCTTAAACCCCATCCGCGTCCTGTGAAGATAAAGCAAAACTTACCAGAAACATTTCAAGCAGATTTAATCCAGCTACTCCAAGAATTCACTGATGTCTTTGCATGGGACTACAAAGACATGAAAGGATTGGACCCCCGTATCTACCAACACAGGGTCATGCTGAAGCCAGAGTCAAGGCCGATAAAGCAAACCAGCTACCGGATGAATCCCCATTATGCATCCCAGGTAAAGGCAAAACTTGATAGGTTATTGAAAGTTGGACTTATCGTACCAGTAGAGCATGCTGAATGGAGCTCTCCGATTGTGATTGTGCCTAAGAAAAACAAGCAATTGAGAATCTGTGTAGATTACCAGAAATTAAATGCAGCAACCGTATCGGATCCCTTTCCAATTCCCTTTTTGGATACCATGCTTGATAGAGTAGCAAGTCACGAGATGTATTCATTTCTAGATGGATACAGTGGCTACAACCAAGTAAGAATGGCCGAAGAAGATATACCGAAAACTGCATTTATTACCAATTGGGGTGTCTTTGCTTGTACGGTAATGTGGTTTAGATTAAGAAACGCACCAAGCACATTTCAAAGATGTATGCAGGAGATATTTTCTCCTTATCTCACTTCATTTATGCAAGTATATCTCGACGATTTTTCAATTTTCGGTAAGATGATAGCACATCTGTTTCATTTACGGTGCTGCTTTCAAAAATGCAGAGAATATAGACTCTGTTTGAATCCAAACAAATCGGTGTTTGCGGTCTCATGTGGCAAGTTACTTGGCCACATTGTATCTGCACAAGGTATCCAAGTAGATCCATATAAGATTTCGGCAGTATTAGAAGCTCCGGTGCCAGCTTCTCCAAAAGAAGTTATGCGCTTTATGGGCCAAGTACGGTGGCATGGAAGGCACTTACGGTGGCTTGCTCATTTGGCTATACCACTAAACAAGCTAATCAGCAAAACACCTCAACAATTTGAATGGACCCAGGAATGCCAGATAGCCTTTGATCGTTTAAAGCATTTATCAACACAAGTTCCTATCTTACAACCGCCGGACTGGGATTACCCATTTCATATATTTGTTGATGCTTCAGATATAGCAATAGGAAGTGTATTGATGCAACAAATTGATAAATGGTTCAGACCAGTGTATTGTGCAAGTCGAAGATTAGCACCTGCTGAGAAAAATTACTCTGTAACAGAAAGAGAATGTCTAGGGCTAGTATATTCGGTCAAGAAATTCAGACATTACTTGTTAGGCCGTAAATTCACATTCCATGTAGATCACGCTGCACTTGTCTATCTAGTTCGGCAGCAGCATCTAGGTGGTCGATTAGCGCGATGGGTCTTACTCTTGCAGGAATTTGATTACGAAGTCATTCACCGGCCAGGCAGTTCACATGCCTTAGCAGATTTTTTATCCCACTTAGATTCCGGTGAAGCTCCGGTGGGTATAGATGACATGACACCCGCGATTTATGTATCAGAACCAATTAATGAAGATTCTGTAGACCCACCTATCCCATTTTCATATTATGATCGGATCCTGACCTTTCTTAATAATGGTTGCCTTCCATCTCAGACTTCTAGAACAGTATGCAGGAAAATTGCAGTCTTTAGCCGCCGATTTCGGTTAATTGCTGGAGAACTATATTATGTAGATCACACCGCAATCCTACTTCGCTATATTCCACTGCATGAAGTTAATTCAGTTATTACTCTGGCCCACTCAATTCCTTCCGGTGGTCATTTTGCGACAGACTTAACTCACCGAAAAATTTTGCAGAGTGGTCTCTGGTGGCCAACGATGTACAGAGATATATTACAGTTTGTCAAACAATGTGATACTTGTCAAAGATCGGGTCAGCCTTTGCAACGTCATTTTTTTCCTTTGCAACCCATCTTACCAATAGAACCTTTCTAGAAGTGGGGTCTAGATTTTATCGGTCCAACTACACCACCGGCAGTCTTCAGTAACAAACGTTACATACTGACCTGTACAGACTATGCAACCAGATGGGCTGAAGCCTGGGCTTTACGGTCTGCTACAGCCGTTACGGTAGCAAAGTGTCTGCTAACCGATGTCTTTCCACGTTTTGGCTTGCCACTGGAAATTGTCTCAGATCAAGGCACTCATTTTGTAAACAATCTAATGAAGGTACTTACACATTCGTTCCAGGTCACACATAAATTTAGTTCTCCTTATTATCCTCGTGCTAATGGACTGGCCGAAAGTACAAACAAATCTCTGCTAAATATCCTTCGCAAATTGATCATGGAATCACCGGAAAGATGGGATCAACTACTACCTGTAGTGTTATGGGCATACCGGACTACCTACAAGGTAACAACAGGATTGACACCTTTCAAATTAGCTTATGGCTTAGAAGCAATAGCACCAATGGAGATGGTTATACCAAGTTTACGAGTAGCCATTACCCAGAAATTGCTACCGGAAGACTCACTAACATTTCGGTTGGACACACTCAGAGAGTTAGACGAACACCGATGGCTCAGTTTTTTAACCATGCACGAAGTTCAATTAAGACAGGCAAGGACGCATGATCGAAACCTGAAAACTCCAGTGTTTTCGGTCGGACAGCTTGTACTTTTCTATAATGCAAAGTCCAACAAATCCGCAGGCAAATTCAAATTACGGTGGTTCGGCCCTTACAAAATCTCAGAGCAAATCGGGCCAGCAACTTTTCGGTTGACTACGTTGACAGGAAATCCACTTCCAAAAGCAATCAACGGCTCGAAGCTGCGGCCGTATCAAAGCGCTATTACTCCGCATTAAATCATTCGGTGGTGGATCGCTTTTTTTTTTTTTTGGCTTTTGTTTTTACTTTTCATTATGTTCTTTCTTTTCTTTTCTTAAATAGTCGTGTTTTGTCATAAGCCGCCCTACTTACCAATTACTCAAGCATGCACGCCAAATTAAAAGCAATATCATTCCAGCACTACACAATGATAACCATCACTTCCTACCCCCCCCACCGTAATATTGGTACTTAAGCTCTTCACTTATGCCAAAAAATGCTTTTGTCTTCTTGTGATTGTGGTTGTGTTTTCTGTGTATTCGTGCTCTGTGCTCTGTGTATTCGTGTTCGCGTGCGCAATGGAAGCATTGGCAAACTACACAACTTTTTGTGATGGTATCCCTACCGAGGTAGGAGAATACCTGCGTATCCGAGGGCTGGCCAACTTCGCTGAGCTGCCTTGGCACTCAGTGGAAGCCCATCCCTTCTTCGCACAAATTATCCCTGCCATCGCCCAATCTCCCATCGCTGAACGACAATGGCTCTTCCCCTCCCTACCATCTAGAACCGTAATAACCTTCCAGGCCTTCGCCGAAGCCTTCCGCCTCACTCCACAAGGCCGCGAGAATGGCCCCAGTATCCCCGTAGCCCGCATGACCGAACTCTTCCCTCTCCATTCATCGAATGAATACGCCATTCTCTGCCGCCCCGAACCTGAAAGAACTGCATTACAGTTCTTAGTCGCAATCCTTAACCTCCAAAAGCGCACATACGGTATCTCCCGACCATTCTATTCTTCCATCGACCTTGCCGCACGAGAACCCGTTAATTTCGCCTCATTTTTCTTTCACCGAATCCATAAGGAGTGTGTCGCCATAGTAAAACAAATCAACAAAGGAACCACCCCTCGATCTAGACTTCCCCACATCCTTTGTTTTCTCTTCCCAACCATACTCGCCGCTCAACCACCACAACGAGGACCAGTTTTAAGGCACGAAGAGTCAGTTCAACTACTAGAAGATGAGGAAGAAGAAGATGAAGAAGAGCTCAATCAGTTGTTCCGCAGAAAACGTATCAGGATTAGCTCCTCAGAAAGTGAAGCACAAGGCTCAGCCGGAAAGGATAAAGATGATGATAAAGAAGACGAGAAGCAAGAAGAAGAGACGTTCCATGATACTGCCACCTCAATGCATAATGAATCATCGATTGAGCAACAAGAACAACAAGATCAAGCAGAGACGGAAATAATTTTGACCGAAAAAGAATCAGAGCAACAGGAAAATGAGCAGCAATCTAATCAAGATGCACTAGACAAGCTACTGAAGGCAGTGGAATCCACAGAAGCACGCAATGCAGAAACAGAACAAACAAACAAGGTAACAACTACCGACTCTACCCTCCCCAAAACCCTGCCTGCTAACCCCATCTCTCAATCGGAACCACCCCACAGCCCCATCAAGCCCAGTCACCCCACCGGAACTTCTGAAGCCTCTACATCCTCCCTCAATTATTCACCACCTAATTCACAAAAACTGTTCACCGAAACCTCGACGCAACCTCGCCCTCCTCTGCCACCCCACCCCATTCCAATTTTTTCGGAACTAGAAAATATGGGTCACCTTTTAATTAATCTATCCCAACAACTGCCGCGACACCTGAAGCAAGCCACAGACAGTACACGAGAGGAATTCCAAAGGAAATTGGAAATAATGGAGGCGGATATCACCCCTCTTCAGGAAGAATTACAAGCAGCAAGAGCAGAAAATCATGCACTACATGAGCAGATCAAGCAACTACAGGCTACACTCCAAGCACAGGAAGAACACTCAAACCAGAGAGATAAGGCATTAGCTAAAAAAACAAATTACTGACAGTTGTCAACACCGAAATAATAAAGTTAAATCAAACAATCAAAGATACAGAGGATAGAAGAATAACACTACGAAACCTACTGGAAGAAACAAGAGTCCAGTTGGAGGACACAATACAGAAATACCAAGAGCAGTAGAGAGAAGCAAAACAGGCAGTAGAAGAGTTACAAAGAACAAAAGAATCCTTAGACGATGTCAACAACATGCTGAACACCAACTGAACAGAGAATCTAAATATCAGAAGGACTTAGCAAATGCCCGCAGAGAACGGGACGCTTACTACCAAACCATAGAGTTCCAGAACCAACAGTTCGGAAGATTAGATAATCAGGTACGCAACCAGAAAGACAGAATCAATGAGATGCAGAAACAAGTAACGGACATGAAGACAGCAAGAGATGCGGCATTATCAAACGATTTTTATTTACAAGAGGCCTTTTTGCAAACACAGGCCAAAATTTTGCTTACTAAAGCCATGGCGCTTAGTTCCGTTAGAGTAGATGCGCGGATTTTAGAACCCGATACCCTTAAACAATTATTAGAAACACTTAAGAAAAAAATAGCCCGCACATTTAGATTAGCAAGAAATATGTATCTAGGAGGAATCGTAGAGGAACAATGAGTTTTGTAATAAAAATCACTTGCGGGTTCGAGTCCACCATGCGTGCCAGTGTTAGACGGCCACCGGAGTAGGACAAATGTATGCCGGATGTAACGGAGTTCCTTGAATTACGCGCAAAAGTTGGTACGCGCACTTTGTAAATCTATATAAAGCAATGTAAGGAGAATGCTCGAGAGAGACGTCTTTTCTGGAATTGCCAGATTGTTCGCCTAATTTTTATCAGAGTATTGTTTACACTGTTGTGGAGTTCTAAGTATTGCGAATGTTGAGTTCTGTACCGTATGCTCGCATTGAAATTCACCGTAACGTGTGATTCAGTAACATATTGTGTGTCTGAGTACTGTTATCGTGTTGTATCGCTGCGTATTCTTCAGTTATTGAAGTACCCTGAGTCAGTTTAAGTAAGTTATCTGGCTATGTGAATCAAATAAGTAATCTGTTGTCCTGTCGGAGTATGTTCTGTGTGTTTCTATCAGACTCATTGCATTCACTGTGACCCCGAATATGAGTACGAACTAGTATCTTCGGTAACGTGGACTTTTGAGATCGCTGGCAAGTATGATGACGAATGAATCTGTCAGCTATAGTTTTCACTTTGGTTGATTTACGGTATAATAGCGAATCAGTAGAATGGACTACTGCTCTGTTCCAATAGCAGAATAGTCTGAAGAAGTTCGATTTGCAGGCGTAAAGAAACCCAATATTGTCTAGTTACCGCAAGTAATTAAGCTAAGACGTGTATTAGAGTTTTGATGTTGTGATTAAGAATTGGGAAAAGAGTACAGGGCCTCTGTCTAAAAGACCCCTACCACTCCCAAGAACCCACATGGTCTGATAACATCTTTCGGTATGTGTCTAAGCCTTACATCTCCTTTTTTCTACTATGAGAAATTCCTATCTCAAGAAGAGACTGCTTAATAGTCAGGTGTATCTGATTTTGCGCAAAGATACATTGTGAAAAAGATAATGAAACAAAATGAGAGTATGATCGATTGTTTTAATTTAGTCGCATGGCTCTTTGGATTAATAGCATGAAGAAAGATCTTAGAATTCCCATTAGAGTGTAATGAAGTATCCAATCGTACCCTACTCAATTGTATCTAAAAAGCAACATACTGAGTGTAAGAAGTTGGTGCCAGTTACATTACAGAAAAAGAAATTATATTCTATTTCAATTGATTTGAGTCGAAAATGGTGGGAATTAAGTGTATCATGCGCAGGGAATTGATGATTCATGTGATTCGTTTAATTTATCTTCCACATTGACATATGCTCAAAGGTCAAACTTTCGATCAAATATTTAAGTTATGATTATGGTTAGAAGCTTCCAAGTGATGTTTATGGTTTTAGTATGATGTTGTAGAACATGCGTCTAGGTATTGTTATATAGTTTTTGTTTAACATATATTTATGGTTATTCTTATCATGTATTTGAAATTCATAATGATGTGGTTTCTGGAATTTAACTTTTGAAACGTCATGTAACATAAACCATCACTATACCTCCATATGTAGTCATATGTAACGAGATCCTTATGTCAATTTCACTTTTTTTATATGTTTTATAAAATGGCTTGTATCTTAATGTGCATTCCTTCATAAGTTTATAACTACTCAACATGTGAGGTCACATTGTTGGAAATTTGGAGGTGTATAACATATGGAGGGTTGCAAAGGCATTCAAATATATGTACGGCTATATATGAGGGTACCCTTTGACATAGTTTCTCGCATATAAGGTCACTTACGATGTGCTCATCAACATCTAGTTGCTCTCCGTTTAAGTCGACTTCCTCGAAGGGTTGCAGGATTCTCTCTCTCTCTCTCTCTCTCTCTCTCTCTCTCTCTCTCTCTCTCTCTCTCTCTCTCTCTTTGCGCATCCATTTTAGGAAAAGTTTTTTATTTAAAACTATTCTTTTAGCACTTTGGATATCAGCCATTATTTTTATATAAAGGGTCATTAAAAGTTGACCACTTTTTTAGTGCTTTAAAATAGCATCCATTATTTTTGTGAAAAAGTTGTTGAGAAACTTTTTAGTTATTGTCCATTCCTTTAGTATTTTAAATATTCTTCACTACTTTTGTCAAGAAAATCATTGGCACATATTCATTTCCAAAACTCTATATAAAGAGCTTAGGAATTCATTTTTGTAGAGAGTTGTTGATACTCCATCATTGTGAATATAGAGATATTTTTTGTGTAGAGAACTTCTCTTCTTTTATCTAGTCTTGTGCATCTACTATGCTCTATCATCTTCGCAGTCTATGTTATTCTCTGCTTCCCTTCATGCTTCCATTTTATGCTACTTCTGTTGATATATTTAGGTAGTGATGTGTGTGAACACTCTAGGATCGCCGGGGCACTTTTTTCCTCTTTAGGAGGTTTTTTTTCCCCCAGCTTGTATATACGCCTATTTCCCTAATGGGCTACTTATCTTTGTACATTCTCTAGTAATACATTCAGTATTGTGTGTTTGTGCTCCAAGCTTCTTCTTCTTCCTTGTGTTGTTCGCGTGCTTCCGCAGACGTCTATCTCCAACAATTGGTATCAGAGCAGGTCGTCGCTTCTTCTAGGGCGCCGTCAATACTCCTCCGTTTGCAGTCTCAGATTCGCACGAAATTTGGTGAGCATACTCAGGGTGTTTCCGAGATCAAAAAGGTTTCGCTCTGTGGTGCTGAAATCGCGATCTTAGCTCGTTTCGGCCTTCGAACGCACTATCACAGCGCTTGTGTAGGCTATTTCGTCCTTTTGTGCCAAAGGTATATACCAGTTTCTGTTCGCCAGTTTAAGCGTCTCGAAGTCTTCTACAGGTCTAGCAGAACTCGTCTGGGCAGTTCCGTTCAACTTTTTGAGATACAGTCAATTTTCTGCATCAAGGTATTTTAGTCACCGGCCATGGCTGAAAGCAGTGATGTATTCCGTATGTTGGCTGTTGAGGATAAGTTGGATGGTACCAACTACCCATTATGGGCTTGTATGATGCGACATGTACTGGTTGCAAAAGGATTGTGGAACATTGTGCAGGGTGTTGAAAGACGTCTTGTTACACCTGCGACTACAGGTACTACAAATATAGGTGCTGGAGGTGCTGGAGCTGATGAAAATGGTGTCGAAGATGATATTCCACAGATTCCTGTTCGTGCTACTGTTTCTGTTGCACCTACTGCAGAGCAGATTCGTTGAGATGGCAGAGATGCCCAGGCACATGCATTGATAGCTTTGTCTGTCAAACGTGCCATTATTCCTCACATTCCCTCTTGCAGAATAGCAAAGGATGCTTGGGATACACTTACCACTTTGTACCAGGCTAGGAATGAGGCTCGTGTTGCTTACCTCCGAAAACAGTTGGAGAGTGAGCACATGAATGAAGGTGATTCTATGGACATTTTTCTTACAAAGATCAAAGACCTGAAGGAACAATTGATGTTCTGCTGATGAGGTTATACCAGATAGCTCACTTGTGCAGACCGTTCTGAATGGTCTTCCTGATTCATATCAGAGTTTTGCCTCTACTCTTCGGTTGATGATGAAAGGCAATCCGAATGCCTTGTCATTTGAGGAATTAGTCTCTGTTCTGTTGCAGGAAGATCAGTCCAGGCAGAACAGGTCCATTATGCGTGTTGCAGATCAAGCTTTCCTGGCTAGTCAGAAGGGCAAAGGAAAATGGAGCTCTTCTACTAGTAAGCAGAAATCTGCAAATGCTGCACAATCAAAGAACCAGGATAAAGATGAGAAGAAATCAGAAAAGCAGAAATTGTTCGGCAAGTACTGTAAAGGAAATGAACATATTATAAAGAACTGTCCAAAACTGGCTGCTAAAGAGGCAAAGAAGAAAGAGGCTGGAATGGTTGTTGCAGAGGCCTCTACACCAAAAATAGAGTCAGCAAATCTTGTGCAGGAAGAAGAATGGGCGTTTACTATTGTCTGTAGTTTTGATCCATTTTCTCATGATCAGTGCATGTCTCCAGTAGACTCAGATGTTTGGTACTTTGACAGTGGGGAGACCAAACATATTACCTCGTAGCGTAGTTTCTTCTCTTCACTCGAGCCTGCCCCTACAGGGAATACTGTCACATGCGCCAATAACTCCTCTTATCCTGTTATGGGAGTTGGTAAGATCATTCTGACTACTGCTGATGGTAGTTCTTTCACTTTGTCAGATGCTTTATTTGCGCCAGGGATCAAAAAGAACCTGTTATCAGTTTCTGCATTAGCCAAGATTGGCTTGGTTGTGAAATTCGTTGATGACAGGTGTACAGTCCATGATCTCTCAAATGGTGATGTGATTATTCCTTCTGGCATCTTATGTCGTGGGCTGTATAAGCTCATAGACTATGAAAGATCTGTGAATGATTCGGCATGTGCAGTTCATGATTCTCAGGCTATGTCAGATGCAAAGCTTTGGCATGCACGCTTTGGTCATCTGAATTTTGCTACTTTGCTACGCCTACAGAAATCTGAAATGGTGTCCTCTTTGCCCAAACTTGAGGCTCCTGGAAAACATGTTTGTGAAGGCTGTATTTTGGGCAAAATGCAGCGTTCTTCCTTTCCAAAAGATGGTTCAGTTCGGGCTATGCAAAAATTGCAGCTTGTACATAGTGATGTCTGTGGTCATATGCAGACACCCTCTTTTGGAAAATACCTTTACTTCGTGACTTTCATTGATGATTTTTCCAAGCATGCATGGGTATATCCACTCAAAGCAAAGTCCGAAGTGTTCATGTGCTTCAAACAGTTTTTGGTTTTGGCTGAAAATCTGTCAGCATGTAAAATGGGCACCCTCTGTTCTGATCGAGGGGGGGAATATATGTCTTCAGATTTTAATGCATTTCTGGCTGAACGTGGGATAAAACACCAATGTACAGTGCCGTATACACCTCAACAGAATGGAGTTGCTGAACGAAAGAACAGGTCACTCATGGAAATGGCGAGGTGCATGGTCAAAAGTCAGGCTTTACCACATAGTTTCTGGCTTGAAGCTGTCATGTGTGCAGCATATGTACTGAACACGTGTCCCACTAAAGTGTTGCAGTCTATCACTCCATATGAGGCTTGGCATGACCGCAAGCCATCTGTTGCTCATCTGCGTGTTTTTGGTTGTTTGGCATATGCATTAGTGCCTGAACAACATCGCAGAAAATTGGATGATAAGGCAGTAAAATGTATTTTTGTTGGGTACAGTTCTGAAAGTAAAGGCTATCATCTGTATCATCCTGTTGGAAGCAGCCAGAGGCACAGACGCCACGGAAGTATGTAACGACGGAGCAGGGAGCCAGTCGGACCATTTTTTCAAACAACTATGTTTTTATTACCTCTTCAAACATCCAACAGTGATTTTCATCACTCTTGTAACATATGTAATATAGACAAAATCCCATTTTCTAATTCATAGCTCCATTTTGTGCAAGCCGAGGAGTCCTCGAGCTTGAGGAGCTTAGGTAGAATGCGCGTACC
The DNA here is from genome assembly GCA_020310875.1 of Ceratopteris richardii. Classification (NCBI taxonomy): domain Eukaryota; kingdom Viridiplantae; phylum Streptophyta; class Polypodiopsida; order Polypodiales; family Pteridaceae; genus Ceratopteris; species Ceratopteris richardii. Next base: position 64,440,597 of record CM035419.1, read on the forward strand.
AATTTTCGTTATTTTTAGACATCGTTTACCCTTCCAAATAGCCTCTAGGACCTATTTTTTAACTATGCCGGTCACTAGATGTGAAACCGGTCAAAACTAGTCTAGAAACTATAAAAAGAGCTAGAGAGCTCATTTTTGAGGTTGGTTAGTGTTAGTCAGTGTGAGCTTAGAGCTATTGGGAGCTTGTAATAGTGTTCTTGAGTAATAGAGCTAATTTCCCACCTTCCATTGTGTCTTGCTTGTCTCTTCATTGTGTGTGTGTATGTGTGTGTGCATTTCTATGCTTCTCACCTTCACTCTCACTTCATCTCACATTCACGATCTTCATATCACTCCTATCTCTTCCGCGGATTGACATTAAGGAGGTGGAGCTTCTTAACGTGGTTCTCACCATTGTGCTAGAGCAACACCAAATTTGGCGCCGTTGCCGGGGATCGAGTCTAGGACGAATGTGTGATGGTAAGAGTATAGCAAGAAGTGGCGTTGGAAGGTAAAAATTTCAGTTTTTGTTGTTGTTTTTACTTAGTTTTTAGTGTTTTTCACCTCCCCCACACTCCATCTTCATCATCGCATCATCATCTTCATCTCCAAAAAAATCAGAAAATTCACCATATCCACCTATTCACCTCATTTCCCCTCATTTGTGCATGCGAGAGAGCGAGAGAGAACTTTTGTGCTTGTGTGTGCTTGTGTTTTCTTGAGTTTTCTTGCAGGTACAGAGCTCCAGTGCATCAGGAAAGCTTGGAAAAGGTAAAATTTTACTCTCTGTCAAAGATCTGCCGAGTGTGGCGGACCATCGCGATGGTCTGCAACTTTCGGAATTTGAGGTAGGCGACCACACCACGAGGTAGGCGACCCTTGCGCATCTACGAATCCACAGGAGCATCTCAAAAAATCACTGTTTGGTGGACCATCGCGATTGGCTCAGACCATCGCGATTGTGTCGCACCATCGCGATAGGCTCATGCCATCGCGACGGCTCGGCCGGACCATCGCGACGGTCTCGGACCATCGCGACGGTTCACTTGAGCCATCGCGACGGTCCACTTGGACCATCGCGATTGTTCACTGACCTCGGGCCATCGCGATTGGCCCATGCCATCGCCACGACGGTGCCACGTGTCAAGATAGACCATCGCGACGGTTCATTTTTTCGAACCATCGCGACAGCCCAAAATCGGACCATCGCGATTGGCTCATGCCATCGCACTTGTGACCATCGCGACGGTTCACTTCGGACCATCGCGATTGTCCACCTTTGACCGTTGACCCACGCCATCGCGATTGTCCGCCTGATCACACCATCGCGACGGTTCGACCTCACGCCATCGCGACGGTTCGACCTCACGCCATCGCGATTGTTCACTTCGGGCCATCGCGACGGTTCACCTTTTCGCACCATCGCGACTGTCCAAACTCCACGCCATCGCGACGGTTCGCTTGGACCATCGCGACGGTCTCGGACCATCGCGATTGTGCACCCCCATCGCAAATTTAGGGTTCCATTTTTTGACCAATTTTGGGGGTATTTTTGAGAAATTTTTGGACCATTAGACTCATAGGAGACCCCTTAGCTCATATTTGGAGAAAAACCTGATTGTCAGTTTTTACCCCCCAGAGCGTGAGCGCTCATAACTTTTTCATCCGAAGTCCGTTTTTTGAGCTTAATAGCTCTTTAGAAAGCTCTTAACGAGTGCTACGTGACCTCAACTGTTTTTTTCTTAAAGGATACGTCTAATTTTAGATAAGCTATTTTGAGGTTGACCTAGTTTGGGACTAGAAAGCCAGGGGGCAAAACATTGAAAAGTTGGGCAAAAGGGAAGGGACTTAAAAGGTGTATGTATTGGTCTAATATTGGATTTTTCCAGGTCTAGCAAGGGCAATCAAAGGCAACCAAGGCAAGGCTGTGAAGGGCACAAAGCTTGGGAAGCGCGGCTTCTTGGGCATCAGAGCAACCAGAAAAAAGCTGACTCGAGGTTGGAAGATTACTCAACCCCCTCAGTCAATTCTTAGCTTAGGATAAACGTTAGCATTGTGGAGTAAAGACGATAGGAACGCATCAAGTTCAAGATACTTAATTCTTTCAAGCCCAAGACTAAAGTAAAGGTGTGTGACACGAAAACCTAAAGGAAAGAACCTAAGTCTGACGGAACGAGAACTCAAAATTATAACGGAAAGTCGAATTCCTGACGCATACAGTAAGACAAGAATCTAAAGAAATTTAAAAAGAATCAAGAAAGTAATAACAAAGAATCGGTGACGATCTGAGCATGTACTGAGTGTGCAAGGAAGAAAATTAATGAACCTTAGATCGGGCAAACATATAGGTAAGTCAGACCGACGAAGCCTTAGATCTTCAGAGGCAAGTGTGAGAACTACTGCTCGATCGTGGGCTCAACAATTGAATAGTAGTTACCCCTACGAGAGCTCAGACACCAGCGGATCAGAGATGGCACATAGCACAGATAGACCAGGAGTAGGGTCAAATGTAGCATACTTAGAAAAACCAGAAGGACCCTATAGGACTCAATTAGAGTTTCTCCGAACCAACCGTCTAGGTGCCCGCATCTATGAAGATGGTTTACGAAGGCAAGTGGTGCAAATGCACAACCCCGATCAACCCATTGGATTGGAACGTCCAGTGGTGAAATTCGAGAGAGACGCGTACATAGACAAGGAAGGAACGATGTACATCTTAAGTACGCAGCCAAACAATACCAACGAGTTTGGCGTGATTCAACCAGAGACGGAAGCAAAATCTCCAGGAAAGGAACCATTAGATGAGCCTAGAACACCTAGAGGGAAATCTGTACTGACACGAGTACTAATCCCAGAATGGATCCCTCAGGACAACAGAAGCATAGAGTTGTTTGTAAATAAAGAAACGGATGAAGCCTTTTGGAGATACAAGACCGAGATACTTAGTGAGGTAGGTATCATCACTATATACGAATTCAAGGACCCGGATACACCTGGAAAGGTTGTATACCTGGATGAGACTTCAGAAAGAGTCTTTGTGGTACCCGACCACGCTAAAAACACATACACATGGAGAGGAGAATTGGTATTCCCTCCATCTAGAATGAACATGAATACAAGTCAACAAGGGGCAGGAACATCATCAGTCCTTGGAAATCAAAGAGAAAAGAATAAAGAAAGACCCGAAGTAAGCTTCACTCATCCCATAGGGAGAGATAGAACAACCACGGATAGACAAGGAGATCATGGAATACCAGGTGGTAGAGATGATTTTCCTCTACCTAGACCACGTGAACACGCAAGAATACTGAGACCCACACAATTAGTGAAATCCATGAAAAATTACTTTGATGGGACAGGAGATCCCTATGACCACGTCGCAGAATTCAAGCAAGTACTAAGAGCCGAACAAGTCGAAGACATGTTCACGCAATACAACGCCTTTGGACTAACGTTAAAGAATACCGCTTTAACTTGGTTCCAACCATTGCAACAAAGGCAATTTAGGGACATCCATCACTTTTTAGAGTCATTCATCACTGAATTCTCTAAAAGTGGGGTTAGACATGACACGTCTTCGTTGATTCATAGCTTTAAACAGACCCCTCAGGAAACAGTTAGATTGGCAGGACGTAGGTTTAGACAATATGTTGAACGATGTCCAATGCAAGAGCTACCCTCACAAGCTAAGCAAGTGTCATTGTTTCTAGATGGTTTGTTGAGCTCTAAACTGCGCTCCTACGTGTACCTAAAAGAACCCAGAACGCTAGAGCAATGTGTAAGAATTTGCATAGACATTGAAGACAACTTAGGAGACGAGTTGGAACTCTCCAAGGTCTATAAGGACTCAGACTGTTCATCTCTAGCATCCACAAAATTGTCTAGCTCAATAGAAGACCTAGCAGAGAAAGTGGCCCAGAAACTAGGAGTTTCTAGTAAACCTAGGGTGCTAACAAACAAGCGTTGTTACACCTGTGGTGGTGACCATATGGCAAATGTGTGTCCCAATGCACCACTAACTCAAGCCAACCCTAGTGGCCAATACTGTACAATTGAGAGAAGATACACAAATCATACGGCTCAGGACTGCCCATACAACAAACAAACCGTGAGACAGAACTATACGCAAGCATACCAGCAGCTAGGTAGGTATCAAGGCCAATACAATGCTCAGCCTTATTACTATAGGCCTCCTCAGAACTACCCATACCAGGCTCAACAGAGACCTCAACCCGTCTTAGCTCAGCAGCCACCCCCACCAGCGAATGTCATCTCAGTCAAATATGCTGCTGCAGAAGAGAACCTAAGTAGGGCCTTAGTGCCTTCTTCACCTTTGATCACAGAGAGTGACCCACACTCAAACAGTTTTGACTCTACGCATGTCGATAGTCCACCCGCATATTACACAGAGTCACCAGAACACGTGGAGACATATCATTACGATACTCCACCAGTGGAACCTAGTTGGGAGCCCGACTATGCTAATGTGATGTACACAAACCCAAATCCACGGCCCCAATTAAGACAACAGAGACCACAGGGCCCTCGAGGACCATGCTTTAGGTGCCAAGGAGATCATTTCATAAAGGATTGTCCACACCCCCCGATAGCAGGACAATCACAATACTATAACATCCAAGGCTTTTGTGCTGATTGTGGCAAAGAGCACATAATCAAAGATTGTCCTAAGAACCCTGTTAACGCTCCGAATGTGACACCGATCAACGTGATAGGTATTGTAAATAACGCAGATGGATCCAACCCTACATACGTGCCTATCCAAGCTATAACAAGAGCCCAGGCGCTCTTACAGAACCAAAAGCTTAATCAAGAGAAAGTAGCAGAAACCAGTGAAGTTGCAGAATCTAGCAGTAAAAAGACAAAATCTTGGAAGGATTCTAGAGAAAGAATAAAGAGAAAATGGAGTAAAAAGATAAGTGAGTTGGAAGGAAGTTTAAAGGAATCTAGAGCCAAAATCCAAGAATTGACTTTACAAGAATTGAATCAAGAGAATCCAGCTCAGAAATCAGGATCAGTTTTAGCGGAACCCATACCGGAAAATCTAGACATGATGTTTCGTGCATATCAGGCTAGATTAAAAGAGGGACCTCAAGAAGCTGAAATGAGCAAAAACTACCCTCGAGCTGATCTAGAAATTGAGAGAACTAAACTTTGCATGAAGATGGTAGAATTAGCACAAGCCTTGTTCGAAGCCTCTAGATATCTTAATTGGAATAACATGGCAAAACCGGAGTTACACTTTCAAGGACTAATGGAGAGGCTAGAATATTTGATCGAGAGCAAAGAGAAAAAGGATCAGCCTAGGAACCCTATTGTCCCAGAGACACAGGAAAGGAATGCACCATCCCTGTCTCAAGTACCCAATACAGAAATTCAAGACAATTTGTCTTCTATACATAGGTACTCACATGAATTTTTGAGAGAAATACAAGAAGAGAAATGGAGAAAAGAACAAGGAACCCATCCTCCTATTCAAGAAATAGACGACTTGCAGGAACAATTTCCCCAAGACATTCCCTCTATATACGATGATGTAGAGGAAGAACCACTGAGTGAACACACAAGATTTGAATCTAATTCTTTACAAGAATTACCTCGGTTCACAGGACCTTGGGAAGCAAAGTCTATTAGTATGAGAGCACCCACGATAATACTGAGGAATGAAGAATCAGTAATCCCTAGAAACACGGAAGTGATCAAGAATACCAAAGTACAATGTAACCTTACTCTGGAGGAGTTATTGAAGGTAAAACCAGAATTGTGGAAGCATGTAGCAAATCAATTTCCCGAGCTTGCTACTGCTCCCTCACAAATAGGATCACATAATAAGGTACCAGAGATTCCAGTGGAAAAGATTGGAGATGTAAGCGAAGGAGAGGAGGGTAACACTTATCTTCCGATAACCCATCAGGGCTACACCACGAAAGCCATCTTAGATTCAGGAGCCGGAGTAGCCATAGCTACCACCGCTTTATGGAAACGTTGGGGTAAGCCAGCATTAAGACCCACCAGGATGAAGCTACAAATGGTTGACGGGCACATAGAAAAACCATTAGGCTTACTAGAAGGAATATCTCTCACCACTTGTGGTGTAGAATTTGAGCATACCTTTGCCATTTGTGACTTTGCAAAAAACCATGCTTATGAGATGATATTGGGACGACCATTCATGCGTCAGTTGCAAATTGTACAAGATTGGGGAACTAATTCTTTGTACTTGCAACATTTAGGAGTGACTACCAAAGTCAATCTTAAAGACTATTCACATAGAGATGTACCCCCAATACAATGGAATACCATCCATAAGGCACAAGTAGAGACGGAATCCGTGCACTCATTAGAATCAGATCCTTCTTGGTTGCACGAGGATACTCATTTATGGATGTGTAAAGTAGCCAAACAAGAGGAAGAAAGGTTAGAAGCCAGGACCTTAGGTGCAGAACAACATCCACGAACCCTACAAGATCCAGCCTATGCACCTGTAGTATTCCCAGACGAAGAGTTTGAACCCCATGGTTGAGCAGAAATCCTAGCAACCATGGATGTAGCCATCAATGAAGAACAATGGACTCCCCACTGTGACGAGGATGGCTATGACATTTCAGTCTTTACGATAGAGCCAATCATGTGCGATGCGATTTTAGAAGAGTGTGAACCTAACACTGATGCATTTGAGGATGCAAGCGATTTTGATTTAGAATCAATTATCATGGACTCTCCATTTGCATCAGAGGAAGAATATTTCTACGAAGTAGAGACTCACCCTCAGAGACACGAGGAAATTACGAATGAGGTGAGATTAGCCACGGAAGTGACTACTAAGAGTGAAGGCAAGAAAAGAAAGAAGAAAGAAACCATGTCAGAAAAAGAAGAATCTTTGTTTGAAGTACCCGAGAACTTCAAGAAATATGAAATCGAAGATAGAAGAATCATGGTACGAATGCCTAATAGAAAGGTGAATGACGGACAAGTATATGATAACCGCGAGAAAACCAAGAAAATAATCGTAGCCATAGAAGGAGAGGAAGAAAAATGCACATACATAGGGCATGATTTGACAACTGAAGAAGAAGAAGAGCTAGTTGCCCTATTACACGAATATAGAGATGTTTTTGCGTGGAGTTACAAAGATTTGAAAGGAGTAGATCCAGATATATGTTCTCATAGAATCCCTATGACTCCAGATGCAAAACCGACAAAACAAAAACCATACACGTACAATGATAACTACGCTGCAAAGATTAAAGAGGAGATAGATCGTTTGATAGAAGCAGGATTCATTTACGAAATTGAGCATACCGAATGGGTGTCTCCCATTGTGGTAGTGCCCAAGAAGAATGGAAAATTGCGTGTGTGTATTAACCTTAAAAAAGTTAATGCCGCAACGATTAGAGATAGTTATCCTCTTCCTATCACGGAACATCTATTGGAAAGAGTTGCGGGCAAAGAAGTTTACAGCTTTCTTGATGGATTTTCAGGCTATAATCAAGTAGCTATTGCTCCAGAAGACCAACACAAGACGGCATTTGCCACTGAATGGGGCATATTTGCATTTCGTGTGATGCCATTTGGCTTAACAAATGCACCCGCCACTTTCCAGCGACTCATGTGTCATGTTTTTAAGGAATTTTTACGCAAAAGCTTAGAAGTTTATGTCGATGACATATGCGCTCATTCAAATGTAAGACAGACACATATCCCAGAGTTAAGACAAATCTTTGACAAATGTCGAGAGTATCAGGTTTGTTTGAACCCAGAAAAGTGCGTTTTCATGGTCAGACAAGGCAAAATTCTAGGGCACATTGTGTCAAAAAATGGAATCTCTACGGATGAAGAAAAGGTGAAGGTAATTGCAGATTTACCTAGACCAACTAATGTGAAAGAGGTACAGGCATTTATGGGCCATTGCAGATATTATAGGAGATTCATACACATGTATGCAATCATAGCCAAGCCTTTGTACTCTCTTTTAACCAATTTCGAATGGACAGACGAATGTGAAAATTCATTCAATGAACTTAAACGACGCTTGTGCTCAGCACCTATATTGACTACCCCAGATTGGAGTAAGCCATTCCATGTACATGTGGATGCATCCAATTATGCCATAGGATGTGTGTTAGCACAACCCACGAGTGAAGGTAACATAGATCTCCCCATAGCTTACGCGAGCAGACAATTGAACGCAGCAGAAAGGAATTACACCACGACGGAACGAGAAGGGTTAGGGATGATCTACGCAGTAAAGAAGTTCAGGCACTACTTGTTGGCCAACAAATTCAAGTTCTTTATAGATCATCAAGCCCTATTGTACCTAGTCAACAAACCATGTAACACAGGACGACTGATACGTTGGTTTCTATTACTCATGGAGTATGATTTTGAAGTCGTAGTCAGGAAAGGAAAGACACATCTTAGAGCTGACCACCTTTCAAGATTGACATCAGGAGAAGCTCCTCAAGGAGCAATGGATGATCTACCAGATGAATATTTGTTTAACCTTGAGATAGCACCAGAATGGGCTAAGCCTATAGTCCCTATTCTCACATATGGACCCAAGAATCCTAGGTTAAAGATCAGAGAAGGAGAGATTACCAAGTCTCAGAGATACCAAATCTTAGCAGGAAGCATATATAAACAGGATAATCAAAAGATTCTTGCTTGTTGTGTAGATGAATCAGAACACGCAAATTGGTTGCAATTAGCACACGTAGGTGCATTAAAGCAACATCATTCGAAACATCAAACATTGCAGACTCTGCATAGACTAGGAGTATATTGGCCTTCAATGGAAGCAGATGTCTACAAGTTGTGTAAGGAATGCCATGTTTGTGGTGAAAGACCACCAGTAGAGCATGCTACGTTATATCATGTGTCTCTCACACCAGACTGGAGTGAACCTTTAGTGACATACTTGAGGACGAACACATTCCCTCAAGGCATGACCTTAGCTCGACAACGTAGTCTGGAGCAGGAAGCTCAAGACTATTCTCTTATTGGCGATAATTTATACAAAAGAGGCCGAGATGGATATCTAAGACAATGTGTTCATGAGAGCGATTATCTGAGCATACTAGAGACTGCACACCAAGGTGTTGCAGGAGGTCATTTTGGACCCGATAGGATAATCAAAGCCATCCTCTTTGCAGGATTATGGTGGCCCACTCTTCACATGAATGCTCATACCTATGTAAAGAGATGCGATGTGTGCCAAAGAACTCAATTTCCTACTCGCAGAGATGAAATGCCATTGAAACCCATGATGGGCGGACGTGCATTTTCTAAGTGGGGTATAGACTTTGTAGGACCCATTAACCCCCCTGCAAAAGGTACACATGCGGAATACATTATTGTTGCGACAGATTATCTTACGAAATGGGTAGAGGCAAAAGCCACGAAAAAGAATGATGCACACACAACTGCAAAATTCTTATTTGAAAATGTCTTTACAAGATATGGATTGCCTATAGAGTTAGTGAGCGATCGCGGCACTCACTTTCTAAACCAAGTCATTGAATATTTGTTACAGGATTTTATGGTGATTCACAAGAAATCCGCACCATATCATCCTCAGGCCAATGGTCAGGCTGAAAGCACTAATAAGATCCTTTGTAACGTGCTGACGAAACTCGTGAACAACAAACGTTCAGATTGGGACAAACAGTTACACCACGCTGTTTGGGCATATCGAGTGGCCTACAAGACCGTACTCAATGCAACTCCCTTTCAGATGGTTTTTGGTCAGAATGCTGTGCTTCCTTTGGACTTCTTGATACCGACCCTTAAGGTTGCACAAGAACATCAGTGGACCGGCCATGAATTATCAGCAAGAATAATGGACTTGGAACGACTAGGAGAGACCAGACTAAAGGCAGCAGCAGGAATATATGCAGCAAAGAAGCGACAGAAAGCATATTTTGATGCACATGTGAAAGATAAAGGCTTAAAAGAAGGAGATTTAGTTCTAGTATATACGCTGAAACAACATGCACGAAAGTTAGAAAAGCGAGGTTATGGACCTATGATCATTAACAGACTCTCAACAAGTGGAGCAGTACAGTTAGCCACTTTAGAAGGAGATATAATGCCTAATTATATTAGTGGCTGTAGAGTCAAGCTATATCAGGAACCTCTTACTGAGGATATGCTTAGACGACTCACATTGGCAAAGAAGCGTAAGGAGGAAGAAAATAGAATACGAGCGGAAGCTCAGGCAGAAGCAATAGAACACATTAAACGCATGAAGTTAAGAAGACAAGGACTAGGGAGAGAACATTATAACCATCTGGAAACTATACCCAGATATCCCATGGCCATGTGTCAAGTAAAGTCAACCACTCATCCTAGTATAGTGGACAGGAGACCATTCATTACAGTTAGGCTAGAGCACGGCAACCCTTGCCAAGAGCTCAGGGCTTTAATTGATTCAGGTGCTGTGACTAGTGCGATTAGATGGTCCCACTATAAGGATTTAGGAATAGAAATGCGGCCAATTGAGGCATACCTCATAGGCCTAGGAGGCATGGAAACCCCTTGCATGGGTGAGGTGGACCTTCCTATCCTCATTAAGGATGTGACCATGACAGCGAAGCTACTAGTGTGCCATGATGACGACCTGATAGAACCCCTAATCCTTGGCCAAGATTGGCTATACGATCACTCAGTGGACCTAAATCTTAGACAAGGCTCCTTACAGATTGGAACCTTAGAACAGAAGCGAGTGATACCGCTTGACTTCCCTAATGGCATTCCGATTGAGATTTGTAACCCTAGACCCTATGAAATACATGCGACAGAAGACCGGAAGATCTTTAATCAGCTCAGTCACGTTACGTCTACACCAACCCACTCGGGCTTGGCCATGGACAGTTGTCTATCAGAAGGACGACAGGAGATCTTCCCTGGGACTTCCTGCAAACTAGACAGGGCAGCTACCCAACCGCTAGGGCAGATGAGCACAATCAGCGGTCAGGTGGGTTGCATCAGCGGCCAAATGAGCACAACACCTTGCGGTGCTCATACTTCCAAACTTGCTGCGGACTGGCCTAGATTAAAGATGAAGAACGAATCACTTCCTAATGGGCAGGTCACGCAAGTGTTGGATCTCCCTTCTTTTCCAAAGCAGAGTGTCCAAAGGACCTCTCAAAACCAACCTTGAAAGAGTCAACCACAACGAAGGAACCCAGACCGACGACAGTATCAGAAGACACAACAAGGAAAGCAGTCTAGGCCACCCAAAGGAAGCGGCACCAGACAAATATGGGTGCCAAAAGGATAGCAACCACCGCCTATCAGCAACGCTGCAGAAGAGAGCAGGACAAAGTTTCAACAAAAGCAGAGTCAGCAGACAAAGTCCTCTCGATCTTCTTCTACAAGCATCAATACTCGACAAATTTGGATCGCCAAGAAATATCTTACCCATAGACCCACACCCACGCAGATTTGGGTACCCAAACAATGTATTATATCCCAAACCTCAAGCCATGTAATATATACCCCTCAGAAATCTTTTCATCCTTCACTACCACCAAACCCGATCCCACTTCCTGTATCTCAGCAGAACCACATCACCCACCCAAGGACTCTTAAGAAATGGATACCGAAACGTATCCAGACATTTTCTTGTACCCCGTTATCTAACAATTTTCCCATCCCGTTTACACTCCACCCTTGTAATAATTCACCCTCAACCAAACCTCGTATAAATTCACACACCAAAACCCCACATCATGCATGATAAAAGCTCATCAAGAAATGTATGCATAATCTGACCATGTAGGTGTCTAGAGACCTGCATTAGCTCTGCACAAAGATCATGGCATCAAGCACTTCACGACACTTGGCTACACGGGTTACGCATCGGTTATGGAAAGGGATTGCGGTCTCACTTTAATGGGATCATAATTAATTTTCATGCTAATGTGTTAATCTTTTGTAGCAGATCTTTCTCATTAGCGCATCAATCATCATGCAAACCGACGAAGGACCATCAGAAGCAGGCCCCAGCGTAGCTGCAGTGCCCCTCAATGTTTTACGTGCAGAATCCCACCCGACCGCTCCACCGCCAGAGTTCCAAGGATTTCCAGGGCCCATGCCGATCGATAACCCACCTATGGGCTACACAGAAAAGATACACCGTAACTCTCACTGGTTTCAGGGACTTGCAGGACCCTTAGCGGACGCGGAGTTTATATTTGAATCTAATTTGACGTTTGATGACCGCACTTGGGGAAAATACCAATTTTTCTCCAGAGAGTTCGAAGGCCTACAGAACACTCAGGACTTAACTCATGTTTGGGCCAGAGCCGGCTTCACGGAGTATTTCAGTGATCCTCTGCCCAAACCTGACTTTTATAGGTGTTATTATTTAATCACTACTTTGCTGGCCTCAGAGAATAAGGATATCCCAGGAACTTTTATTTTGCCTTCTTTAGTGGATGATCCACCCTACAAAAGATTTTATCTTTCGAAGGATTTAATCAGAGCTGCCATCAAGATTCATGGAACCCACACGCCCACAGATCGAGAAAGATTAGTTCCAGACCCTATGAAACGTGGGGATGTCACTAAGTGGGAGGAGATCTCAGCAATTACACCTGAGCTGTCAAAGCCGCTAGGGATATGCATGCAACATTTTGCATTCCCCGCTCATGACAGATTCACCATGCCACATAAAAGAATATGGTTTGGATTATACTTGGCATGTACTGGACCTCAGACTGTTGATCTGGCGAGCTGGATCATTGATCAAATGTATTTGGCACAACACAGATGGGAACGAAAGAAAGTGCTTAATGGATGTTGTGCGTTGACAAGAATTGTTTATATGTGCTTGGCTTATGACTTGCCAATTGAACGTGCATTAACAGGAGAAGAGCTGAAGGCATTCAAAGGAACGACGAAGAAAGCCAGGAAGCCCAGCAGAGCACGGGCAGGTAAGCGCATGAGAGGCACTATTCCTTGCCTTCAAGTGCCAGAGTCACCATCACCACAACCCTCCCCAGAGCAATCACCGACAGAAGCCACTCCCACAGTACAACCTATTCGCATAAGGTTATCTAGACCAGTGGTAACAGAGGGCACTACTAGTACCGTTACACCTCAGGCAACTACCACCACAGAACCCACCACCACGACAGCAGAAGCTCCCACCACTATTGGTGCGGAAGCCTTTTCTTTCCCAATACCACACATGGAGGCAGAACCGATAAACACAACATTCGATTTTGAAATGCCTGATGCATTCTCAAATGAGTTCCAGTTTTCAGAAGGACAGTTCTTTTCTCAAGAATTTGAAAGGCCTAGCTACCCTACCAAACCCAGGGATCAGCCACAGGGACAAGTGGTGTCGAGCTCTGAGGACGAAAGAACAGTATCTGATGACAATGAAGGTGACGATGAAGCCAGCCAGGGCACGCATAATTCCCAAGAACACGAACAGACAGATGGCCAAGGCCAACAAACCGATGCACACGGTGACACCAGCACGCATGAAGAGGAGACTTTCGAAGCAGCAGCTTACACGCTGGCAATCAAGAAATTATATCGTACGATGGAGAAAGTCTGGGCACGGAAGAAATTGACTGAAGAAGAGAGCCAAACCATAATCGAACAAGAACTCATCTCCGGAGGGTTTGAAGAAGTTTACATCAGAGGGTTCAGAGAACTGGTCAAATCCATTGGCCCGGTTGAAGCACTGAGATATTTACAAAGGAAGCCACTCCCCCAATATGACCCTCGCAGAGTTCGCCTGTTATCGAAGCCCGGTGAATACATTCGAGTTCCGGTAGGTCCTCAATCATCCCACCAAGCGCAAGATGCACGCCTACGTCCGGAAAGATCCATCACCGGAGAAGCTATCCTAGTCGAGTCCCCACCACATACTACCGTTGTACATACTACCACTATCCTTGAAATAACATCCACACCATCTACTCCTCTCTCACCTCATGTTTCACCAACTCATCCTGTATCCCCCGCACACCCACCTGCTCCTCCCACATCCACACCAGTCCACGGCAACCTAGCCACAGCCTTTGCCCTGCCCATTCATGCCACCATGCCCGCACCCACCCCACCTCGCCTACGTGTTAACCCCTTCATCCCTTCATCTTTCCCATCTTTCCCCCCACCTTTAAGATATCCTTTCACCTTTCTAACCCCACTAACCTTCTCACCAGTTTCACCTCCCCAACCCACTATAACCCCTATTTCCCCTTTCCACCAAGCTGCTCCAGCCATCCCCACTGTAAATTACTCTACATTTGTAAATCCCGTCTTCACACCGACACAACCACCCACATACACACCACTTTTCACAGTCACCGCACTTGACACGTCCAGTGACATGGACATCTCACCACCCACCGCACCAGCACCCACTCCACTCGCAGCACCATCATATTTAGGTACGTCGCAATTTTCCACGATCACCACTGCATCCACCTTCCCAACCCCATTCCCCATTCTCGCTGCATCTACTTCCACCGCATCCTCACTTAGTACTCCATTACTAATATCGCCAACCATAGACACTGCACTTCAACAAATGTTTACATGCATGACACAAGTACGAGATGAGTTCGCATCTCTGGGCAACAATTATCAACAGCTGCAGAGGACGACAAACGAATTACAGTCGCAGCTTAACTCATTATCAATCGAGAATGCCTCTTTAAATACACGATACCAAGAACTAAGAGAGGCATATCATAAGCTAGAACTCGAAAGTGAAGAGAAAACAAAAGAAGCCACTGCTGATCTGGACAACCTGCTTCGAGCCCAAACAATTAGGAACGCGACGCTAACCAGAAATATGGGCTTACTCAGGAGACACTTAGCCGCAGCAAAAGAGGAGAACCAGAGACTCCAAGAGCAGAATAGAGAAAATTTGGAAGCGGCATTGGACCATCCAGAACAACCCTTAAGTCCTAGCAGATTCAAGGCAATCCCATCCGAAGCAATGAAGATGTTGCTAGATGACCATGTTCGACTGCTCGAGGACTATGATCGAATGAACGAAGAGCATCAGAAGTTAAAAGAAGATCACAAGCTACTACAGCTCAGAGAACCGGCACCACAACAAGTACAAGTAGCAGCAGAAGTACCAGAACCTGTGGACCCCTCTACTGACCTCATAGAGGAACTCAACGCATTACGGGCCCAGGTAGTCACACTCCAATCACGCATAGATGTATACGAAGCACCACCACGGCTTGACTCCCCACCGGAGATCCCAGCTGACGAGGCGGACATAACCATTCCGGTGGAGGAAACTTTTGAAGAAGCATACGAGCCAATACCCATCCCAGGCGGACAAGTCACGGCCGAAGGCCAGATGACCTATGAACTTCCTACCCCCGCGTGGATGAAAACGATTGAGGAACTTGGAACGACACATTCAGCCAGAGTAGAGGCCCAGCTACATGCTATGGCCATGATCGAAGAAAGAATTTTGCAATCTCCCTACTTTGCTCAATTGGCCCCACGCAGGTACATCTCCGGGCATGAGCTTCAATACAAACCATACTTTATGCTAATGGCCGAATACCAGCTGGCCATAGAGAAGCGAACTGGCAAGAAGCCATCACATGCAACTCAATTTGAGCCTGAAGACTTGCCACTGGATGCACAACAAGGTACTATTTATCAACCAGATTGGCGTACACGTCTTTTACAGGAGTACCCTGAAATGATGAGCACATGGGTTAAGGCACCTTTACATTTAAAATACAATCCATGTTGGGGACCAGTGCCACGACGCCACTCCTGGACTGCCTTCGCTATCAAAGTACAAAACAATAAGCAGTGCCAAGACTGGCTGAACTACCCCTATTTTAAGCCACCCATCGAGTTACCAACTGTTGGCTATATGATGGCAACAATCCGTCACTGGCTCCCTCGCCTGAAGCATATGGATGATATCGTAGCGCATATGACTGTCAAAATTTTTGACATGATGCAAATGATATTTAAAGTCTTCCGACGCGTCAAGGCACCGCATGTAAACACCCCGGGATTTGAGCATGGTAACTTTGATCTAGTATATGACATGAGCACAACGCCATCGATCCGGGTGTGTTATGCCTGGCACTGTAGAATAAAATACCTACCGGCGTGCTACAAGCAGACATTTGAAGAGATGTTCACCACCGGATTTTGGGAATACCACTCTGAAGTGTTCATCAGCAGGCCGACCCACTTATTGCAATTATTTGCCTGTGAACAGTTGGTGTATTCCACGCATTACAGACTCCCACCATCCGATGAACCACAACCAGTTAATTGGGAGAAACTCGAGGCCGACCTAGCCCGAGGTATTCGAGTATCTGAGCACACCCTCGCTCACGACCTCCTACAAAACTACATCCGACAGACCTCACAGCAAGGTTCTGTCAGGGACGACAGAAGCGAGAGGGAGGGGGGTGTTGGAAGCAGCCAGAGGCACAGACGCCACGGAAGTATGTAACGACAGAGCAGGGAGCCAGTCGGACCATTTTTTCAAACAACTATGTTTTTATTACCTCTTCAAACATCCAACAGTGATTTTCATCACTCTTGTAACATATGTAATATAGGCAAAATCCCATTTTCTAATTCATAGCTCCATTTTGTGCAAGCCGAGGAGGCCTCGAGCTTGAGGAGCTTAGGTAGAATGCGCGTACCAATTTTTGTTATTTTTAGACATCGTTTACCCTTCCAAATAGCCTCTAGGACCTATTTTTTAACTATGCCGGTCACTAGATGTGAAACCGGTCAAAACTAGTCTAGAAACTATAAAAAGAGCTAGAGAGCTCATTTTTGAGGTTGGTTAGTGTTAGTCAGTGTGAGCTTAGAGCTATTGGGAGCTTGTAATAGTGTTCTTGAGTAATAGAGCTAATTTCCCACCTTCCATTGTGTCTTGCTTGTCTCTTCATTGTGTGTGTGTATGTGTGTGTGCATTTCTATGCTTCTCACCTTCACTCTCACTTCATCTCACATTCACGATCTTCATATCACTTCTATCTCTTCCGCGGATTGACATTAAGGAGGTGGAGCTTCTTAACGTGGTTCTCACCATTGTGCTAGAGCAACACATCCACAGACTAAACGCATTCTGGTTAGCCGTGATGTTGTCTTTGTGGAAGATGCTATTCAGCCATTGCTTTCATGTACTAAGGAGACATCTGTTAGCTCCAAAGACATGTATGATACTTTGATGCCTCTTTTTACAGGTGGAGAGGCTAGTGCTGGTCCTAATGAGGCAACTTCTCAACCTTTGCAGGTTTCATATGATGATGCAGATCATTCCATTTCTGATGCAGATTTACATGATGCACTTGTTGATGAGAGAGCTGATATTGAGCAGGCAAAAACTATGCCAAAATGGCTGGTGCAGACTTTGCGTGACAGCAAATTAGATGCACCTTTGTCATATCGTACTCGTTCAAGCTCTCATAGTGCCTCCTTTGCATCAGATTGCTATGCTACGGTTGCATCTAGTCTCTGTGATGAGAATGAGTCTGTTTCTTTTGATGAAGCACAAAATTCAGAAAATTGGATGGCTGCTATGCAATCTGAATATGATGCTATAATAAAGAATGGTACATGGTCTTTATGTGACTTGCCTCCTGGCAAGAAGGCCATTGGCACTAAGTGGGTATACAAGCTGAAGTGTAAACCTGATGGTACAGTTGACAGGTATAAGGCTAGGCTTGTTGCAAAGGGTTATGCACAGGAAAGAGGCATTGATTTTGATGAGACCCCTTTGCACCTACATGCCGTATGACTATTGTTCGGAGCATTTGTGCACTTGCAGGTTGGAATGTACATCAGTTGGACATTAAAACAGCATTTCTGAATGGTGACTTGCATGAAGAAGTGTATGTTTTTCAGCCCCGTGGCTTTGTGCAGAAAAGGGCATGAAAACCAGGTTTGCAGGTTAAAGAAGGCATTATATGGTTTAAAGCAAGCACCACGTGCTTGGTATGAGAAGATACATGCCTATCTGATTGCACATGGTTTTGAGAACAGTCCAACTGAAAGCACCTTATATGTTAAACGTGCTAATGATGTGCTTCTGATCATTGTTGTCTATGTTGATGACATGCTGCTCACTGGTCCTATTGAGACACATATTGCTGATTTTAAGGCTGATTTGCATGCCTCATTTGAGATGTCTAATTTGGGGCATTTGCATCACTATTTGGGCATTCAGTTTATGCACGTTGATGGTGGAATGGCTTTGTGTCAAACGAAATATATTGACACATTATTGAAGCGTTTTGGCCTTGAAGACTGTAAGCCTATTGCCACTCCTATGGAGACAGGTTTACGATTGAGTCTTCATGATGCTGGAGATGCATTTGATTGTTGGAGCAAGTCTATGACAAGCCTAAGTATTGGCTTGAGTCCCACAAAGTCTTAGAAAAGGCCTTAAAATGAAGACTATGTAAAGTTCACTTGTGAACTACCTCTTGTAATTTTTTGGAGAGTTTACTTAATGTAAACGTAAGAGAATCTTAAGTGGTTGAGTCCACATGATCAAGAATGGAAAGAGGAGCCAGGAATTCGTGATTTGTGGTAGGTAGAGAATCAAATCAATCATTGATTGATTGGAGAGTGATTGAGGGAAGTTAGCCTCCCAAACTCAACTATAAATAGATGGCAGTTTTAGTTGTGGTTAGAGAGACCTATGTGAAGACCTCCAAGAGCTGAGCTTTATGCCATATCAAGGTGTGATTACAAGGCACACATATGTATCCGTACGTCATTGTATTGTACAAGAAATCTACTTTCATTTTCATGATTATTTGGTTTCATCTTTCCATGTTCTTGTGAAGTGTACTACTCACTTCCATTACTCTCAGTTTTCTCAGTCAGCTTGCAGAGATGTTTTCTCTGAGCTTGGTGCATCATTTTCAGTGATTTAACTTGGTAAAGTTAGCTCCATAAGTCTACTATATGCTCATAAATTTTCATGTCATTTGGATGTTGCAATCTTCAGTTATGTTCATTTGAAGTCAACAGGGTCTGTTCATCTTCACCTCTCTGTCAGGTACCCGACTTTTTCACTCATCTTGTCAGAGCCATTTCTCAGTGGTTACTTATCCAAATCCAGTGGATTAAAGCTTGTTGGATTCAGCTTACTGTCTAGTATAACCATACAAATTTTCATAATCATTGAATTTCTACATTGTGATTTATGGTGATTTTTCTGCTCACTGGTCTATTTCTGTAGCAGCCCGTGAAAATCGGGATGATGTCATCACTTGTAAAAACTCATTCTCAGTGTGTGGTTTATTATTTTTGATGAGATTAATCTTGAAAGTTAGCTCTTTAAGTTACCTAGACTTCCCCAACAGGAATTAAGCTAATTGCTGCTGTGCTCAGAGAATTATGTAAAACACTGGACAGGTGTATGAACCAAGAATAGCAAGTTTTCACCTCTAAGCTAACTCCAACTTATTTGTTTTGATCTATCTTTTTGAGAGTGATCTTCCAAGGTACATAGGGTGTCTAATACATCCATTGGCAAGCTAAAAGGGCCCACCATATACTCGTGGAGTTCATTTGGCTGGTGTAGATCAAGGATTTTGCAACACCTCTTCATCTTCAAGCACATACCTATCCATCTCTTCACAGTGGTATCAGAGCAAGGTTGGACAACATGGCAGATGGATTTCCTTCATCAATTGACAAATTGGACAGAGGTAACTACTCAGCTTGGTCATTAAGGATGGAAGCTTATCTCCAAGGTAGAAGTTTATATGGTTATGTGGCTGGAGATGAAGTTATGCCAAGTTTCAGGAACAAAAGTCAACCAACACAAGAAGAGCAAGAAAGATTGAGCACATGGTGCTCCAAGGATGCACTTGCAAGGTCTTATCTCCTCAACTCTATCTCAGATTTTTTGTTGCCTCACATTAGAAGTTGTAAGACATCTCAGGAAGTGTGGGATGCACTTGAAGCTTTCTTTTCTTCAAGTACCAAAGCTAGGAAGCATCAACTATGGCTGGATTTCACAACTCTCAAGAAGGCTCCAAAACAAAATGTGACTGATTTTGTCACAAAGCTCAAGGACATAGCGGATCAGTTGGGAAGCATCACTCATTGGACAACTACTTACTCAAGAGGCAAAGCTTATCAAAAATGGAGAAAGCTCTAAAGGTAATCAATCTTCAACTTTATACACGGATAAAAGCAAGTCTAAAGATAACAAAGGAAAGGCAAAGAAAGTGGATGATGAAGCAGGTACATATCAAGCTAACTATGCAGGAAGACATGGCAGAGGTAGAGGAAGAGGAGGTAGACAAGGCAGGGGGAGATCCCAAGACTCCAACCCATGTTCTATTTGTGGATTAACTAATCATACAACTGAAAATTGCTTTAGGAATTCCAGGAATCAAAGAGGAAGAGGATACAATAGAGGAAGTTATGGCTACTCAAGAGGAAGATTCAACAACTATCATGGCAACTACAACAACTACAATCATTCAAACTATCAAGGAGGCTACAAAGGAAGGAGAGACTACAATAACTACACAGAAGACTCAAACAAAGAGGATTCATTATTGATCATGAACATGGCTATGCCACAAGGTAAATCTGATGAGCATGTTTTCTACATAGATTCAGGTTGTTCAAATCATGTGGCAGGAAATGTGGCACTCCTATCAGATTTAGAAGATCCAAGGAATAAGCATGAGGTACAAATAGGAGATGATACAAAACATCCTGTGGAGAAAATAGGCAATGTCAAAGCACCTGATGGAAACATCAACCTACTCAGTAAGGTACTCTATGTCCCTACCATTACAAAGAATTTGATAAGTGTTGGGCAGATAGTAGAGAAAGGGTTGCAAGTCAGGTTCACAAAAGCAGGAGCATTTGTTGAAGATCCAAGTCAAGGATTCAGAAGAATTGCAAAAGGTGAAAAGACAAGTAGATTGTTCACATTTGAATTACAGGACACTAGAAACATTGCTCTCTTTAATTATGGTAGTCAGACACTCACAGAATTGGAAGTATGGCACAAAAGGTTAGCACATATTGGTGAAAGGTCATTAAAGCAAATCTGCAGGGACCAAAGTGTACTTGGACTTCCTAATTTGTCAAAACAACATATGATTTATAAGTGTAGTGCATGTCAATTTGGAAAGTCTCACAGGTTACCATTCATGAAGAAAGGTTATATGCATGGAGATCTCTTGGAGTTGGTTCATACAGATGTATGGGGACCTAGCAAGGAAGCTTCAATATCTGGATCAAGGTATTATGTTTCCTTTATTGATGATTGCAGCAGATGGACTATCCTATTCTTTATGAAACACAAAGATGAAGTTTTTTCATGTTTCAAAAGATATTTGGCTCTTGTGGAGAATCAAACAGGTAAATCGCTAAAAAGGCTAAGGTCAGATGGAGGGGGAGAATACTTCTCCCATGATTTTGATTCTTTTCTTCAAGAAAGAGGAATCAAAAGAGAGGTAACTACAAGGTACACTCCTGAGCAAAATGGAGTGGCAGAAAGGAGGAATAGGACAATTGTTGAAGCTGCAAGGTCTATGTTAAATGAAAAGCATTTACCTAATTACTTATGGGCTGAGGCTGTATCTACAGCCACTTACTTGATTAACAGGTTGCCTTCAAAATCCCTTGATGGGATGACTCCATATGAGGCTTGGAATGGAAGAAGACCAAGCTTAGATCATTGTAAAATTTTTGGATGTATTGCTTTTTCTCATGTTCCTTCACAGGTTAGAGGCAAGATGGATCCAAAAGCAGAAAGGTGTGTATTTATTGGATATGACAACAATCAAAAGGGCTACAGGTTATACAACCCTACCAACAAAGGATTCTTGGTAAGCAGAGATGTAGTTTTTGATGAGAACAATTCATGGTATGAAGATTCATGCAGGAAGATCAATTTACCATATGATCTTGAAGAAGATTTTCCAAAGCTTGGTAGAGAACAATCAAAGATTGAAGAACAAGACACCTCAGAGGATGATGAAGAATCTCACATGGAAAAGATCAAAGCATGGAAGTCTAAAGGTAAAGCAAAATTGCAGGAACTTGGACATGAGGCAGAATCATCACATCATGGCCTAAGAAGATCTATGAGGGAAAAGAAAAAACCAGAAAGGTATGGGTTTGACACCTCATTAGTAACTAAACATTCTATCTACATAGCACAGGACATAAACCAAGAGGATCCATCATCATTCGAAGAGGCCAAAGCAAAAATAGAATGGAAGCATGCAATGAAGGAAGAAGCACTTGAGGAAAACAACACTTGGGATTTAGTGCCCAAGACTTCATCCATGAAGGTAATAGGCTCAAGATGGGTCTATAAACTCAAGAAGAATTCTGATGGTTCAATTAACAGGTATAAGGCAAGGCTTGTGGGAAAAGGCTTTGCACAAACTCAGGGAATTGATTATGAGGAGACTTTCTCTCCTGTGGCAAAGATGCCTACTATTAGGGTTTTGCTTAGTATTGCCTCTTCCAAGAATTGGAAGATACTTCAACTAGATGTAAAGAATGCATTCTTGAATGGTTGGATAACAGAAGAGGTATATATGGCACAACCACCTGGTTTTGAGAATCAAGTTTATCCTGATTATGTGTGTAAACTTAACAAAGCATTGTATGGTCTCAAGCAAGCTCCAAGAGCTTGGAATTTCAGGCTTGTTTCATTCTTGCAGGACAAAGGCTTTCAACCAAGCAAGGCAGATCCTTCACTCTTTATTAAAAAGAGTAATTCCGAGGTCATCTACCTATGTGTATATGTAGATGATATTATATTGACAGGAAATGATGCAGATGGTATGAAGAAGATCAAAGATCAGATGAGAGAAGAGTTCAAGATAAGTGATTTGGGTTCACTTACCTACTTCCTAGGTTTGGAAGTTGTCTACAAAGATCATGGTTTGTTTCTCACTCAAAGGAAGTACATTAAGGACATGTTGGGAAAATTCAAGATGCAAGATTGTAAGATTGCAGGCACTCCAATGGAGGTCAATCACAAATTGAGCTCACATGAAGGTGAACTCATAGAGGACATCACATCATATCAAAGTCTAGTGGGTAGTCTCAATTATGCCACATTGACAAGAGTAGATATATGTTACAGTGTGAGTGTGCTAAGTCAATTTATGCACACACCAAGGAAACCACATATGGATGCTGCCAAAAGGATTCTCAAGTATCTCAAAGGAACCATAAATGAAGGACTTTATTATCCTTATGTATCTGATTTAGGTTTGAAGCTATTTTCTGATGCAGATTGGGCTGGCTCCAAGGAAGATAGAAGGAGCACTTCAGGTTATCTTACCTTTGCAGGTTCAAAGCTTATTTCATGGTCATCCAAGAAGCAACCCACAGTTGCTCTCTCTTCTACTGAAGCTGAATATAGAGGTCTTGCCATAGCTACACAAGAAGCTATGTGGATGAAGATATTGTTCAAAGATCTTGGATTGGAGTTTGGAACTCCAACTATTTTTGGTGACAATATGAGTTCTATTCATTTGGCTGCTAATCCTATTTTTCATGCAAGGACTAAACATATTGAAGTTCATTATCACTATGTACGAGAGAAGGTTCTAAGAAAAGAGATTCAAATATCATATGTGTCCACTCATCAACAATGTGCAGATATTCTAACCAAAGCATTGGATGCTACAAAGCTTTGCAAATTCAAGGCTATGATAGGTTTGCAGGTAATCTTGGAAGATTGAAGACCTCAAGCATACTTGGCTTGAGGGGGAGCTGTTGGAGCAAGTCTATGACAAGCCTAAGTATTGGCTTGAGTCCCACAAAGTCTTAGAAAAAGCCTTAAAATGAAGACTATGTAAAGTTCACTTGTGAACTACCTCTTGTAATTTTTTGGAGAGTTTACTTAATGTAAAAGTAAGAGAATCTTAAGTGGTTGAGTCCACATGATCAAGAATGGAAAGAGGAGCCACGAATTCGTGATTTGTGGTAGGTAGAGAATCAAATCAATCATTGATTGATTGGAGAGTGATTGAGGGAAGTTAGCCTCCCAAACTCAACTATAAATAGATGGCAGTTTTAGTCGTGGTTAGAGAGACCTATGTGAAGACCTCCAAGAGCTGAGATTTATGCCATATCAAGGTGTGATTACAAGGCACACATATGTATCAATAAGTCATTTTATTGTACAAGAAATCTACTTTCATTTTCATGATTATTTGGTTTCATCTTTCCATGTTCTTGTGAAGTGTACTACTCACTGCCATTACTCTCAGTTTTCTCAGACAGCTTGCAGAGATGTTTTCTCTGAGCTTGGTGCATCATTTTCAGTGATTTAACTTGGTAAAGTTAGCTCTATAAGTCTACTATATGCTCATACATTTTCATGTAATTTAGATGTTGCAATCTTTAGTTATGTTCATTTGAAGTCAACAGGGTCTGTTCATCTTCACCTCTCTGTCAGGTACCTGACTTTTTCACTCATCTTGTCAGAGCCATTTCCCAGTGGTTACTTATCCAAATCCAGTGCTTTAAAGCTTGTTAGGTTCAGCTTACTGTCTAGTATAACCATACAAATTTTCATAATCATTGGAATTCTACATTTTGAGTTATGGTGATTTTTCTGCTCACTGGTCTATTTCTGTAGCAGCCCGTGAAAATCGGGATGATATCATCACTTGTTAAAACTCATTCTCAGTGTGTGGTTTATTATTTTTGATGAGATTACTCTTGAAAGTTAGCTCTTTAAGTTACCTAGACTTCCTCAAGAGGAATTAAGCTAATTGCTGCTGTGCTCAGAGAATTATGTAAAACACTAGACAGGTGTATGAACCAAGAATAGCAAGTTTTCACCTCTGAGCTAACTCCAACTTATTTGTTTTGATCTATCTTTTTGAGAGTGATCTTCCAAGGTACATAGGGTGTCTAATACATCCATTGGCAAGCTAAAAGGGCCCACCTTATACTCCTGGAGTTCATTTGGCTGGTGTAGATCAAGGATTTTGCAACACCTCTTCATCTTCAAGCACATACCTATCCATCTCTTCACATTGATGTTGTTCTCTATCAGCAGGTTGTTGGATGCTTGATTTACTTATGCATTACTCGGCCAGATATTCAGTTTGTTGTCTCACAGATGAGCAGGTTTATGCATTGCCCAGGAGTCATGCATTGGAAAGCGGTTAAGCGCATCTTTCGCTACTTGAGTGGTACTAGGCTACTGGGGTTGTTTTATCCCAAGGGGGGATACTACCGCCAGATTTGCATGCTTTTTCTGACTCAGATTGGGCTGGTTGCTATGACACTCGTGTATCCACCAATGGTTTTTGCTTCATGCTTGGTACCTCATGTATATCTTGGTTGAGCAAGAAGCAGCCTACTGTGGCCACTTCCAGTTGTGAGGCTGAGTATAGGGCAGCTTTCACAGCGACTGTTGAGTGTGTGTGGCTCAGACGCCTTTTGGCTGATTTGGGTGTTGGCCAGTCTTCTGCCACCACCATCTTCACTGACAGTCAGAGCGCATTGGCAGTTGCGAGGAACCCTGTGTTATATGCTCGCACTAAGCACATTGAGGTGCATTATCACTATGTCAGGGAGAGGTTCTCTACTGGGGAGATCAGCTTGGCATATGTGCCCACGCAGGAGAACATTGCAGAACTTTTCACAAAGGCTCTGCCTAGGGAGAAGTTTGAAGCTTTCCGCAAAGCTTTGGGCTTACTTCCTTTTGTGGAGTGATTTCCACATAGCTTGGCACTTCCTTATACATGAGTGCCAGCTCCTTGTTCACCGCATCACTCCCAGGGGGGATTTGTTGATATATTTAGGTAGTGATGTGTGTGAACACTCTAGGACCGTCGGGGCACTTTTTTCCCTCTTTAGGAGGTTTTTTTTCCCCCAAATTGTATATACGCCTATTGCCCTAATGGGCTACTTATCTTTGTACATTCTCTAGTAATACATTCAATATTGTGTGTTTGTGCTCCAAGCTTCTTCTTCTTCCTTGTGCTGTTCGCGTGCTTCCGTAGACGTCTATCTCCAACAACTTCTTGAACTTCCTTTATTCTACATTGGTATCAGAGCGAGGTTGATGCATCAAAGGTGCTATACATGAGGTATATGCATAAGATGCAACACCAATAAGCTGATAATTTGCAAGTACCTTCGTTTGGAATTACCTTCTTTTAGGATGGCCGATGGAAATAGCCAAATAGAAAAATTGAGCAAAACCAACTATCAAGCCTGGCGTTTTCACATGTCTTCATATCTTATGGGTAGGAATTTGCATGGTCTTATTAGTGGTACCGAACCTCAACCGGACTTGCCTGGCCGAAATCCGACACCAGAACCAGTCCGGGAATATCAGAGGTGGAATGAGCGTGACAAGAAGGTAATCTTTGTATTGTCACAAAATATTGAGTCGAGCATGATAGGACACATATAGGACTTGAGAACAAGCAAGGAGATTTGGGAAGCATTAGAGCGGCTCTTCTCAACAACCATAAAGGCACGGCAAATTCAATCAAAAAATGAATTAAATAATTTGCAAAAAGATGTACGACAATCAGTAAATGATTATGTTTTAAAGATTAAGCAAATTGTGGATGCACTTTCTTCAATTTCATGCATAGTTGAAGACGACGATTTAGTTGCATTTGTTTTAAAAGGTTTAAAAGAAGATGAAAAATGGAAAGCTTTTACAACTTCTCTATTTGTGAGAGAGGAGTTGTCTGATTTTGATGAGTTGGTTTCACTTATGATAACAAAAGAAATCAATATTAATGGTGGACAGTCAATGCAAAAAGGTAGTGTAGGTCATGCACTTTATGCAGAAAATCAATGCGGTCGCAGAGGTGGCAGAAGAGGAACTTTCAGAGGTCGTGGAGGTCGAAATGAGACAAACAACAGTTATGATGCTGGTAGCTAAGATATGAATATGCGTGGTTGGGGGAGATATTCCTACCGTGGCAGAGGACGTAATGCATATCAAGGTAATTCAGGTATAGCATGTTATAATTGTGGTAAGGATGATCATATATCTCGTGATTGTTGGCATAATCAAGGGCGAGATGGATATGCAAGGCAAAATCATACACAGGGTAATTTTGTTTAGGAACAAAATCATGCAAATGTACTAATGATGAATGCGAATACAGATGTAACTCATAGCAATGATGTATGGTATGTTGACAGTGGATGTAGTAATCATATGAGTAATAATGTTGATTGGTTTGCTAATTTACATGCACCTTTATTTGATGGTAAATTTGAAACAGATGACACTTCAATGCACAAAATAGCACAAGTTGGTGGGGTCCTACGAAGGAACCATCACTTGCATATAGTAAGTATTATGTTACTTTTGTGGATGACTTTAGCCGAATGACTTTTGTGCATTTTCTTAAGCATAAGAGTGATGTGTTTGATTGCTTTGTCAAATTCAAAGGAATGGCCGAAAAGCAAACCGAAAAGGTAATTAAAAGGTTACGATCTAATGGTGATAGTGAATATTTTTCAAGAATGTTTAATGACTTTCTTTGGAATGAAGGTATAAAGAGAGAAGTCACTTGCACGTATACTCCTCAATAGAATGGAGTAGCAGAAAGACGGAATAGGATTATTGCAAAAATAGCAAGAGCAATGCTGAATGAAAAGAATATGACATTAAAATTTTGGGTTGAAGCGGTAAATACAACATTATATTTGATGAATCATATGCCAACATCTATAATGCATAATGTAACTCCTTTTGAGGTTTGGTTTAATAAAAAACATATTATTGATCACTTGCGTGTATTTGGTTGTGTTTGTTTTGCTATGGTTCCATATGCATTGAGAACCAAACTAGAGCCAAAAGCAGAGAAATGTATTTTCATGGGTTATGCAGATAATCAAAAAGGATATAAGTGTTATAATCCAATAATTAAGGAAATGATTATTAGTCGTGATGTACGTTTTGATGAGTTATTATCTTGGTTTATAGATCCTATTTTACAGGTTCAAGAAGAAATGCAAGAAGAAATCAAGGATGGTTTACATGATACTATAGGAGTGAGCTCAGAAGATGAGAATGGTTATAATGAAGAAAAATTATCACCTACATCAAAAGGGAAAGGAAAAGGTAAAGCAAAGCTTGTTGAGATAATTGATGATGTAGAAATTGATGAAAGTACTAAATCTGATTCGATAAAACATGAACATGAACTTAGGAGAAGTTCAAGAGAAAGAAAGCCAACACAAAGGTATATTGAGTCTTATTGTGTTTCACATTCAGCTTTTATGTCAAAAGTTATTGAAGAACAGGAACCTACATGTTTCGAAGATGCAAATTCAAATGTTAATTGGTCAAATGCGATGCAAGAAGAGATAGATGCATTGTATGACAACAACACATGGCAGCTTGTACCACGAAAAATAAGATGAAGGTAATTGAAAATAAGTGGGTATTTCATATTAAAAGAAAAAGTGATGGTTCTATTTCCAAGTACAAGGCAAGGTCAGTTGCAAAAGCTTTTGCACAAACATATGGAATTGATTACGAAGAGACATTTAGTCCATTTGCAAGAATGTCAACTATTCGAACAATTTTGAGTGTTGCAACAAGTAAATGTTGGAAGATATTTCAGCTTGATGTCAAAAATGCATTTTTGAATGGTCAATTGCAAGAACATGTTTATATGGAGCAACCAGAAGGATTTAAAGATGAAAAATATCCTAATTTTCTTTTGCAAGCTAACAAAAGCATTATATGGTTTGAAACAGGCACCTAGAGCTTGGAATCATCGCTTGGTAAGCTATTTGGAAGCTCAAGGATACAAACCAAGTGTTGCAGGTCCTTCTTTATATATTAAGTTTGTAACAGATCAATGTGTGTATATTTGCATTTATGTTGATGATCTTATCATACATGAAGTGCTATTGATGAGATTGATGAAATCAAGAACAAAGTTGGTAAGGAGTTTAAGATTTCAAATCTCGGATTTTTACGTTATGCATTGGGAATTGAAGTTATTTATGAGGAATAGGTATATGGTTGAGTCAAAGGAAGTACATATGTGATTTACTTCAAAAGTTTGGTTTGTCAGAATGTAAAGCTGTTACAAATCCTTTGGAGCCTAATGTGAAATTGAGTATACATGATGATGTTCATTTTGAAAATGTAGACATGTATAGATCGCTGATTGGATCATTTTTGTATGCTATAAGTACATGACCTGATATTGGTCATGCAGTTGGAGTACTTTCACAGTTCATGCACAAGCCTACAAATGTACATTGAAATGCGGCTAAGCGTGTGCTACGCTATTTGAAAGGCACTTTGAACGAAGGTTCATTTTATTCACATGATAGTAATATTGATATTAAAGCTTTTAGTGATGCAGAATGGGCAAGAAATAAAGATGATTGACGTAGCACAAGTGGATACCTATTAATGATGGGAATTCGACTTGTATCTTGGAGTTCAAAGAAACAACCAACAGTGACGCTTTCATCTACAGAAGCAGAATATTGTGCGCTTGCAAAATTGACATGTGAAGTAATGTGGTTCAAAAAGTTATTTGAAGATTTACATCTTCTTTATATAACTCCACAAATTTATGGCGATAATATGAGCAGTATACATTTGGTAGCTAATCCAGTTTTTCATGCACATACCAAGCATATCGAAGTTCATTACCATTATGTTCGTGAGAAGGTAGTTTTCAAAGAGATCAGCATTTCTTTTATATCTTCAAAAGATCAGCTTGCAGATATGATGACAAAAGATCTTGATGGAACAAAGATACAAATATTCAAACAATTGGTTGGATTGCTAGAATATTCAAGCAAAGCTTGAGGTGGAGAATGTTGCACATCCGTTTTAGGAAAAGTTTTTTATTTAAAACCATTCTTTTAACACTTTAGATATCAGCCATTATTTTTATAAAAAGGGTCATTAAAAGTTGACCACTTTTTTAGTGCTTTAAAATAGCATCCATTATTTTTGTGAAAAAGTTGTTGAGCAAATTTTTAGTTATTATCCATTCCTTTAGAACTTTAAATATTCTTCACTACTTTTGTACAAGAAAATCATTGGCACATATTCATTTCCAAAACTCTATATAAAGAGCTTAGGAATTCATTTTTGTAGAGAGTTGTTGATACTCCATCATTGTGAATATAGAGACATTTTTTGTACAGCGAACTTCTCTTCTTTTATCTAGTCTTGTGCATCTACTATGCTCTATCATCTTTGCAGTCTATGCTATTCTCTGCTTCCCTTCATGCTTCCATTTTATTCTACTTCTTGAACTTCCTTTATTCTACATCCATCTCTCTCTCTCTCTCTCTCTCTCTCTCTCTCTCTCTCTCTCTCTCTCTCTCTCTCTCTCTCACACACACACACACACGCGCGCGTGCGCGCACTTGAAATCTTCCTGTAAATGATTAATAGAGCATTTGGCTCCATCTCAAGGAGACAAGCATGCAATAGAAGACAAAATGAATATACGAGTTATACGAAAAGTACCTTCACAGAGGTAAGAAAAGTGGAAAGCTAATCACGTGTGCAAAATTTGTTAGCATCTTCTTCGTTTCCGAACGTGTTGCATATGTTATAGCAAGACAAATGGCATATGATATGACCACCAGACTATCCACGGCAATAAAATTTGTGTTTGCTCTTCAGATCATGAAGTTGATACCGTACTGCAGCATTTGCATGGACTGAGCAACGTAATAAAAGTTCAAAACGCTTGTTTCTCTATGAGCTCTCAATGCAGTTTCATGATGGGAACTAAGTGTCTGTTGTCTCCATCCGAAATTAGCCAGATTTTTTTTATCGTGCATGTGAATGTAAGTGAAAATTTAATGAATATCAATCGCCATTTTTAAAAAAAAAAGAACAAAAGCAATGTGATTCTATTTGAACAATATGAGATAGAAGCGCAACATGAGTGAATTCCGAGTGACCTTCTATTCTATTAAGGACCCAAGAACGTAGATTTTTGCTTCAGCATTTGAAGAAGATCCAATCACAACTATATTTTCTTTGATTATGAAAAAGATTAATCACTTGGAGATTAGCTTTGAATTTTCATTTTGCTACTCATTGTTGTTAAGATTCCAATTTGGAACAGCGGAAAGAAAGAGAAATCGAGATGATGTGTGTAAAGCTTAAGTAGGCTTAGTTTTTAGTTATTTTGAACAGTATGTATAACAAATCTTTCGCGGTACATGCAATCAAGTAGCTGTGAAAAATAAGTTTCCTGCTAATTTCTAGCCAAATCCTTTGGTAACACAGAGTGTCAATAAGCGTTCTTCCCTTTAATGACAATTTATTTTGACTGCATTTGATTCTTTGTTTTTTCTTTGGAAACTTTTGTCTCAGCTTATTGCTTCATTATGCTGAAAATTGGGAAGAACAACAGCCGAAAGCGCCATGACAAATTTCGATGAAGATGCTGCTGAATGCTTCAAGTACTTCAAGAGCGACAGAGAGGCAGTGGGCGGGGGGGGGGGGGAGTGTTACAAATACATTTATGTTAGGGTGTCAGCTTCAGAGACAATGAATAAAAGGGACAAATGTACTTCTCCA
Organism: Ceratopteris richardii; assembly: GCA_020310875.1. Lineage (NCBI taxonomy): Eukaryota > Viridiplantae > Streptophyta > Polypodiopsida > Polypodiales > Pteridaceae > Ceratopteris > Ceratopteris richardii. The sequence continues at coordinate 64,472,143 of CM035419.1, forward strand.
GAATCTTTATGTTTATGTGGCATGGTCCGTGAACAACTAGTTAAGGTTGAAATTAGCTATATGTAGTGAGAGGAGCGACACGTATGTGCGTTTGTTTGTGCGTTCTATCCAAATCTGTAAAATTGAGCTGCCTCCTCCGCTCCCATTGAATTGTCTTCGCTACATCCTCTGCATTGAATAATGAATCGCCATCGCCGGATCCTCTGCATTTAATCGCCTTCCCGTTAGAGTCTAGACTCTCTCTCTCTGTGTCTGGACTCTGGAGATGGGGATAGATAGATGCATGCTTGACAATGCCTTCTGTTCCCGCCAAGAGAAAGCTGAGCAGGGTCGGAACTTGGAGGACTACCGAATGACGTACGGCACTAAAAGGCTGCACTTCAAAATTGAATCAAATGTTTGAAAAGAGGATCCGTATATAATCGTACAATATAATTGGATTCACACAGCCGCTGGAACTTCCACCATATGTGGCTTATTTCCCAAGAGGAACAATAGAAAAAAATTATGCCGTACCTATGCAGACAAAAGAGTGGAAGTAACAAAAGTGTTTTTAGCTGCCGCTTTATATCAACAGCATACTCAGTTCAAAGCATAGTTGAAAAAGCGTACATGTCAAGTTTTTCCATATAAAATTAATAAATTGTTGAATTTTTTTCTTAAAAGGAAGTTCGGCCAAAGTTTAATCTTTTCGAGCTTGAATGTATTGAAAGAACAATTGTACAAGTGCATCCTTGCTCAATTTCACATATGTGGGTAAAGGTGTACTCAATGCCTTGCCACCCTGCATATTGAACCTGTGAACTAGTTTGGATATGTGCTCACTTTGAGACAAGTATATGCATCCTTTACTCCTATCATGAGTAATGTGCATGCCAAGAATATGTTTGGCATCTCCCAAATTCTTCATATCAAATGTCTCAAGCAACTTTTGGTTGAGAAATGAGAAGTCATAAGAGGACTTCTCAACAATCAACATATCATGAACATAAAGTGTCAAGCATATCAAGTTGCCACCTAAGCATCTCTTTGTATAGAGACAATGATCCTCATTGCTTCAAGAATAGTCTTGAGACTTCATAAAAGCATCAAACTTTTGGTACCATTGTTTAAGTGGCCATTTAGGTCCATATAAACTCTTCTTGAGCTTACAAACTAGTCTTTTTTTGCCAAGAACTACATAACCCTCTAGTTGTTCCATATCGATCTCATCTCGAAGATCTTCATGCAAGAAAATAGTTTTCATATCCAATTGGACTAGCTCTAAGTTCTCCATTGCAACAAATCCAAGAAACATGTGAAGTGTAGTAATCTTGACTATTAGAGAGAAGATTTCCTCAAAATCAATACCATGTTGTTGCTTAAAATCCTTTGCAACAAGTCATGATTTATACTTTGGAAAAGTAGTATCTAATTTGAATTTCAACTTATATACCCATTTACATGGTAAAGCTTTCCTATCCTTTGGCAAAGGTACTAAATCCCAAGTACCATTCTTGTGAATAGAATCCAATTCACACCTTGTGGCACACTCCCACTTGACATGATCCTCTATCTGCATAGCCTCTTTGTAGCAAGAAGGCTAACCAACATCTGTTAGCATAAAAAAATACAAGCATGGAACATATCTATTAAGGGGATGTGAGACACATGTAGAGCATCTCAATGGTTGTTGAAAAGGAATATTTGGAGACTGATATGATTGGAGATTCTCCTGAACATCCCTATATGTAGCATTTTGATGCATACTAACTAGAGGACTAGTATTCTCAAACACCACACTTATCCTCCTTAATTGGTTGTTTATGAATCTTAGAATCATTGAAAATGACATCACTACCTTTGATCACTGACAATGTTTGAGGATCCCATACGTGATATCCAAATTGGCCTTCTTGACCATATAACAAAAAATGCATTTCTTTGACTTATGGTCTAGTGTTTGTCTAAGATTCATGGGTATATGAACATACACTTCACACCCAAAGACTCGAAGATGATCACAATATGGTTGTTAGAGTTTGAGGGATGTGGATACACACAAGCAGCACAAGGAAGAAGAAGAAGCTTGGAGCACAACACACAATATTAAATGTATTACTAAGGGAATGTACAAAGATATGTGACATATAAGGGTTATAGGCATATATACAAGGGGGGGTGGGAACTCCTAAAGAGGGGAAAAAAGTGCCTTGGTAGTTCTACAAGTGTTCACACATCACTACTGAAATATATTAGTGATGTGGCGAACAAGGAGCTAGCACTCATGTATAAGGAATTGTCAAACTATGTGTAAAGAGATCAATCTACAAAAGGGAGTGGGCCCAAAGCTTTGCGGAAAACTTCAAACTTCTCCCGAGATAGAGCCTTTGTGAAAAGATCTACAATGTTATTGTATGTGGGCACATATGCCAAGTTGATCTCTCTAGTAGCGAACCTCTCCCTGGCATAATGATAATGCACCTCAATGTGCTTTGTATGAGCATGGAACATAAGGCTCTTTGCAACTGAATTCCACCATATACTTGCATAAATTGAATTTCCAAATAATGATGCAAATGCCAAATCAACACTATGCTTCTCATTCGGACTAGTGAGCAACATGGCATCAACATAGACAACAATGATCAGGAGTACATCATCTCCATTCTTAACGTATAAGTGCTCTCAGTTGGATTGTTCTCAAAATCATGTGTAAAGAAATAGGAATGTATCTCTTCATACCAAGGAGGTGGTGCTTGCTTCAAACCATATAATGCCTTTTTCAACTTGCACGCTTTGTTTTCATGCCCTTTTCGCACAAAACCACTTCTTCATGTAAGTCACCATTCAAAAATGCAGTTCTAATGTCCAAGAGATGTACATTCCAACCATGATGGCTTGCAAGTGCACAAATGCTATGAACAGTAGTCATTTGGCATGTGGGTGCAAAGGTCTCATCATGCTTTGTAGGTGAGTTGGTTGGGCACTCACCTCTTGAGATGGAGGTTGTGTGCTCTATCCCTACTGGTTGTTGCACATGCCTAGATTAGTGTGACAATTCTACCCTTGTAATGCTTTTTGGCCATTGAAATTAAATGCTTTTTGGTAGCCTTTTTCTTGTGATGCCTCTGTAATTTAACCCTTGTTTTGTGGGATACAAATGTTGAGCTCATCAAACTTTGGCGAATTGGTGCATAAGTTGTACAAAATTGGTCAAGGACATGGGTGCACAAGTGATTTGCCCACAATTTTCTTGCAAGAAAAATTAAATGTGCATTGAAAAAAGGTCCTTTTAAAGAGTTTTTAAGAATTTCATAATGTTATGGAAGGTCGAGGTAAACCCTCCCTTACACGCACATTTTTTAAAGACCAAAGTAAAAAGTAGAAAAGATAGGTAGTGAAGAAGATATGCAAGAGCTTATCTATGGCCCCCCATTTAAATTTTTGTTTTCCATTGAGTCATTGGAGGAAAAAATAGGGAGTCATTGGTCTTTACGATGAAGGTGCTTGAGACAACAAAGGAAGCATCACAATTGACATGTACTTGGGATGTGAAGCGAGGTACGTAAGAGGAATCAACACAATAAAGGAGCATCATTGGAGATAGACTAAGGAGTAAGAGCATGCACTACAGTGTGAGAGCAAGAGAGATCAAGACACATACACTTAGATAGAGCACACAAAGACAAGTGTGGAGAGAGAGAGAGAGCCAAATTTTGCAAAGTGAGAGAGAGAGAGAAGATGTGCAACGAGGGTGACGAAGTATGCACAGAGAGTAACTAAAATGTGACAAATTATCATCAAGGAGGTGTTGTAGGTCGATAAAAGAACTGACCAAGACTTCAGCCTTATTGGAATCTTGAGTGCAAGGAGTGCACAAGGGCAAGCTATTGGACAAGGTGAAGGACTGGCACAAAAGTTGACTACACAAGTAATTGTGATATTTTGTTGTACTTTTGTGTACTTCTTTGTCCTAAAATGGTTACACACAGAGAACATTTTGTATTATTCTAGAAAAAGCTACTGTGATCTTCATTGCTAATCAAGGCCTAGAGGCTTCTGGCACAAATTTGACTTTCTTCTTCTTCTCTACGTTTCCCCCACAAACACTTGATTCCCTTTCAACTGAAGAATTCCCCAATAGTTAGCTCTTGGCATAACAAGGGATTGTGTGAAATTGGTAATGAATGTCTTATTGGACTCAAACAAAACTTGAATTAGCTAAAATTTGATGCCCTCCAGAGATGTTACCATAATCATTATGTATGCCCCGATTTCACTTTGCCTAGGAAGGAATTTTGGCATCCCTTTGCTTTGCATGAAGGTCCCCATGTCTATATTTGATGACCTCAATATGGTTACTAGTTTCATTAATGCAAAGAATTCTAGAGTCCAAATAATCAAAGGGATCAACATATTATTGAGGTCTATCTTTGGGCTTTGGGATATACCCACCCACATTGGCTTCACTTCGGACAACAACCAAGACATGCCTTTTGCTTATAGAGCATAGTTTCAAAGATTCTATATGAGCAAAGATATTAGCCCTAGAATTTTTTTTGAGACCTCAATCATTCTTAACATCTATGAGTTGTGTCATTTCATAATTTTTGTGAAGATCTCATAATCCTAGTTTACAAGTGGATGTCCTAGACCTAATCATAAAATACTCCATTAGAGATTGATCAAGGATGACATTAGTTTAGAAATAGAAGTTCCTCTTGATAATTAGTCCCTATTTCTAGAGATGAAGTGCATTCGCATAGCCATATTTATCTATAAAGTTTTCTCATTGTGACCAACCACAATTTAGAGACTATGGGAGAGACAAAATCCTTTACAAGTATGAATCTTGGAAGTGTCATAATGCCTTTGGCAATAAAAAGGTTGATCAAGACATCAAAAACTATTACCGTTAGTCTCCGTGTGAAAGGCCAAATGGCCATCGGACACTTCTTTGTATATGTTCTTTAATAGAATATATAGTGGTCTGGTAAGCCATAGACTATATGTTTGATCGCATTTGTAAGACCTAAGAAGTCTATCTTCGTGCCCCCCTGTACTGTGTTTTTGTGTGTATTCTGCAGCCTCTCTGTGGAGTATTGTGTGCAGCCTTAGGAGCTCGGTTTTCTACTCCGAGGATATCGTTGTGGAGATCTCGAGAAGGAGAGCGCAATGTGGTGCATCCCCCCAGCTTTCTCCAAGGCTTACGACTAAGGCGGTGACCAAGGCATAGACTTTGGCATACCTTGTCATCCGAGTCACCGAAGTCACCGTTGGCACCATTGGCTGCACGCGAGGGAAGACCTCAACAATCAAGGAAGATAGAGGTTCCCGGTACTTCCCGGGAGGTCACCCATCCGAGTATTGTTCCCCCCGGAGCTCGCTTAACCATGGCAATCTCTTGCCACTAAGTTACACTCTTGTGGTATCTGAAGAAGGGGAAAGACTAAGGTTAACATTACCTTGAACATGTTTTGGTCCCTCAAAGCTTGATTCTTTGCTTTCAAAGCCTATTTTTGAAGCATTTTTGGGATGTCTTTTGGAAGACATTTTGGAGTACTTTTGCACATAGTTCTCTTCACACAGGTCCAATAAAATCAAGAAGAGTATTCTTTGTACTTCTTCGACAATAAATATCAACCTTTGGGGCTGTGTTTTCAGCCACACTCATAAAACTATAGGTTTCATGAAAGGTTTTCAACTTTGGTGGGAGCATCCACTGCAAATTTATGCAGGATTTTGAGCATAAAACATCATAGTTGACAGACACTTGCAAGTGTTGTTGGCTAGTTTTTGGGCTGTGAATTCAGCCTTTTAGTGTCATTTTACTGCATATATTGGTCACATACACACCATGTACTCTTTTGTGGATAGCACTTATGTACGTCCATGTGGTCATTGATACAGCGGTTACCGTTTTTCACATAACACACTTTACATTTGATAAAGAGAGTCGTGGTGAGGTTTTCTTAACTGGGAGACACCCAGATGTCGGGGTCTCTTTGGTGATGCAGGTGGAAGACTTACCTAGCCTCGACATAGGAGATGTATGATAGTTGTTCATAGGTGCTCCATAAGCCTAGTTGGCTTCTATTGGGTAATTGCTTATATGTCGTGGAGTCAGTGATTCACTATGCACGTAAACATGTCAATACTTGCAGTCTGACACTGGTCATATTCTCATTTTGTAGAGGATACTCTGGCAAAAATTTTCTAGATTTCTAGTTTAGTCAACTATACAATGGCCGATTTACTCCTTGACACACTTATTGGTTGGTGTTTGGACTCTTCTACCTCCATTATCATTCCATTAAGTTCTCCACCATCATGGCATCAGATGTCTCAAGCACTTCTGATGGATCACGGTCTAGTGCCACTGTTCCGAGGAGGATCTATAACTTACAGGGCAAAGACCATTTTGAGATTCGAAAATTTGATGGCATAATCTTTTCTCTATGGAAGAATCAGATTAAAGATGTGCTAATTCAATGGATGCAATGGAAGCGAGTAAATGGAATTTCAAAGGATCTTGCTCACATGGATGAAGATGATTGGGATGCGTTGTGAGGAGATGGTTGGATACACTCCAGAAATGAGCTGTTGTTGCACAAGCCATGCTCTACACCTGCCAATGTAGCTTCAGAGTACCTTAGTAGACACCATTAGCCTCCCAAATATGCATTTGGAGCCATAATGTACTTTGGATCATCACCTTCAAATAGTTATATCAAAATAGACTACTTTCAAGTTTGAAGAATTTCCAAAACTTGCTATTTATGGACTACGATCTGCTCAGTATTTCACTGAGTGCTCACTCACTGATTTCAATTGACCCGAGAGCTTTTAGAGATATCTAATTTGACCCTAAGCTTTCTATAGGAAGTTATTTCACTAATTTAGGATGAGTATATGCAGAGAAATCACATTAAGAAGTTAGGGGTGTAATCCCGACTTTTTAGGAAGATGACAGTGAGCAGACATAGGTAGATTCTAAAGAACATATCTCATAGAGTACTGAAATGAAACTTGATAGCGTAGAGTTATAAGCTCTAAGCTACATATACCAAGTTGAATCTCATTGATTGGATAAGTATACACAGAGAACTCCCCAAGACAAATTCACTAAAATTGATGACTTAGGAGTAGATAATAGTAGACATGAGATAACTTGCATAATCTGAATCAAATGTGTAATGTTATGAATGTATGATATAGAGGAGATGATCTAGGCTTACTCATACATGTGTGGGCTTAGAGTACCCACAATCTTGAAGATCAAAGTATCCTTCTTCTGTTATGCTCACCGAGACTAAAAACATCATGATCTTTTATAGATGAGTTCCAAATTTGAATTTTGAATCTGCCACCTAAAAGTGATCCTACCTTTTAGGATTCTAATTGATTTGATTCCAACTACTTAGTTCTTGTGACTTAAAACTCCTAATGGTATGAGATTCTCTCATGCTTTACCTTCTACATTTATCTTGAATTAAACTCAAGAGATTTTACAAGAGGTGTTATATGTGATTTATGAATATTCATACTCAAGGTGTGAAGTAAGCCTTTGATGTTTTCAAGCATCAAGGCTTGCCAAATGCACCAACATGAGTTAGATGAAATGGCCAGGTCTACCATTCGTTTGCACTTGGCAGATAATATTTACTTTATAGTATTAGACTGTGAAAGTGCAGAGGAGCTTTGGAAGAAGTTATGCAATACATATGAAAAAGAGACGACATCAAATAAAGTGTATCTAGTGAGAAAATTATATGACCTTTGTATGAAGGACACAGATAGTGTTGTTGCTCATGTAAATGAGTTTGATGCTCTATTCTCCCAGTTACAGGCTCAGAAAATGGATATGAATAATGAAATGAAAGTAGTATTGCTATTATGCACCTTGCCATCATCATGGGATACGTTTTTCACAGCTATTAGCAATAGTGGACCTAGTGGTAAACTCATATGTGATGAGATATGTGGAGCACTCTTGAGTGAGGAGATTCATAGAAAATCTATGGTTGCACTCACATTGGAGATGCATATAATGTTCGTGATTCTTACCAAGGAAAGAATCAGCAACGAGGTAGGAGCAAGAACAAGGAAAAGAATGGTCAACGAAATAAGAGTAGATGTAAATCAAGGAAGAGGGATATCGAATGTCACTATTGCCATAAGAAAGGACATATGAAGAAAGACTGTTATGCATTAAAGAATGCTAAAGGTAAAGGACAAAATGTTGATGGGCATGTAAAACAATCACCTGCACCATCTACTTCGACTGTGAAGATTGAAGAAATTAATGCTATTTTTTATGATGTTGATGTGTTGCCACTTGATAGTATTGTGCCAAATAAGGCTCTTATGATGGATTCTCTTTCCCACACGTGGCCGCTAGATTCTCGTGCTTCTTTCCATGTGATACCACACAGAGAATGGTTCTCTAATTATGCATCAAAGTCTCTTGGTACCTTGAATAGGCTTGGCTGAAGGAAAGGAAGAGACAAAGAGTAGAAGTTAAGTTAAGCCAGAGAGGAGAAATAGAGAAGAGAATTGTAGGAGAGGAAGAGAAGTGAAGAGAGAGAAGGGAGAAGTGAGAAAGAAGAGAGGAAAAGAAGATAAGACAAGAGACAGATATAGGTTGAAAGAAAGGAAGAGAAGGAAGAGGAGGAAAGGCTAAAGGAGAAGGAGAGAAAGGTAGAAGAAGAGAAAAAGGTTGAATGAAAGAGAGGAGATGAAGGGCTGAAGGAGAGGAAGAGAAGAAATGAGAAAAGGAAGAAAGAGAAGACCAAAAAAGATAAGATAGGTTGAGAAAGACTATAATAAGAGAGGAAAGAAGTGATGAAAAAAAAGAGAGAAAGAATAGAAGATAAGCTGAGAGAGGAGAAGAGAAATGGAAAGGAAAGTGATGAAGTAAAGAGACAGAGTAGAAGATAGGGTGAGACAGACGAAGAGAGGAAAGAGAGGTAAAGTGGGGCTAAAGGAGAAGAAAAGAAAGAGAGAAGGGGAGAAAGAGAGAAAGAGAGAAGGAAGAGAAGTGAAAGTAAGGGTGAGTGAAGGAGAGAGCTTAGGATTGGTTATATATATATATATATATATATACATATATATATATATATATATATATATATATATATATGTATGTATGTGTGTGTGTGAGTGTGCGTGTATCAGTCTATATTTATATGTATAACAATATATAGGATTATATACATACATACACATACATAGATCAATATGAAATTTATTTTTTATGATATATATATATATATATATATATATATATATATATATATATATATATATATATATATATATATAGGGTTTATGGCTTTATACATATATAGAGAAAGATTGAGGGATTAATAATTTAGACTAGTATATATACATAAATGCATAGAATATTAATATTTTAAGATCTAGATGAGTATATATACATAATTCTCTAAAAACTAGAGCTATACGTTTTTGTAATTCCACTTACATGGATAAATTTTAAATTCAGGTTTTGTAATAAAGATTAGTATATCTACATAAATACATAGAAAAATAAGTATAGGGTTTTAGAATTTAGATTAGTATATACATAAATACATACATAATTAGGATTTATGTTTTTATGTCTACATATATAGGTAGGTATAGAATTAGGGTTTTAGAAATCAGATTAGTATATATGCATAGATATGGGGGGTTTAGGGTTTCTATATAAAGATAGAGACACTACAACACATCGAGGGTATACCGAGGCTGCTACAGAGGAAATTGAACGGGCGTGATTTCTTCGTGACGTCGGTGTTACAGTCAGTATAGGCGTCGGTATAAGCGTCGGTATAAGCGTCGCTATTTCCGACGCACATATCGACGTCCCGCTGGGTGTACCGACGCATATACCGGCGACCATACTGGAGCTTCCGACGCGTATACCGACGACCATACCTGCACAATTTTTTTTGGGCAGAGTGTGTTGTCTTTTGCTACAGCATGATGTTGTTTAGCAAAAGACAATACACTCTGTCCAACTGAGTACATGTTTTATGTACTCTAATGGCAACCAAAACATAAACTTATATGAGCAAAAATGAACAATGATTCATGTACAGAAAGTCGTATATTCCATAAATGAAAAATGTACAAAAGTGTGGCAAAGCACTTCCATATAGGAATCCAATACAAAATCATGGTACATCATTGCCACATAGGAGTGTAATACAAAATTGTGGCAATGTGACAAAACACTTCCATATAGGAATTGAATACAAAATTATGGTTCATCATTGTCGTATGCGAGTGTGATACAAAAGTGTGGCATTGATCAAAATATTTACACCTACAATCCTGCAACAAAACATATGTATAAAATAAGACCAATTAACATGACATTTATAAACAACAACTAGAAACACGAAACCAAGATATAACTTTACCTAATCAAGAATATTCTCCCATGAGACGATTGCACCACGTCCCTCTAAGTCTTGTAACAGTGCAGTCAGTCCATGTCGATATCCATATGATTCTTCAATTCGCCTTGGAGGACGACCCACTACCAACTCCTAAGTAAATATGCACAATGTTATCTGAATATACATAATATACTTAACACAAACAACTTCAATAATTAACATCATACTTACAAATTGGTAGCGCATACTGTCGTATCCGCCGCTACCTAAATGTGACGTTCCAACCGTATCTAAACGTGTGGCCGCCGCATCTCTCTGTTGACAATACCGATTAGGCGTATGTTGATGCTCATCCTGAATCGATTCCCATTCGTCGGCATCTAGCCATACAGGCTTTGGTAAGCCTGCTTTGAAAGCATCGCAAGCTTCCGATCGTCGATGTGACATCACCTCGCGTGTTGTATGTTGAATCCAATCGGAACTCACAATAGGATTGCCAAGTGTTGGCCGGTACTCTTCATATATGCATTGTGTGATATGATTTTTAGAGTCTCTATCCTGTTCGGTCCATTTTAACATTACTGCATGACCAAATTTGATAGAGCAAAGTTGTCGTATACGCTGACAAATTGACTTCCCCGCTGCATCCATAACTGGAGCTCCATTACAGATATGATATATCTTCGATTCGTCATGATCATGTGCACCCCAAGGTGTACGTGGAGATCCCATCTGATGCAATATGAAGATCTCATCTCATCCAATGTATATATATGCATGCTTAAGCTTGTATACATATGCATTCCTGTATACATATGCATTCATGTATACATATGCATTCATGTATACATACGCATTCATGTATACATGTGCATTCATGTATACATATGCATATGCATTGTGTATGCATATGCATTCATGTATGCATATGCTTGCTTGTATGCATATGCATGCTTAAGCTTGTATACATATGCATATGCTTGCTTGTATATGTATACATGTATACATATACATATACATATGCTTGCTTGTATGCATATGCATTCATGTATACATATGCATATGCATATGCATACATGTATACATATACATATTCATATGCTTGCTTGTATACATACATGTACATATACATACATGTACATATACATATGCATATGCATTCATGTATACATATGCATTCATGTATGCATATGCATTCATGTATACATATGCATTCATGTATACATATGCATTCATGTATTCATGTATGCATATGCATATGCATATGTATATGTATACATATGCATATGCATATCCTTCATGCATGCATGCATATGCATGCATGTATGCATATGCATTCATGTATGTATGCATATGCATGCATGTATATATACATATGCATTCATGTATGCATATGCTTGCTTGTATGCATATGCATGCTTAAGCTTGTATACATATGCATGTGCTTGCTTGTATATGTATACATGTATACATATACATATACATATGCTTGCTTGTATGCATATTAGAAAACAAAAATATAAAGAAAGAAAACAAAAAATAAAAAAAGATATTAGAAAACAAAAATATAAAAATTCATGTATGCATATGCATACATGCATGCATGCATATGCATTCATGTATGCATATCCCTCATGCATGCATGTATGCATAAGCATGCATGCATGTATGCATATGCATGCATGCATGTATGCATATGCATGCATGCATGTATGCATATTAGAAAACAAAAATATAAAGAAAGAAAACAAAAAATAAAAAAAGATATTAGAAAACAAAAATATAAAAATTCATGCATGCATGTATGCATATGCATTCATGTATGAATATCCCTCATGCATGCATGTATGCATAAGCATGCATGCATGTATGCATATGCATGCATGCATGCATGTATGCATATGCATGCATGCATGTATGCATATTAGAAAACAAAAATATAAAGAAAGAAAACAAAAAATTAAAAAAAAAATATTAGAAAACAAAAATATAAAAATCCCTCATGCATGCATGTATGCATAAGCATGCATGCATGTATGCATAAGCATGCATGCATGTATGCATAAGCATGCATGCATGTATGCATAAGCATGCATGCATGTATGCATAAGCATGCATGCATGTATGCATATGCATATCCTTCATGCATGTATGTATGCATATGCATGCATGTATGTATGCATATGCATGTATGCATATGCATATCCTTCATGCATGCATACATGTATGCATATGCATATCCCTCATGCATGCATCCATGCATGCATATGCATATCCCTCATGCATGCATACATGCATATGCATACTTCATACATGCATATCCCTCATGCATGCATGTATGCATAAGCATGCATGCATGTATGCATATGCATGCATGCATGTATGCATATGCATGCATGCATGTATGCATATTAGAAAACAAAAATATAAAGAAAGAAAACAAAAAATAAAAAAAGATATTAGAAAACAAAAATTTAAAAATTCATGCATGCATGCATGTATGCATATCCCTCATGCATGCATGTATGCATATGCATGCATGTATGCATATGCATGCATGTATGCATATGCATGCATGCATGTATGCATATGCATGCATGCATGTATGCATATGCATATCCTTCATGCATGCATGCATGCATATCCTTCATGCATGCATGCATGCATATGCATGCATGTATGCATATGCATTCATGTATGTATGCATATGCATTCATGTATGTATGCATTCATGTATGTATGCATATGCATTCATGTATGTATGCATTCATGTATGTATGCATATGCATGAATGCATGTATGCATATGCATGCATGTATGTATGCATATGCATGCATGTATGTATGCATATGCATGCATGTATGTATGCATATGCATGCATGCATGTATGCATATGCATATCCTTCATGCATGCATACATGTATGCATATGCATATCCCTCATGCATGCATGCATGCATATGCATATCCCTCATGCATGCATGCATGCATGCATGCATATGCATATCCTTCATGCATGTATACATGTATGCATATGCATATCCCTCATGCATGCATGTATGCATATGCATATCCCTCATGCATGCATGTATGCATATGCATGCATGCATGTATGCATATGCATATCCTTTATGCATGCATGCATGCATGCATATGCATTCATGTATGTATGCATGTATGCATGCATGCATGTATGCATGTATGCATATGCATGCATGTATGCATATGCATGCATGTATGCATATGCATGCATGTATGCATATGCATGCATGTATGCATATGCATGCATGCATGTATGCATATGCATGCATGCATGTATGCATATGCATGCATGCATGTATGCATATGCATATCCTTCATGCATGCATATCCTTCATGCATACATGTATGCATATGCATATCCCTCATGCATGCATGCATGCATGCATGTATGCACACACACACACACACACATATATATATATATATATATATATATATATATATATATATATATATATATATATATATATATATATATATATATATATATATATATATAGGTAGGTAGGTACATAGGTAGGTACCTGTATATATACACATAGGTGACAACACTATTAAGATTTGAAGTTCAGGTATCTATGGTATATGTGTGTAGGTATGTTGAATGAGATTGAGGTAATTCTTAGTCTTAATAGTTTTGTGTATTGCTCATTGTGCTTGAATGTGCTTCAATTTGGATGCATGCATGTGTATGTGGAATAAGAGTTAACGAGTGTCTCAATGTGTATGAATGTGTTTGTGTGTATGTGTGCATGTGTATGTGCATTGTGTATTTGTGCATGCATGTGTTTGCACCATGTATATATGTGTGCGTGGTTATGCATATGTTTGTGTATGTATCTCTATCTGTGTGCAAGTGGGAATGTAAGTGTATGCATTATGTGTGCATCTATGACATCTATGTGCATTTTGCATGTGTTTATGTCCCTATGGTTAGTGAAGGTGAAGAAAAGTTTGACCATGCAATGGAACAAGGTAGGAAAAGTGAAGAGGATTAAAAAGGAAAGATAGAAAAACATGTGATTTAGTGCGGTGAATCATATCAAACACTCAAAACACTTCTACGGTTTTAAGGGAGGTTCACATAAATTCGCTTAATTTTTTTTGTTCAAATAGAAGTTATCATCCAAATTCGCCATTTTTTTTTTAATGGAATTTGTCACCAATATTTTTCACAATATTCATAATTACAGTATGATATGCTTCAAGAGCATCACCCATATTTATATAGTTTTCAATGACAGGGTGGTCTTATTTTTTACCATGATCATATACAAAACACTTTTCTATTTCCTTTCTTATGATTACCAACCAGAAAAAATATTTTTTTCTTATCAAATTGACCAAATAACAAGTGGCATAACATAATCCCACAAATTACTATTCGAGTTACCATTTTCATCTTAAGTCGCATTTGCTAGAGTCACAAAGCATGGAAATTTCATAATATAGAATCCTACATTTATTATGTCTCTCAATACATACATACAAAAGCCAAACCCGTCAAATATTTAGATTCTACAAGAAACCAATAGCTCAAGACAAATTTAAATGTGAAAATTTAAATTTAAACCAAGTATATTTGTGACTTTGAATGGATGAAAGTAAACATTTTGAACCTCATCCGAAATCCCTATAGTTTTCCAATGAAATTACCAATAAAGACTACCTCAAACCTTTCTATAAAACCCTTAATTTCATTATAACGTGTATTCAATACCACTAGCTTGAATTATCATGAATGGCTTGAACATACCATGTTTTCTTGTATTAAATAATTTCATGTAAGTTTACCACTAGATACTATTTTGAAGATAAGGCTAAAAGAATAACTCTTTTTTTATGGAATTCATACTATCAAGGTTCTTATGAAGCACGGGTTGTTCTTTCCTTCCACAACAGCTTATTATGTAGGCTTCCTTATTTCAAAGGGAATT
This sequence comes from Ceratopteris richardii, assembly GCA_020310875.1. NCBI lineage: Eukaryota > Viridiplantae > Streptophyta > Polypodiopsida > Polypodiales > Pteridaceae > Ceratopteris > Ceratopteris richardii. The sequence goes on from CM035419.1 coordinate 64,487,512, forward strand.
CATTAGATCCTTACCCGCTTAATGGACTAATCCATGTCATATTCATCATACCTTGAAACAAATAAGCATAACCTATAAATTTCCCTTAAACACTTCTTCACATGCCGCACACATTGTAAATATTTTATTCGGATCAAACATCCCTTTATAAGGCAAGAACATACCCATACCAGAGTAAATTATGCTACTCAAAGAGTGTTTGTATCTTCAACAATCGGGGTATTATTATATAGGAAAAATGGGGAATTCGACCATAATGGTTTGATGGGAATCAAACGAAATAAGAATAAGAACATTAGTGTTTCTCAAGGATGAAGCCATCAAAAGGACTTAAAAATGATCTCAATGGACATTTTAATAAGAGATATCTCCTAGAATATTCTTGAACTAGGGGGAGAGGAAATGGAAGGAAAATTTTTGGATGCCCTCAATACACAATCTTTTTGTTTTTTCTTAACTTGGTAGAGATGAAAGGAGAACATTATCCACTCTCTGAGAAAGGCGTTTGTAGATAATTTAGTGAGAATAAAACTTCTAGTCAAGAATCTAAGAGCATAATCAAATCAAAATCAAATCTATTAGACTCTTAATCAATGGTCTATGAAGTAATAGAAACAATGGATTTAATTAGTTCTATTTTTTCTCTCCCTTTTGTATGGATTTCACTTTTTATGATTTTAGAGGAAGAATAGTTGTACTAAGTGTAGATTTATCCATATATGCATCAAGTGTAAATATTTGTGTAATCTTTTAATATGATTAGTAAACTTTAAAAATCCAAGATCTTTCTATTCATTAGACCTTAGATGTGGTTTTTGGTAACCAAATCAAGCATGAGAGAGGAATTTTTGGGTTGGTGTTGAGCCCGTCAAAGTGGTAATTTGGCAAATTAGTGCACAAATGGCCAAGAACATGGGTGCATAGGTAATGTACAAGTGGTTTTCCCATAATTGTCTTGCAGGAAAGTTAAATGGAGGATGCAAATAGGTCCCTTTGAAGGGTTTTTAAGGCTTTTAAAGTGTTATGGAAAGTTCAAGTGAATGCTCCCTTATGCACACATTTTTTAGAAACTTAGGTCAAAGGTGAAAAAGATAGGAAGTGAAGAAGATACAAAAGAGCTTATGTGTTTCCCTTCATTTAAATTTTTGTTTTCCATAAACTTACTACAAGAAAAACTAGGGAGTCATTGGTTTTTACATAAGAAGGTTCATGGGACAAAAAAGGAAGCATCAAGATAGAAAAATAGTTGGGAAGTGAAGCGATGTATGTAAGAGGAATCACAATAAAGGAGCATTCTTGGAGATAGACTAAGGAGCAAGAGCATATACTACACTGTGAGAGCAAGAGAGAGCAAGACACATATAGTTAGACACTGCACACAAACACAAGTGTGCATAGAGAGAGAGATAGAGAGAGAGAGATAGAGAGAGAGAGAGAGAAAGTGTGCAAAGAGAGAGAGAGAGAGAGAAAGTTTGCAAAGAGGGTGACAACGTATGCATAGAAATCATGCAGAGAGTAACTAAAGTGTGACAAAGTATCATCAAGGAGGTGTTGTAGGTCGACAGTAGAACTGATCAAGACTTCAAACATATTGGAATCTGCATGCAAGGAGTGCACAAGGACAAGCTACTGAACTATCAATGCAAAGGTTAACTGCATAAGTAATAGTGATATTTTGTTGTACTTTTGTGTACTTCTTTGTCCTAAAAGGATTATGCATTGAGAACATCTTGTCTTATTTTAGAAAAAGCTATTGTAATCTTCTATGCTAATCAATGCACATAGGCTTTCAGCATAAATTTGTCTTTTTTCTTCTTCTCTACTTTTCCCCTGCAAACACTCAATCCCATTTCAACTAAAAAACCCCCCAATAGTTGGCTCTTGGCATACCAAGGGATTGTGTGAAATTGGTTAGTAATTTCTTATTGGACTCAAACAACACTTAGATTATATAGAATTTAACATGTCCCATGGATGTTACCATAATCATTATGTATACCACAAATTTCACTTTGCCTAGGAACAAATTTTGGCATCCACTTGCTTTGCATGAAGATCCCCATGGCTATATTTGATGACCTCAATATGTTTACTACTTGCACTAATGGGAACAATTCTAGAGGCCAAATAAACAAAGGGTCTCAACATATTATCTAGATCTATCTATTCAAGATCTTTGGGCTTTGGGATATATCGACCCATACTAGCTTCACTTCAAAGAACAACGAAGACATGACTTTTGCTTATAGAGCATAGTTTAGAAGATTCTATAGCCATCACTTATAGAGCTTTCCAGGCATCACACGACATGGCACTCACAGGGGACACCTCCTCATGGTATGCACAGACACAAGATTGGTTGGCCCACCATGGACTTGACATAGATAGACTACCACCAACATGGTATGATTCCCACTTATCCACCTACTCGCTCTCCCACTAGGAGAGGAATAGGATCATCCATCAAAAGATATGGCATACATACATAAAGAGGACATGGATCAATCTGAGGGATCCATTGCCACCAAAAATTATCTACTATCGTAAGCATTCCCTATATATCTCATATCAAGGCTTCATTGAGACCCCACATTACATGCAGAAGTATCTACCACACCACTTCCACATTGTCATTGGGCAGCTTCGAGTTTCATCACATTGGCTTGAGATCAAGAGAGGTCAGGTCAGAGGAGTCCTTGGAAAGGAGAGGTGATGCCCAATATGCCATATAGAGATAGAGAGTGAGGAGCACTTGATCACGAGATGCCTAGCATACTCAATCCTAGGAGCAGAGTTCCATATTGAGGATTCACTCTAGTTGTGCACGACCACAGGAGACCAAAGGAGGATGGGTTGCTTCATCACGATGGCATATGAGGGACAAGATGCTACAGCACACGCATCAGAGACAAACAGGTACTTAGTGGACTATTATGCAGTTCTTGAGGCGACTTGAGCCACATCAAATAGAGTATCCTTCCAGATGCATTGGGCTCACGCTCGAGCAGGCAGTGGCACAAAAAGTGTGATGTAGACCACATATGATCAAGCACTGATAACCATGACTGCATTAGGAGGACATCTCCTGCATCATGATAGCCGTCGACCACATGATGGAGCAGAGATGCACCATCACCACTTGGATCATCCTCCTGCTAGAGGTAGTCAGTCCACCCTCAATGTACCACATACTCCACCCTATTCCACCCATCTATACTAGTTAGGGTATACATATTCCATTTCACATAGGTCCCCATGTATTAGGTGGCCATTATCTATAGAGTCACAGCCACACTCCCCTCCACACACCACTACTTTATCTCCATTACCCCATCTTTGTTAGGTACACCATCATCTTGTTGTTGTCAACCTACATAGTTCTTTTTTTTTAGTGAGTATTTTTCTTTTCATTGCTACACAAAGATGACCACACTTGTACATGGTTTTGTGTCATAGGCCGAGTTTGGCTCTCTCTCTCTCTCTCTCTCTCTCTCTCTCTCTCTCTCTCTCTCTCTCTCTCTCTCTCTCTCTCTCTCTCTCTCTCTCTCTCTCTCTCTCTCTCTCTCTCTCTCTCTCTCTCTCTCTCTCTCTCTCTCTCTCTCTCTCTCTCTCTCTCTCTCTCTCTCTCTCTCTCTCTCTCTCTCTCTCTCTCTCTCTCTCTCTCCTCTCTCTCTCTCTCTCTCTCTCTCTCTCTCTCTCTCTCTCTCTCTCTCTCTCTCTCTCTCTCTCTCTCTCTCTCTCTCTCCTCTCTCTCTCTCTCTCTCTCTCTCTCTCTCTCGATCCATCCATCCATCCATCCATCCATCCATCTATCTATCTATCTATCTATATATCTATCTATCTATCTATCTACCTACCTATATATATATACATACATACATATATATATATATATATATATATATATATATATATATATATATATATATATATATATATATATATATATATATATATATATATATATATATAAAACACATCATCTCTCATTCCAATAGGGTCTAAAGATTTGGGTCTTTATCATATAATTCAGTTTGCAATGTCGATTATGGATCACGCATAAGACTCAGTCTTCAGGAATCTTCAGCACTTGAACAAATTCGTCATCAACAATGAGCAAATATCCTTTGAATAGCAAATACAAGGAAAGGTTCAATTTTTTCTAACATGAGTCATGAGGATTGCATCATGCTAGGATTACTTCCCTTGAAGAGAAAAGAGAATGGTAATACTAGAAAAAAAAAAGATGTGGAAGAGATGATCCGTAGAGCTATCAAAGAACTCAAAAAAGAAGCAAACAAAGCTCTCAATCAAAAAATGAGAAGATCCTTTGAAAGGATTAAATCTTTGGAAGATCAAATTAAAGAGATCAAAGAGAAGTGAAATGAATGGATGGTAGATACATGTAGCATTTCCTCAATCACACCTTGTAGCATTTCCTCAATCACAATCTATCCTCAATCACAAGATTATGATCACTCAAGGATAGTGGAAGAGGGAAAAATAGAACTTGCACAAGATAAGGGAAAATTCGGCGCATAAGAGTAGACAAGATATAACTTAGAGAAAGAGAAATTCTGATATTATAGATGTGAATCAATCAATACAATAGGTTTGGAAAATAGCTTCTTGACGAAGCCTCTACCTCCTGACCACCCCCGAGCTATCACAATCTCATTTGCACTTGCACTCTCAATCGTACTCTCACTCTCACTCTCAATCACAAGGTAATTCTCTGATTTTCTGGCTTCTTCCTCTTTCATGCACATCTTCTTATAAATGGGTTGATCACCACCCAAAGAAGTGTGGGATCCACCAGATTCAGAAAAGTTGCTTCTCTACAAAAATTTTGTAAAAGCATTTGTTTATAGTAGTCGAGCGCTTTCTTTAGTAGTATCTATCCAAAAATAGAATGATTCACAAAAATTTCAGACAAATACTTTTATTCTCTTATGTATGATCTACCTTTCTCTCATACAAAATTTTTCATGATTCTTTCATCTTCATGTTCAATTTTCAACCAAAAACACGATGCAGATAAGATTTAGAGAGAGAATATGAAACTTCTCATCCCAAAAATTTTCCTAGATGCATAAAATGACCTAATTATTCATTCTAAGCATTATCCCCACAATGTAATTTAGAAAGTTCAAAATGAATTATTTCACTATTGAAAGGCCTATTGCAATTCTTGGTACCACTTGCATCACATGCAACCACCAAAAGCTTTCCCATTTCTGGTATTCAAAACATAATTTTCAACGACTTTTTGTTTCAATGAATTCAAATGATTTTTGAGAGGTGTCACTCCACACATATCGTACATTCTTTCTAGTCAACTCTGTGAGAGGATTAGCTATCTTAGAGAAATCCTTAATATGTGCTCTTTCATATTGTGCCAATCCTAGAAAACATCTAACATTCTTTATAGTTTTAGGAACTCGCCAATCAGCTATTGTTTTTACTCTATCCTTGTCTATATGAATTCCCTCTTTAGATATGACTCTTCCTAGATATACAAGTTAATCCTTAGCTTACTCTTCTTTCCATACAATTTATTTTCTCTAAGAGTTTGCAAAGCCTTCTTGAGATGTACAGGATGTTGAGGATCATCTTTAGAGTATACAAATATATCATCAAGAAATACTAAGATGAATTCGTCTAGGTAATCATGAAAAACATTGTTCATCAATCACATGAATGTTGTAAGAGCATCTATTAATCCAAAAAGTAAAATCATAAACTTGTAGTGACCATATCGTATTCAAAAAGTTATCTTGGGTATATCCTCTGTTTTGATCCTAATTTAATGATATCCAAATCTTAATTCAATCTTAGTGAATATGATTGCTCCACTTAATTGACCTCATAAGTCATCTATGTGAGAGAGTGGATACTTATTTTTAATTGTTCTTTTATTCAACCCCCTATGGTTAATGCATAATCTATAAGAGCCATCTTTCTTCTTCTGAAATAAAACATGTGCACCCTAAGGTGAAACACTCGATCTTATCAATCCTTTATTCAAAAGATCATCTAATTGAATCTTAATCTCCTTTAATTCATCTACGTTAAATCTATAGGGTGCTCTAGAATATGTTTTCACTCCCCAGATACAAGTCAATGGCATGGTCAATCTACCTAGGTGTAGGTATATCAGGCAAGTCTTCTGGAAATACATCTGCATATTCTTTCAAAAGATTTTCCATATAATTTGGAAGACTTTCATCATTATCTTCCTCATGCATATTGTTCACATACACTACAAATGTTCTACAAACATCATGTATACCTCTAATTATCTACATAGCAAAAATAAGAATAGGTTTAGGATTATATACGTCACCTAGAATGTGGATAGATTCATTGGCTAGCCATAAAGTGATTTTTCTTTGTTTGGAATCAATTGTTGCAAAATTCTAAACTAACCAATCCATGCCTATGATTGCATTACTCTTTTTCATCTCAATCACATGAAAACTTCCAAAAAAAGACATATCAGAAAAAGTAAATGCAAGGTTTTCAATGTATCCTTTCGTATAGTGTAGTCATCCATTGGCCATCTCTACAGGTCTTGTTATCTGCATATTTAGGTGTATCCCTAGATTTTGTACTAATTTAAAAGATAGAAAATAATGTGTACTACTTGAATTGATCCAAAATTTGATTTTATGCATAGAAATTATACCTGAAATTGTAATTACAAAAGCCTTTGGGAAAGAACTAGCCACCATGCAACATAAAGTAGATTTAGGGCACTTACCTCCATCATCTAGTTTCTCAATTATCGTATCTTCCTTGATGATATTTATTGCCTTTGATTGTGCAGGTCGAAAGATTGCCTTGTTCGAGCACTCCTACCTCCAACGCCCTTGCTCCCCGCAACGAGAACACTGACCAAGTCTTTTTGCCTGCTCAATAAAATCAAGGTCTTATTGCCAATGAATGGGTTGATGCCTCCTTTGATTTTCCACTTGAGCAAGATTCTAACCTTGGTTATTAGAAGATGGAGTCTTTTTTGAATTGTTCATGTTCATTGCAACAGGTCTCTGTGGCCTATGACCCATCGCAATGGTCCATTCACCTTTTGCAAATTGAGCTTCTCCATTTTCTCAAAATTCTCGGCCATCACAACAACATCCAAAAACTCAACACATCTCCCTTTACATAATAGCGAAGCTCCTCACGAAGCCCTTCAATAAACTTGCTCTTCAAAGCATCACCACTAACCTCCAATGCATATTTTCTTTTACAAATAGTCTTGCAACATTCAAGGCAGTATCAGTCTTTTTCATAGGGAAGAAATGTGCCATCTTGGTAAGTCGATCAACTACCATAAATATGGTATCACGTTTACTTTTGTTCATAGGCAATTTAGTGATAAAGTCCATAGAGATAGACTCCCACTTCTGATTTGGAACATCAAAAGGCTGAAGCATTCCAAGCATTCTCTTAAACTAATATTTCACATATTGGCACTTTAAAAATTCACTAACACATTTTCTAATATCCCGCTTTATACATGGCTAGAAGTAAAAACATTTAGTTTTAATGTAGTTCCTTGAATAAGCTGGATGTGCAGAAAAAGGTGCATCATGACAATCATGCAACATTTCAACTTTTAATGGAGACTCATAAGATATTCATAATCGATTGTTACAATACAAAGACCCATTATGCAAACGAAATTTGTCTTGATACATCGATCTCCTGTTTGTATGCAAAAATATTAAAATAGGTGCATAAAAAGAGTCTTGTTCCAATCTTCTTGAATTTGATCAAGAAAATCATAAATTATTACAGAAAAGAGATTACATAAAGGTCTCCGACTCAATGCACTAGCGATCGTATTTTCCTTACCAGTCAAATACTTAATCTCAAAATCATACTCGTCCAATAATTCAATCCAATGCTTTTGTCTATTTTTAAGCAATGGTTGTGTGAAAATATATTTTAGACTTTGATAATCTGTCTTCAATTCAAACTTAGCCCCCAACAGTAGATGTCTCCAATGCTTATTTGTGAAGATGTAGGAGCTTCTCTTTGTACTCATCAGCAAATAGCTATGCTTGTCACTCTCATATTGTCAAAAATTATAGAACTCCATCTTCTTCTCTTGGTAGTATGGAGAACAATAGCATTTTTCTGCTTGCTCTCTAAATTCCTTCCATAGAATCGGACCAGAACGTGTCTGAGTCTGCATATAGGACTTCCACCATAGCTTTGCGATGTCACGCAGGTGCAAGATCCCAACTTTTGCCTTGGATTCCTCACTAGATTGTTGAAGATCAAAGAAATCATCTAGCTCTTCAATCCATGTCTTCAGATCTTCACCCCTCTTCTTCTCATCATCAAAATCATTCAATTTTGCCTTCTTGAAGGGTTAAGGGCAAACTCACCTGGCTCCATATCTTCATAATTGCATTTGTGTCTTCCTCTCGACATAGTAGATGCTCCCGCACCTTCATCTACTTCATCGTTCAAATCCACGAATAAATTTTTTGGGCCTTCTGGTTACTTTCCACCTCATTCTTTGCATAATTCTCCAAGAAGCTTTTGAATAAGCTCCTCTTGCTCACACGCCTTTTGCATCAAACCTTCCATCATTCTTGAGGATTGATTCAACTCTGATACCACTTGTAGTGTTTCTTCAATCATAATCTATCCTCAATCACAAGCTTCCAATCACTCAAGGATAGTGGAAGAGAGAAAAACATAACTTGCACAAGATAAGGGAAAATTTGGCACATAAGGGTAGACAAGATATAACTCAAAGAAAGAAAAATTTTGATATTATAGATGTGAATCAATCGATACAATAGCTTTGGAAAATAGCTTCTTAATGAAGGCTCTACCTCCCGATCACCCCCCATCTATCACAATCTCATTCACACTTGCACTCTCAATCACACTCTCACTCTCACTCTCAATCACGAGGTAATTCTCTAATTTTCTGGCTTCTTCCTCTTTGATGTGCAGGTCTTCTTATAACAGAGCTAATCACCATCCAAAGAAGTGTGTGATCCACCAAATTTAGAGAAAATTGAATCTCCACGAAATGTTTGCAAAAGCATGTGTTTGTAGTAGTCAAGCACTTTCTTTTGCAATACTTATCCAAAAATAGAAGAAAAGCACCAAAAAGACATATCTGAAAACATTTGTAACTAAGGCACAACCACAGGTAAGCATCAAAATCATGGATTTGAATAGAAATAGTGAAGCTCTCTTTTTTTTTAGTACCTAAAAAAATGGCACTTTTCACATCCCTATAACTCAAAAGTAGTGAGGAATTAGCATAAGCTTGTGAGAGACACTTTTATTTAATTTTTCAGTATGCGCAATAGTGTTAGAGATTACCTAGATCCAAATCTTCCTCCAAGTACCGCTTTTGATTCCTATAAGTTTAGAAATTCTAGAGAGCGAATGAAATCAAGGCATTTTCTTATAGTGAATTAAATATAGAGCCCTAAACGAGGTACTGATAACACGATTTACAAAAATTTTAGACAGACACTTTTATTCTCTTATGTATGCTCTACCTTTTTCTCATACTGAATTTTTCCTAATTCTTTTGTCTTCATCTTCAATTTTCGACCAAAAAATATGATGCAAATAAGATCTAGAGAGAGAATATGAAACTTGCATCCCAAAATTTTTCCTACATGCATTAAATGACCTAATTGTTCATTTTAAGCATTATCCCCACAATGTAATTCGAAAAGTTCAAAATGAATTATTTCACTATTGAAAGGCCTATTACAATACACATCACCTTCAAGAAGAAATTATCCATGAAGATTTCAAAAGAAGAAGGAGAAATCATAAACCTAGATGATCTCAAGGAAGAAATAAGGAAAGAATGGTAGACGAATATATAGGTGAAGTCAACCCAAAATAGTTGGGTAGAAATAGTGAGCAAAAATATTAAGAAAGAGGTCAAAGAAGATGCAATAAGAAATGAATACATCCAGTTACAGGACACACTTGAAGAGGAGAGGGCAGTATGGAAACGACTAAATCATTTGGAAGACCTACTTGTTGCATGTGACTTTATTGGCATCGTAGAGATACATGAGAACCCAAATAGAGGGTTATCACATATAGCTTGATTTCAATGGGAGTCCACTTTTAGGACCCCTACCAAACAGATCACTTCATGCAGTTCTCCTAGTGTAGTGACTTTTTTCAAACATGGTATCCAGAGACAAATCCAAATTTTGAAGATAGATGAGGAGGGAGGATATATGTGGGTTTGCATTGAGCTTACCAGGTGGACATGGATTTACATTGCTTTATGATATTTTTCCCCATGAGGTTCATCATATGCTAGACATGATGGGGATGGTGACGTTTGAGATATTGATTCACCATACACTCCACTATTAGAGGACATAGGTCATTATTCTACACTATGTGAGGTCTTTCATATCGGGGACTTCAATGCACGTACACAATCTCGATATTGTGAGGCATATGACATGGAGCAACTTGATATCATGGAGAGTTTAGATCTGGATGAGATTGGGATTGGCATATCATTCAATGATACAAGTCGCGATATGACAAGCTATGGCAAACACCTTGATGAGTAAGTTGTCAATGTAAATGATGAGGAAAATGTCATGGAAACCATCATTCATTTCTCGACAGATAGTAGTGGGGGCCCATGTGAGACCAAACAACGTGATGAGCCATTCGTAGTTGTCGTAGCAGGTGCACAACACTGTCTTTATATCTATCTCGTTTATCTTCTATGGGAGCTTGCAAAGGAGGTGGTTGATCTAGAAGCATATTGATTCTATGTTGAACATTGTGTAAGGTTAGGAGCCTAGGTGGGAGCGTGTTAGTGAGGATATCTGCATATTCCTCGAGAAGGAAGTGGAAACCTGGGTGGCCAATCTTGGACTCATCAATCTGGGCAATTTCACCTCATGCTCAACTTGGCGTAAAACGCATCGATATGCAATCCCACCTTGATAAACCGCCTTGTTGAACTATTTGTGGGAGAGCAATTTGGATGCATGGTTTGATGAAGAGGCTCATGCATGAGCCTCTAGTTCTTGATTCTCCTTGTGATGATGCTCGTTGTGTGAGCCCTTGTGTTGGTTCCCGTATCTATTCTCCTTGGGTTCAGCATCCTCTCTTGGTGGGTTTATCCGATCACAGTCCATCATGAATGATTGATCGTTTTGATCTAGTGACACTTTATCTGCTTCTTTGACAAAGTAATTGATCAATTGTTGATCCATAAGGAAGAGTGCGATCATGGCCTCAAAGGACTCCATAGGGATAATGAGAAAATCGAGGTACCCAAACCATTTGGTATGCCTTTAGCTTGGCGCACATGTCTATCCTAACCCTGAGCAATTGACATTTTGAGTGATTAGTCCAAGGTGTCTACCACAATAGAGGGTCATAAAGTTATGTGTTGCTCCCGTATTGAGCATCATAGGCACATCTAGGCCTCTGGTCTCGCTTATGATAAACACTTGGTGCACTATTAGGTTGTAGTTGCCCTTGCCTCAAGGAGATGCTTCTTTGGAGAACCGAGTATGGCAACCATCCAATTTTTTGAATTATATGCTTCATTAAAAGAAATAGGCTCATTCTCATCACAAAGACTACAGGAAGTCATAGCATAGCAATCTGATGCAAAAAAAGCACTATAAGAGCCTGAACAAGTACGATATGACAGAGATCTAATTTGCTATCTCGCAAAGTCCGAACCAGCCATTTAGGCATAGTTTTTGCATCCTCTATATCAACCCTCTCATCAACAAGTGCATCATGTAAATTTGCGTTGGAAATGGAATGATCTACATTATCATGTGAAACATGTAAAGGCTGAGAAATTGCCTCATTTGGACCAACACTCGAATGTCCACCTGTAAAAAGAGGAAGCAAAGTGTCATACATGTCTTTGGAGCTAACTGATATCTCCTTAGTACATGAAAGTAATGGTTGAATTGCGCTTTCCACAAAAACATCATAGCTAACCAAAATGTGTTTAGTATGTGGATGATACAGACAATAGCCTTTGCTTTCATAACTCTACTTAACAAAAATACATTTTACTGCTTTATCATCCAATTTTCTGTGTTGTCATTTGGATACTAATGCATATGTCAGACAACCAAAGACACACATATGAGAAACAGATGGCTTGCGACCATGCCAAGCCTTATATGAAGTGATAGACTGCAATGCTTTGGTAGGACACCTGTTGAATACATATGCTACACACATAACAACCTCAAGCCAAAAGCTATGTGGTAAAGACTTAATTTTATTCATACACCTCTCCATCTCCATGAGAGACATGCTCTTTCTTTCAGCAACTCCATTATGCTTAGGTATATACGATACTGTACACTGATGTTTTATCCCACATTCAGTCAAAAATGCATTAAAATCAGAAGACATGTACCCCCCCTCGATCAGAACAGAGGGTGCCTATTTTACATGCTGACAGATTTTCAACCAAAACCAAAAAATTGTTTGAAGCACATAAACACTTTGGACTTTTCTATAAGTGGATACACCCATGCATGCCTAGAGAAATCATCAATAAAAGTCACAACGTAAAGGTAGTTCCCAAAAGAGGATGTCTGCCTTAAGTTTGGGCGGAGAGGTCATCATTTCAGATTTCTACAAGTGTAGCAAACTAGCATAATTTAGATGATCAAAGCGTGCATGCCAAAGCTTTGCATCTCACATAGCCTGAGAATCGTGAATTGCACATGTTGAATCATTCACTGATTTTGCATAATCTATGAGCTTATTCAGCCAATGAAATAAAACGCCAAAAGCAATAATAACATCATCATTTGACAAATCATGAACTATATATCCGTCATCAACAAATTTCACAACCAAACCGATCTTGGTTAATATTCAAAATAATAACAAATTTTACTTGATCCTTAACATAAACAAAGCATCTGACAATATGAAAGAACTACTATCCGTAGTAGTCTAAATGATATTACCTACTCCATTACAACATAAGAGAAGTCATTAGCGCATGTGATAGTATTTCCAGTAGGGATCAAGTGAATTGAAGAAACTACGCTGCGAGATAACATTTTTGGTTATCCCACTATCAAAGTACCAAACATTTGAGTCTACTGTGGACATACACGGTTCATGAGAAGATGGTTCATAACTGCAAACAGTAGTAAATGTCAATTCTTCATTCTACACAAGATTAGCGAACTCTGTTTTGGGTGTAGAGGCCTCCGCAACAACCATTCCGACCACTTTTGTCTTTGCCTCTTTTGCAGCCAATTTTGGACAACTCTTTATGGTATGATCATTTCCTTTACAATATTTGCAAAACAATTTCTGGTTTTCTGTTTTCTTCTCGTCTTTGTCTTTATTTTTCGACTCTGCAGAATTAGCAAATTTTGGCTTACTAGTGGATGAGCTTCATTTACCTTTGCCCTTCTGACTAGCTAAGAAAGCTTGATCAACTACATGCATGATGGACCTTTCTTACTTGGACTGATTTTCATGCAACAAAACAGAGCCTAATCTCTCAAATGTTAAGGCATTTGGATTTCCTTTCATCATCAACCAAAAAGTAGAAGTAGAACTCTGATATGAAACTGGAAGATCATTTAGAACAATATGCACAAGTGAACTGTCTCACAAGATTTCGCTAATAGAAATCAACTTCTCAAAATCTTTAATCTTTGTCAGATAATTGTCCATAGAATCTCCTGCATTCATATGCTTTCTCCAACTGTTTTCGGAGATAAGAAACATGAGCCTCATTTATTGCCTGGTATAAAGTGGTAACTGTATCCCAAGCATCCTTTATTATTTGAAAGAGCGAATATAAGGGATAATGGCACGTTTGACGAACAAAGCTATCAATGCATGTGCCCGAGTATCTCTGCTATCTCAACGAAGTTTCTCTGGAGTAGATGCGGCACAACCGGAGCACAAACAAGAATTTGAAGATCCTCATCTTCAACACCATCTCCATCACCTTCAATAATTGTATTTGCACGTGTAACAGGTCATTTTTTAACACCATGCACAATATTCCAGAGTCCTTTTGTTACGAACACACGACGCATCATATATGCCCATAATGGGTAATTGGTACCGTCCAACTTGTGCTCAACAGGCAACATACATCATACATCATTGCTTTCAGCCATGGCCACTGACTAAAATACCTTGATGCTGAAAAACATACGGAATACATCGTTGCTTTCAGCCATGGCCACTGACTAAAATACCTTGATGCAGAAAAATGATTGTATCAGAAAAACTTCAACAAAACTACCCTGTCAAGATCCGTTAAACGTGTAGCAGACTTTGATGTGCTTATACTAGTGAACAAAAACCTGTATATATGTTTGGCACAAAAGAACAAAATTGCTTGCACAAGCAGTGGGCACTACAATAGTACGTTCGGAGGCCGAAACGAGCCCCGAGCATGCTCACTAATTTTCGTGCAATTATAAGACTATGACAGGAGGGGTGTCGATGACACCCTAGATGTAGCAGCCACCTGCTCTGATACCAATTGTTGGAGTTTGAGGTATGCGGAAGCACACGAACATCACAAGGAAGACGAAGAAGAATGTACAAAGATAAGTAACTCGTTAGGGTTATATGCATATATACAAGCTCGGGGGAAAGACTTCCTAAAGACGAAAAGAAGTGCCCAAATCTTGGAGCACAACACAAAGTACTGAATGTAATACCCAATGAATGTACAAAGATAAGTAACCCGTTAGGGTTATATGCATATATACAAACTCTGGAGGAAAACCTCCTAAAGAGGAAAAGAAGTGCCCTGGCGGTCCTAAGTGTGTTCACACACAACACTACCTAGATATATCGACAAGCTGGAGTCCTTCAAGTCCATATACAATAGCATATATATTGATAGTTTCACCTAGAGTGCTACTACTATTAATAACATATAGCCAATTGCCATATCATGAAAATCAACTAAGACCCACATGCTACATGTATTTCAATTAAGTTTTTGCTCAAGACTACAGCTGTAAAATTGTGTATTTTCTGTACATTCATATGTAACAACTACACATTGGCATGATGTGTTACAATTTTACCAAATATGATTATGCCGGAACTACAAACAATCATACATCAGAAAAAAAAAATGGAAGAAATACATTGCGGTGGATCCAAATTTTGTCTTCCTATTCGATCCTTAGAATATAACATATTGAGCTTCATCTGTGATAGATTCTTGTCTTGGAAAAGATTGGTTCCAAAAACCAGTTCATTAATCTCAAAGCCTTCAAAGAGGATCCATTTAAATTAAATTCTCCGCCTTCCATCAATGCGAGGCCTCTTCCCCGTTGGATTTGATTCCTTTGAGGAATGCACACCATGCATACCACGTTCATCTAGCTGCTGAAGCTCAGTAGAGGGATTGATTGATACCATCGAACAAAGATTCTCTCCAATTTCTGAGATCTGGCTCAACACCAATCCCCAAAAAAAAAGTCAGTGAACTTTGAGACCAGAATCAGAATGTACTACTCACAAAACCTACCTGATTTAGTTTTTGGCGCACTGCATGTACAGTTGCATTCATGGACGCCATAGGAAAGTACTGTACATACATAAACACATGACAGGAGAAAATCATGCATGGAGTATTATTTGATTAAAGATGAACTGGCAGAAGAGGAATAAATGAATTGGCTTGCTGACCTGTGATTGTGAAGCAGAATCTTTCCCCGAGTCCCTGAAGTATAACAAAACTATGAGAAAAGCAAAATCCTGATGTAAAGTACACGAAACTTGCAGAGGGGAAACCGTTCCCTTTTCTTAATGTCTAAAAGGGAATATATACAAGCTGCTGGACATCCTTCACAAAATGCACCATTCTAACATATTCCCATGCACCAGCCGGCAAGTAACCTCTGCATGAATCCTTCATTAATGGCATCTATAATGTTGAAACCAAGTCAATCAAATTTTCTTTCTTTGAAAGCAAAATGCACTTTGGATATCCAATGATCCATTCAAGATCACTCAATGTTTAAATGGTAGTACTAGGAGTACATATTTGTGTCCAAGTATCTCTCACACATCAAATTTGATCATTGACTTTGAGATTCAGAAGTCCAGCACATAGGTTTCACTTTTGGAGTGGCATTCCTGTCTTTGATACTGTTGAGATCTTTGCTGCCATCCATCTGAACGGCCAATTCCAAAGACCCGTTAAGGTGCTTGGGCAACCTAATTGATAACTTAGTGCCACTACACAGATAATTTGGTTAGATGTTGCAGCCTAAGACCTAATAGGACCTATTTATGTAGCAATAACTTTGAAGTTGTACTCCAGTCCAGTTTGGGATTACCATAAAGATTAAAGTATTAATAGCAAACACAAATATCAAAAGCCTCCTCATGGAGACTATCATTCTATCACTCCTAAACCCATGCTTGATGTATTGATAGAGGGTTTTGTTGGTTTTAGGCCCCCAATCAATATAGAGACATAATGGAGAATAGGCAAGACATGAGAGAGAGAGAGAGAGGAGCCAAGCTCCACATACGTTCCTGACATTCCAAGATAAGTACATGAAGTTACAAGATAGCATAAGCGATCTGCGAAAATCTGTTGTGAACACTTATTCTTGTTTATGCCAACTAAATTAAATACATATTTTGCACAATCCTTGTTGCCAAACCTCCTTCTATTCCTTATATTATCAAAGATCTAGGGAACAATTCCTACGCCAACCTATCTATAGCTTTATCCAATGAGCACACCAATCAAGAGGGCAACTGTAAGAGCTGGCACTCTTCCATAATCATGGACATAGGATCATGCACGAAAAAACAGAGAAGTGTTATGAAATAAAGAGTGCTTGACAATCACCATGGATCCCTTCCAGATGTACCACTTTATAAATCCCTTCATCATGAGCAATCAAAAAATAATATTACTTAGTAAGCACTGTAGTTTTCTTTCTTTTTTTTTTCTTCTTCTCTAATTTAAAGCATAAAATCTGCATGTGATACAGTCAACTTACATGTATTGCAAATAATAGCATGATAAAACGTATGCACTTACACTGTTTTGAGGTCTGGATGTGCCATTTGAACTTCCTTGTTGACAGTCTCTAAAGGAACTGGAATCAACATTTGCTGAATGGGCTTCTGCTTTAAGGATCCCTGGTGCAATGCTGCAGTAATGAATAAACTTCTTGTTTAAGAAGTAAAAGGACCATACCAACAGAACTCTCTCTAACCAACTTTACTAGCAGCAGCAAACTCTGATTTTTATTTTTACGTTATACATGACTCTAGAACCATCAAAGTTCAAGCCTCCAGAAAACAAATTCGTGTGACTTTATATGCTATTTTTGAATAGCCATCAAGGATACTTTAGTGTCAGGGATAAGAAAAATGAAAAATTTCGAAGAGTTCAAGGTATAACAAGCTGATCCACCACCTTTAAAATTTCATACCGAACCCACCTCAATATGACCTGCTGCTCTCTCATAACCATTTTCACGAAGCCTTATAAGCACAGCATTAAGACTAAATTGATTCAAACTGCCGTGACAATCATTGTGCAAGCTGAACTGTAAGGATCTGGTTCATATAGGGAAAATAAATGAAAGACCACTGTATGCATCGCATGGGCAAACTTGGCATAACACGCCTGCACATTTGACCTATAACCAGTATTTACTTGTATATATTAAAAAAATGCCAACAAAAAAAAAAAAAACCTCCTACAGAAAGGTTCCAAAATCTTCGTAGATGGCTTACATTGTATTCTCCTAAGAAGAATGCTACTTCGTTCCTCTAATTTCTCCTTGGTATCCAACACGGTCTCATATGTTGGTGCATAATTCACCTCTATCAAATTACCCAAAAAATTGAAATTGTCGAGCTTTCTTTTAGCAAACCTGTCATGATTAACATCCCTGTCATGATTAACATCTCTCTCTCTCTCTCTCTCTCTCTCTCTCTCTCTCTCTCTCTCTCTCTCTCTCTCTCTCTCTCTCTCTCTCTCTCTCTCTCTCTCTCTCTCTCTCTCTCTCTCTCTCTCTCTCATCTCTCTCTCTCTCTCTCTCTCTCTCTCTCTCTCTCTCTCTCTCTCTCTCTCTCTCTCTCTCTCTCTCTCTCTCTCTCTCTCTCTCTCTCTCTCTCTCTCTCTCTCTCTCTCTCTCTCTCTCTCTCTCTCTCTCTCTCTCTCTCTCTCTCTCTCTCTCTCTCTCTCTCTCTCTCTCTCTCTCTCTCTCTCTCTCTCTCTCTCTCTCTCTCTCTCTCTCTCTCTCTCTCTCTCTCTCTCTCTCTCTCTCTCTCGCCCGCTGCCCTCCCCGTCGAGCTCGCTGCCCTGCCCGCCAGCATCGTCGAGCTCGCTGCCCTGCCCGCCAGCATCGTCAAGGTTGAGCTCTCTGAAGGACGAGGTCGAGCCCCCTGCTATGTGCAGGTCAAGCCCGCTGCCCTCCCCGTCGCCTAAACTCTCCCCGTCTGTGCATCCGTCGAGCTCGTTGCTCTCTGCAGGTCGAGGTTGCTGCCGAGTCCGCGCCTGAAACCTCGCTGTCTGTGCATCCATCGAGGTCGCCGAGCTCCCCATCGAGGATCTAGCCACATCCATGCCCGTCGCGTGCCGTTGTAGCCTCGTCAACCTATGTCCACCCACCCACCCTAAACCCTAAACAGCCCCGCTGCCCAACCCAACCCTGACCCTGCCCGAGACACACCTCTAAAGTATGTGCAACCCTAACCCTAACCCTAACCCTAGACCGAACCTGAACCCTAACCTTAACTTGAGAACTCAACCCTTAATTTAACCCTAATCCCAAACCCTAAGAATCTCTCTCTCTCTCTCTCTCTCTCTCTCTCTCTCTCTCTCTCTCTCTCTCTCTCTCTCTCTCTCTCTCTCTCTCTCTCTCTCTCTCTCTCTCTCTCTCTCTCTCTCTCTCTCTCTCTCTCTCTCTCTCTCTCTCTCTCTCTCTCTCTCTCTCTCTCTCTCTCTCTCTCTCTCTCTCTCTCTCTCTCTCAAGCCAAAACCTTAAATCCCCACCTTAACCCTAACCCTAACCCTAACCCTAACCCTAACCCTAACCCGAGCCCTAATCCTAAACCTTGAAATGGCTCCCATGGACCGGAAGGAAGTGGACGACCTTATTGCTAAAGCTCTCAAAGAGGCCAAAAAGGAAGCAGACCGCAACCTCAATATGGAGATACGAAAGATGATGGAAAAGTTCAAAGGGCTCGAAGAACAAGTCATGAATAAAGTCAAAGGACTGGAAGAACAAGTGAAGACTCTCACAGAAGAAAGAGACCATTGGAGGACAGCTTACGAGCACATGAAAGAAGAGGGGGAGATCTCCAACGTGGAGATACTCAAGGAAGAAATAAAGAAGGAAATCAAAACGGAGGTAGAATCTACTCGAGAGTCATGGGTGGAAGTAGTACACAAAAGGGTTAAGAAGGAAGTTAGGGAAGACGTGCAGAAAGAAGAGCTCACACGAGTCCAGGATACACTTGAGGAGGAGAGGCTTCGACACACTCGAAAACTTCACATTCGGATTACAGGCCTACCAGAAGGGGTATCACCCGAGGCAGACGCCACTGACATTTGCCGTCGACTTGGATACGAGAGCATGCCCTACACAGACGCATGGAGGGTTGGGAGGGATACATCGCGTTTGCGGGCACTCATCCTCAAGATGAGTTCTGAGGAGGCACGGACCGCCTTTTTTAGACGTCGATCAGTACTACGTGGACTACCCGGCGGCACCCTCTACATGGACGAGGACCTCACGCGTATGCAAGTGGCACACCGACGCGCTTGCATGCCACAGATACTCCAGGCACGTCGAGAGGGAAGGAAGGCCTTTTACCGTGATGGTAAGGTCTTCATAGATGGACGCCCTATCAAATAGGGCCATGCGGCCTATGAGACATCACTACACCAGGAGACACCACTCAGAGGAGCAGTGTGGAACTGCAACGGGGCACTCTGGACGCGACCAGACAGAGTCGAGGAGATCCTGGCATCACATGACTTTGTGTGCATCACAGAGACACACGAGAGCCCAGAGAGAGGTCTACCACGCATTGCAGGTTTTCATTGGGAATCTGCATTCAGGACCACGACGAGACAGAGTACAGCGCGAGGATCGGGAGGAGTGGCCATCGTATTTCGACAGGAGATACAGAGCCGGATCCATATTATATGTAGAGATGAGGAGGCACGATACATGTGGGTTCGCATGGAGATAGCACAGGGGAGCTCGATTTACATTGCTATATGCTACTTCCCACCAGGCGGATCTCGATACGCAGGACAGGATCTTGGGGGACCGATCCGAGATAGAGACTCACCATACACAGCGCTTTCAGATGAGATACTACATTACAGCACACTAGGTGAAGTCTTCCTTATGGGGGACTTCAATGGCCGCACTCAGTCGCATCAGTGCGAGGCATACGACATGGATCACCCACATCTCATGAGGGCCAGAGACCCGGTTGAGATTAGCACCAGCAGAGTGTCAGCAGATACGGGTCAGGACACCACCGGCTATGGCAGACATCTACTCGAGCTAGGCAGCTGCCATCATCTCGTTATATACAACGGGATGAATCGTTGGCCAGGTTCAGGCGGATTTACTTGCTTCCCTCACGGGGGAGGTGAGAGCACAGTCGACTACATTTTGGGTACTACCTCTGGAGCTTCACTCATCCCTTCACTTAGTATTGGACGACGCCCACTCGGTGCAGACCACACATTTATCACATTCACACTCTCATCTCCGATTCCCTTAGACCCTCCCTCACCCACTGAGATACATACCACGATACACTTCACACACGAGCTCTCACACGTTTATGCACACCATTTACACACCCGCTTACTCTCCCTCGATCCATGCTCACCTTTGGACACACTCACATCACATATCACCACCATCCTACAAGATTCAGCTCTCTGCAGCTTCCCACACCACACACATATGCACCCTCCACGCACAGGATCCATGCCCCAGAACCGTTGGTATGATGCAGATTGTCGCGAGCTGCGGAAGCACCTACGGATTTTAGAGCATAGAGGAGATATTACACACACACAGGCACAGCGTCGCATGCAGAGTCTTACTCGCCGCAAACGGCGGGATTGGGAGGAGAGACAGTATTGGGATATTTACCATTTGCTCATGAGTAGATACAGTGTAGTGGCATGGCGACATTTGAGAGAGAGGAGACAGCAGACACCTATCCGAGACCCGAGCACTTGGCATAGCTATGCACGGAGCCTATACGAGATCCCAGACCAGCCTCCCATTCCCAGACCGCAGAGCTCACGTCCCACTACCTCTGACATCTTCACACCCACTATGGTGGGACGCGCTATTGCCCGGCTTCAGCATGGCAGGGCCCATGATCATTTCGGTTTACAGGCAGAGCACCTCATTTATGGAGGCACAACTCTCGCACCGCTCATTGCCCATCTCTTCAACCGTGCATTGGTTGAAGGGTTCCCAGATTCATGGACTGAGCACACCATAGTGCCCATTCATAAGTCAGGTGACACTATGGATCCAGCTACATACCGGACGATCATGATTGGCCCTATATTGGCCAAGTTATATGGGGCCGTACTAGAGACAGAGTTGAGTACTCTCGCTGAGAGGAAGGGCATCAGAGCTCTAGGACAGGCAGGGTTCAGACGAGATTTCTCTACCATTGACCACATCTTCACTCTGAGATGCCTGATCGACCAGGCCAGGGTGAGGAAGAGGAGATTATATTGTTGCTTTGTGGACTTTCGCAAAGCATTTGACACTGTTCCTAGAGATCGACTCTTCAGACGACTACTTGACATCGGAGCTCCGGAGGAGATGATATGGGGGATCTACGCCTTATACGAGAGAGTATCTGGTAGAGTCAGATGTCAAGGGGGCTTATCTGATCCACTTGCTAGCACTATCGGGGTGAAGCAAGGATGCCCTCTCTCGCCCACCCTCTTTGGTCTCTACATTGATGAGATAGTGGACTTCATACAGCAGCAGGGGGGAGATGGCATTGAGGTACACGGGTCCACTGTCCATATTCTTTTATACGCTGATGATATTGTATTGGTTTCAGAGTCTGCTGAAGGTCTACAGCATCATCTACACGGCCTAGATGACTTTTGCAGACACAGAGGGTTATCTGTGAACCTTGGTAAAACCAAGGTCTTGATCTTTCATACATCAGCACAGGTACGCAGACATAGTTTGTTCACAGCTGCAGGTGGACCGATCGAGGTGGTCGGATCATATGTTTACTTGGGGGTGACATTTACAGCAGCGTCAGGAGTCTTCTCTATGGCTCAGGCAGCCCGTGACCGCATCACACGTGGGTACGCAGCACTAGCTTTGATGGAGAGACAGTGCCACCAGGCATCTTTTCAGGAGCCCCGCACAAAGGGGTGGCTCTTTGACACTTTGGTTACGCCAGCGCTCATGTATGGGGCAGCCATATGGGGACCAGGATTAGCTACATCAGTATGGACAGCATTAGAGAGGCCACAGATCCTAATGATTTCCAGACTGATCCGCAGTAAGCCTTTAGTACCACATGACATCATTAGAGCAGAGCTCGCTGCACCACCGATGCTAGTTGAGGCACTATTCCAGACAGTATGCCTATTACACAGACTTCGGAGCATGGATACAGAGCGTATTGCTTATCGTGCTTTCGAGGCATCACGTGATATGGCATTAGCAGGCGACACCTCCTCATGGTATGCACAGACACGAGACTGGCTTGCCCACCATGGCTTTGACATAGACAGGCTACCACCACTACAGTACGACTCTCATGCACCCACCTACTCGCTCTCTCATCAAGAGAGGAATAGGATCATTCGTCAGGAGATATGGCATACATACATACAGAGGACATGGGTGAGCCCTAGGGGTACATTGCCACCGAAAATGCTCTACTACCGCGAGCATTTTCTACATATATCAGACACGGGCTTCATCGAGATCCCGAGATACATGCAGACCTACCTTCCCCACCACCTACGAGTCGTCATTGGGCAGCTCCGGGTTTCATCACATCAGCTCGAGATTGAGAGGGGTCGGTCCAGGGGAGTCCCCCGTGAGGAGAGGTGGTGCCCACTATGCCAGACAGAGGTAGAGAGTGAGGAGCATTTTGTTATCAGTTGTCCAGCATACTTAGACCTACGAGCACAGTTCCAGATCGAGGAGTCATTCCAGCTGTGCATGACTATGGGAGACCAGAGACGCTTGGGATGCTTTCTCACAGCAGCATACGAGAGGCGAGAGCGGTCACTACAGCACATACATCAGCCACGGGTGAGTACCCAGCAGACCATTACCCAGTTCTTTCAGCGAGTTGAGCTACATCAGAGAGGTCCATCTATAGGGCTCACGCTCCACCAGGCAGCAGCACAGAGAGCACGGCGCCGACCACGCATGGGCGGATATCGTCGACCACGACTATATCATGAGGATGTCTCACGCATCAGGATTGCCTACGACCACATGATGGAGCATAGGCGTACCACCACCCCCTAGGTTGTCTTCCTTCAGGAGGCACTCAGACCACCACCGATGTACCACATACTACACCCACCTCCACCCATCACTTGTCGCTAGGGCGTTTTACTCACATTTTGGATCCCCTCATGTATTAGGTGGCCACTATGTGCAGAGTCAGAGCCACGCCTCCCGAGCCTTTTCCAGCCCTATATAGCTTTGTGTAGCGATATACCTTTTATTTCATTTTATCTTCTACACAGGGTTACTACACTTGTACATGGTTTTTGTCTCATAGGCCAAGTTTGGCCTCCAGAAGACGTTAATATGACTTTCTTTCTTTCTTTCTTTCTCTCTCTCTCTCTCTCTCTCTCTCTCTCTCTCTCTCTCTCTCTCTCTCTCTCTCTCTCTCTCTCTCTCTCTCTCTCTCTCTCTCTCTCTCTCTCTCTCTCTCTCTCTCTCTCTCTCTCTCTCTCTCTCTCTCTCTCTCTCTCTCTCTCTCTCTCTCTCTCTCTCTCTCTCTCTCTCTCTCTCTCTCTCTCTCTCTCTCTCTCTCTCTCTCTCTCTCTCTCTCTCTCTCTCTCTCTCTCTCTCTCTCTCTCTCTCTCTCTCTCTCTCTCTCTCTCTCTCTCTCTCTCTCTCTCTCTCTCTCTCTCTCTCTCTCTCTCTCTCTCTCTCTCTCTCTCTCTCTCTCTCTCTCTTCCCCCTCCCCCTCCCCCTCCCCCTGGGCACATATGGGTCAGGATGCCACCGGATATGGAAGACACCTGCTTGAGTTGGGCAGAAGACACCATCTCGTTATATATAACGGGATGCACCGTTGGCCAGGTTCGGGCGGACTTACTTGCTTCCCTCACGAGGAGGTGAGAGCACAGTCTACTACATTTTGGGTACCATTTCTGGAGCTTCACTCATCCCCTCACTTAGTATTGGATGACGCCCACTTGGTGCTGACCATACATTTATCACATTCACACTTTCATCTCCTATTCCATTAGACCCTCCCTCACCCACAGAGACACACTCCACGATACACTTCACACACGAGCTCTCACACGTTTATGCACACCATTTACACACCCACCTACTCTCCCTCGATCCACTCTCACCCTTGGACACACTTACATCATAGATCACCACCATCCTATAGGACTCAGCTCTCCGCACACATATACACCCTCCACGCATAGGATCCACACCGCACACATATACGCCCTCCACGCATAGGATCCATGACCCAGAACCACTGGCATGATGCAAATTGTCGTGAGCTACGGAAGCACCTACGGATTTTAGAGCATAGAGGGGATATTACACACACATAGGCACAGCGTCGAATGTAGAGCCTTACTCGCCGCAAACGGCGAGAATGGGAGGAGAGACAGTACTGAGATATTTACCATTTGCTCATGAGTCGAGACAGTGCAGTGGCGTGGAGACATTTGAGAGAGAGGAGACAGCAGACACCGATACGAGACCCGAGCACTTGGCATAGCTATGCACGGAGCCTATACAAGATCCCATACAAGCCCCCATTCCCAGGCCGCAGAGCTTACGTCCCACTACCTCTGACTTCTTCACACCCACTATGGTGGGATGCACCATTGCCCGTCTACAACATGGCAGGGCCCATGACCATTTCGGTTTACAGGCAGAGCACCTCATCTACGGAGGCACGACTCTCGCACCGCTCATTGCCCACCTTTTCAACCGTGCATTGGTTGAAGGGTTCCCTAACTCATGGACTGAGCACACCATAGTGCCCATTCATAAGTCAAGTGATATTATGGATCCAGCTATATACCGAACGATCATGATTGGCCCTATATTGGCCAACTTATATGGGGCAGTATTAGAGACAGGTTGAGTACTCTCACTGAGAGGAAGGGTATCAAGGCTCAAGGACAAGCACGTTTCAAACGAGATTACTCTACCATTGACCATATCTTCACCCTGAGATGCCTGATCGACAAGGCAAGGGTGATGAAGAGGAGATTATATTGCTTCTTTGTGGACTTCCGCAAAGCACTTGACACTATTCCCAGGGAACGACTCTTCAAATGACTACTTGGTATCGGAGCTCCAGAGATGATATGGGGGATCTACGCCTTATACGAGAGAGTATCTGGTAGAGTCAGATGTCCAGGGGGCTTATCGGATCCACTTGCTAGCACTATCGGGGTGAAGCAAGGGTGCGCCTCTTTCACCCGCCCTCTTTGGCCTCTACATTGATTAGATAGTGGACTTCATACAACAGCAGGGAGGTGATGGCATTGAGGTATACAGATCCGCTTCCCATATTCTTTTATATGCTGATGATATTGTATCGGTTTCAGAGTCTGCAGAAGGTCTACAGCATCATCTACATGGCCTACATGACTTTTGCAAACACAAAGGTTATCTCTGAACCTTGGTAAAACCAAGGTCATGATCTTACATACATCAGTACAGGTACGCAGACATAGTTTGTTCACAGCAACAAGTGGACCAATCGAGGTAGTCGGATCATATGTTTACTTGGAAGTGACATTTACAGCAGCATCAGGGGTCTTCTCTATGTCTTAGGCAGCCCGTGACCACATCACACGTGGGTACGCAGCACTAGCTTTGATGGAGAGACAGTGCCACCGTGCATATTTTCAGAAGCCCCGCACAAAGGGGTGGCTCTTTGACACTTTGGTTGCGCCAGCACTCATGTATGGGGCAGCCATATGGGGGTCGGGATTAGCATTGGACATCAGTATGGACAGCACTGGAGAGGCCACAGATCCTCATGATTGCAAGACTTATCCGCAGCAAGCCTTCAGTACCACATGATACCATTAGAGAAGAGCTCGTTGCACCAGCGATGCTAGTTGAGGCACTATTCCAGACAGTATGCCTATTACACAGACTTCGGAGCATGGATACAGAGTGCATTGCTTATTGTGCTTTCCAAGCATCACGTGATATGGCATTAGCAGGAAACACCTCCTCATGGTATGCACAGACACGAGACTGGCTAGCCCACCATGGTTTTGACATACACAGGCTACCACCACTACAGTACGACTTACATGCACCCACCTACTCGCTCTCTCATCAGGAGAGGAATAGGGTCATTCGTCAAGAGATATTGCATACATACATATAGAGGACATGGGTGAGCCCTAGGGATACATTGCCACCATTTATAATGTAGACCTGAGGAGATACTTCAACTTGTGGAGTCTCGATGGGAGTTCATGTCACGACCTATTCATGGGTTTGCGGCATTACTCCATCCCTACTTCAAAAGCACGACATTATGGAGTCAAGAATCACTGCAACATATGAAAGATTTGTATATGGAGTGTGATCGATCGGAGGGTTACTAGAGCATGCTCACGTGCTTTACAGCGGAGACAGACTAATCGTCCTTCTACTAGTGCAGCTCCAGTGAGAGGTAGGAGGCGCAAAATGTGCCCCCGACGTAGATGTGCTCCTGCACCATCGAGCGATCATGAGGAGTCTGCTACGGAGACGGTTCCTATTAGGGAACCAGAGTTCGACGATGATGGGAATGTCATTACACCAAGAGACATCCTACTCTCCTCTCCAGATTCTTTTTCATCTAACCATTCCATCAGCATGGATGAAGAAGAGTGATTATGATTCACATGATAGGCATACACTTATAGTAGCACACTGGCTCTAGGCAAAGCCTACATACATTGATGAGAGGTAGGAGGCGCAAAATGTGCCCCCGACGTAGATGTGCTCCTTCACCATCGAGCGATCGTGAGGAGTCTGCTACGGAGACGGTTCCTATTAGGGAACCAGAGTTCGACGATGATGGGAATGTCATTACACCAAGAGACATCCTACTCTCCTCTCCAAATTCTTTTTCATCTAACCATTCTATCAGCATGGATGAAGAAGAGTGATTATGATTCACATGATAGGCATACACTTATAGTAGCACACTGGCTCTAGGCAGAGCCTACATACATTGATGACTGGACTATTGAGTATTTTTTGTATTGTCATGTCTCTTTTGTATCTAGGTTCTATCATTTCAGGTTGATTGTTGGAAGGTGGCAGGGCTTTTGTCCATTTTGTTTTGCCATATTTTGTATGGCATTATCATATATCAGTATATTCAATGTGTCGTGTGCATTATGCCTATGTCGAGACTCAAATTGTTATTTTTGAATCTTGTCTCGTCTTTCTATATGAATAATGGTATATTGAACTTGATCCTTGAAGTTTAAAGTTTAATCTTTCAATTTCAAAGTCACAATTTATAAATGTTCATTGTTTAATGAATCAATGTCAAATGATGAATCATGAATGTTTATGTAAAAAATTATGTGTCCACACTGCACACTACCGTATGCACTGTGTACATTGTATAAATATTGAATGATGATAATATATATATAGTATTAAGTAATCAGTATTAAGTATATACACACACACATATTAAGCAAGTTATATATATATATATATATTTATTATTATTATTATTATTATATTTCTTTTTTCCCCCCCTCCCTTTTTTGGGTACAACGCATCTTACCTCCCTATACCATTCGGTTCACACACCTTACGCGCACAGAATTGAACGCACCTAATGCGTTACGCACCTGACTACTATGTTCTGAACTCACCTTACTGGAGCGGTTGAAACCAAGTCAATGCAGTGTTCTTGAGAGTTACCCCAAAAGCATTGTATTGAGTGAACAAGTCTTCAACTTGTTCAGCTCTCAAAACTTGACTAAACTCCGCTACATGGTCATACGGGTCTCCTCTTCCATCGAAGCAATTCTTCATCGACTTAACGAATTGTGTAGGCCTCAAGGTCCTAGTGTGTTCTCTAGGTCTTGGCAAAGGGAATTGTGTATATACATATAAGTATGTAAGTATATATATATGTATATATATAAATATATATATATATATATATATATATATATATATATATATATATATATATACACACACATACACACACATCTCTCTCTCTCTCTCTCTCTCTCTCTCTCTCTCTCTCTCTCTCTCTCTCTCTCTCTCTCTCTCTCTCTCTCTCTCTCTCTCTCTCTCTCTCTCTCTCTCTCTCTCTCTCTCTCTGGGATGCTTTCTCACAGCAGCATACGAGAGGCGAGAGCGGTCACTACAGCACATACATCAGCCACGGGTGAGTACCCAGCAGACCATTACCCAGTTCTTTCAGCGAGTTGAGCTACATCAGAGAGGTCCATCTATAGGGCTCACGCTCCACCAGGCAGCAGCACAGAGAGCACGGCGCCGACCACGCATGGGCGGATATCGTCGACCACGACTATATCATGAGGATGTCTCACGCATCAGGATTGCCTACGACCACATGATGGAGCATAGGCGTACCACCACCCCCTGGGTTGTCTTCCTTCAGGAGGCACTCAGACCACCACCGATGTACCACATACTACACCCACCTCCACCCATCACTTGTCGCTAGGGCGTTTTACTCACATTTTGGATCCCCCCATGTATTAGGTGGCCACTATCTGCAGAGTCAGAGCCACGTCTCCCCAGCCTTTCCAGCCCTATATAGCTTTGTGTAGCGATATACCTTTTATTTCATTTTATCTTCTACACAGGGTTACTACACTTGTACATGGTTTTTGTCTCATAGGCCAAGTTTGGCCTCCAGAAGACGTTAATATGACTTTCTTTCTTTCTTTCTCTCTCTCTCTCTCTCTCTCTCTCTCTCTCTCTCTCTCTCTCTCTCTCTCTCTCTCTCTCTCTCTCTCTCTCTCTCTCTCTCTCTCTCTCTCTCTCTCTCTCTCTCTCTCTATATATATATATATATATATATATATATATATATATATATATATATATATATACATATACACACACACATCTCTCTCTCTCTCTCTCTCTCTCTCTCTCTCTCTCTCTCTCTCTCTCTCTCTCTCTCTCTCTCTCTCTCTCTCTCTCTCTCTCTCTCTCTCTCTCTCTCTCTCTCTCTCTCTCTCTCTCTCTCTCTCTCTCTCTCTCTCTCTCTCTCTCTCTCTCTCTC
>CM035419.1:64522058-64537058 GCA_020310875.1 Ceratopteris richardii
CTGTTCTGTTGCAAGAAGATCAATCGAGGTAGGACAGGTCCATTATGCGTGTTGCAGATCAAGCTTTCCTGGCTAGTCAGAAGGGCAAAGGAAAATGGAGCTCTTCTACTAGTAAGCAGAAATCTGCAAATGCTGCACATTCGAAGAACCAGGATAAAGATGAGAAGAAATCAGAAAAGCAGAAATTGTTTTGCAAGTACTGTAAAGGGAATGATCATATCATAAAGAACTGTCCAAAAATGGCTCCAAAATAGGCAAAGAAAAAGGAGGCTCAAATGGTTGTTGCAGAAGCCTCTACACCAAAAACAGAGTCTGCTAATCTTGTGCAGGAAGAAGAATGGGCGTTTACTACTGTTTGCAGTTTTGACCCATCTTCTCATGAGCAGTGCATGTCTGCAGTGAACTCAAATGTTTGGTACTTTGACAGTGGGGCGACCAAACATATTACCTCGCAGCGCAGTTTCTTCTCTTCACTCGAGCCTTTCCCTACAGGGAATACTGTCACATGCACCAACAACTCCTCTTATCCTGTTATGGGAGTTGGTAAGATCATTCTGACTACTGTTGATGGTAGTTCTTTCACCTTGTCAGATGCTTTATTTGTGCCACGGATCAAGAAGAATCTGTTATCAGTTTCTGCATTAGCCAAGATTGGCTTGGTTGCGAAATTTGTTGATGACAGATGTAAAGTTCATGATCTGTCAAATGGCGATGTTATTATTGCTTCTGGCATTTTATGTCGTGGGCTATATAAGCTCATAGACTATGAAAGATCTGTGAATGATTCGGCATGTGCAATTCATGATTCTCAGGCTATCTCAGATGCAAAGCTTTGGCATGCACGCTTTGGTCATCTGAATTTCGCTAGTTTGCTACGCCTGCAGAAATCTGATATGGTCTCTTCTTTGCCCAAGCTTGAGGCACCTGGAAAACATGTATGTGAAGGCTATATTTTGGGAAAAATGCAGCGTTCCTCCTTTCCAAATGATGGTTCAGTTCAGGCTACGCAGAAATTGCAGCTTTTGCATAGCTTGTACATAGTGATGTCTGTGGTCCTATGCAGACACCTTCTTTTGGAAACTATCTTTACTTCGTGACTTTCATTGATGATTTTTCCAGACATGTATGGGTATATCCATTGAAGGCAAAGTCCGAAGTGTTTTTGTGCTTCAAACAGTTTTTGGTTTTGGCTGAAAATCTGTCAGCATGTAAAATGGGCACCCTCCGTTCTGATCGAGGAGGGAATATATGTCTTCTGATTTTAATGCATTTCTGGCTGAACGTGGGATAAAACACCAGTGCACAGTGCCTTATACACCTCAACAGAATGGAGTTGCGGAACGGAAGAACAGGTCACTCATGGAGATGGCGAGGTGTATGGTCAAGAGTCAGGCTTTACCACATAATTTCTGGCTTGAGGCTGCCATGCGTGCAACATATGTACTTAACAGGCGTCCCACTAAAGCGCTACAGTCTATCACTCCATATGAGGCTTGGCATGATCGCAAGCCTTCTGTTGCTCATATGCGGGTTTTTGGTTGTTTGGCATATGCACTAGTGCCTGAACAACATCGCAGAAAATTGGATGATAAGAAACTGATGTTGTTTTTGTGGAAGATGCTATTCAGCCATTGCTTTCATGTACTAAGGAGACATGTGTTAGCTCCAAAGACATGTATGATACTTTGATGCCTCTTTTTACAGGTGGACAGTCTACTGCAGGTCCTAATGAGGAAACTTCTCAGCCTTTGCAGGTTTCATGTGATGATGCAAATCATCCCATTTCTGATGCCGATTTACATGATGCACTTGTTGATGAGAGATTGAGGAGGCAAAAACTATGCCAAAATAGCTGGGGCAGACTTTGCGTGACAGCAAATTAGATGCACCTTTGTCATATCGTACTCGTTCAGGCTCTCATAGTGCCTCTTTTGCATCAGATTGCTATGCTATGGCTGCATCTAGTCTCTGTGATGAGAATGAGCCCGTTTCTTTCGATGAAGCACAAAATTCAGAAAATTGGATGGCTGCTATGCAATCTGAATATGATGCTATAATGAAGAATGGTACATGGTCTTTATGTGACTTGCCTCCTGGCAATAAGGCCATTGGCACTAAGTGGGCATACAAGCTGAAGCGTAAACCTGATGGTACAGTTGACAGGTATAAGGCTAGGCTTGTTGCAAAGGGTTATGCGCAGGAAAGAGGCATTGACTTTGATGAGACCTTTGCACCCACATGCCGTATGACTACTGTTCGGAGCATTTGTGCACTTGCAGCCTATCATGGTTGGAATGTACATCAGTTGGACATTAAAACAGCATTTCTGAATGGTGACTTGCATGAAGAAGTGTATGTTTTTCAGCTCCGTGGCTTTGTGCAGAAAGGGCATGAAAACCAGGTGTGCAGGTTAAAGAAGGCATTATATGGTTTAAAGCAAGCACCACGTGCTTGGTATGAGAAGATACATGCCTATCTGGTTGCACATGGTTTTGAGAACAGTCCAATTGAAAGCACCTTATATGTTAAGCGTGCTAATGATGTGCTTCTGATCATTGTTGTCTATGTTGACGACATGCTACTCACTGGACCTATTGAGAAGCATATTGCTGATTTCAAGGCTGATTTGCATGCCTCATTTGAGATGTCTGATTTGGGGCATTTGCATCACTATTTGGGCATTCAGTTTATGCAAGTTGATGGTGGAATGGCTTTGTGTCAAACGAAATATATTGACACATTATTGCAGCGTTTTGGCCTTGAAGATTGTAAGCCTATTGCCACTCCTATGGAGACAGGTTTACGATTGAGTCTTCATGATGCTGGAGATGCATTTGATGCTGTTCTCTATCAGCAGGCTGTTGGATGCTTGATTTACTTATGCATTACTCGGCCAGATATTCAGTTTGCTGTCTCACAGATGAGCAGGTTTATGCATTGCCCAGGAGTCACTCATTGGAAGGGGTTAAGCGCATCTTTCGCTACTTGAGTGGTACTCGGCTACTTGGGTTGTTTTATCCCAAAGGGGGATCACTACCGCCAAATTTGCATGCTTATTCTGACTCAGATTGGGCTGGTTGCTATGACACTCGTGTCTCCACCAGTGGTTTTTGCTTCATGCTTGGTAGCTCATGTATATCTTGGTTGAGCAAGAAGGAGCCTACTGTGGCCACTTCCAGTTGTGAGGCTGAGTATAAGGAAGCTTTCATAGCGACTGTTGAGTGTGTGTGGCTCACACGCCTTATGGCTGATTTGGGTGTTGGCCAGTCTTCTGCCACTACCATCTTCACTTACAGTCAAAGCGCATTGGCAGTTGCGAGGAACCCTGTGTTCCATGCTCGCACTAAGCACATTGAGGTGCATTATCACTATGTCAGGGAGAGGTTCTCTACTGGGGGGATCTGCTTGGCATATGTGGCCACGCAGGAGAACATTGCAGACCTATTCACGAAGGCTCTGCCTAGGGAGAAGTTTGAAGCTTTCCGCAAAGCTTTGGGTTTACTTCCTTTTGTGGAGTGATTTCCACATAGCTTGGCACTTCCGTATACCTGAGTGCAAGCTCCTTGTTCACCGCATCACTCCCAGGGGGGATTTGTTGATATATTTAGGTAATGATGTGTGTGAACATACTAGGACCGCCGGGGCACTTTTTTCCCTCTTTAGGAGGTTTTTTCCCCTCGGCTTGTATATATGCCTATTGCCCTAATGGGCTACTTATCTTTGTACATTCTCTAGTAATACATTCAGTATTGTGTGTTGTGCTCCAAGCTTCTTCTTCTTCCTTGTGTTGTTCACGTGCTTTCGCAGACGTCTACTCCAATATATACATATATATATATATATATATATATATATATATATATATATATATATATATATATATATATATATATATAGATATATATATATATATATATATATATATATATATATATATATATATATATATATATATATATAGATATATATATATATATATATATATGTGTGTGTGTGTGTGTGTGTGTATGTGTGTGTACATACATATATATATCTATATCTTTATCTATAGATACATATATATACACACATACAAACATACATAGTTGTTATTGACAGGATTCTGACTTCTGGCTTCTAACGTCTAGCTGACTTCTGACGAGTCTGCCAAAATGTTTCTAACGTTTACAGGTATGGCTCCTTTTTTAACATAAATTTCAAAAGAATGTGTATATATGCTCATGAAATCATTAGAAAATAAATTATTCAACCATAAACAAAACATGATTCATGTATAGAATGATGAAAAACCCAAAAAGAGTACCTTTTAATAGAGAATATTCAATAGAATATAGTCATAAAATCCATATAGAGTAATAGATCATACTCATGAGTCAAGGTATATGACGTGTGATAAAACAAATAGTTCATAGGTAGATTATATATCATATGGCAAAATCATCAATCCTCGTGAGATGCAATCTCCGCATCTCCATCGTCATCATCATCCTCACCAACTTCATCCTCATCAACATCAACATCATCACCTCCCCATAGAATAAGTCTATCATCATCTCTTTCCTTATTAATCATGTCCAATGTGACTTCCATTTTATCAAAGCCTCTTTCTTTAAGTTTACTTGCAAGGCGCAAGTTTCATGAACATACACTAATTTTTCAGTGTTTTTTGGCAACAATCTATTCCTTTTTTTTGGTGTGTATCAAAGAAAAAGTGCTCCAATTTCTTTCACAAGGGGAAGCGAAACTCCCTTGTGAAAAAATGCAAAGTGCTAAATTTTGTAAATTAGGTGTGCGTGTGCTAAACATTTCCCACCAATTGACTTCATACTACATTCTTTTCTCATCTTTTGCAATGGGACGGCAAAATGTGTCTTCCATAGATTTGTACACATTCAATTCATCACATAAGATACTTTGCTTGTCAATATCATCATTTGTGCACCGCTCCATGAGATCCATCCATTTATCATTAACTTCCACATCGTTTTCTAGACATTTCTCTCTCCATATGGGATGAAGCATATATATTGCTTCATGTAATGGAGAATGCATCATGTTCCATCTTTCTATGCATAGATTCTTCACATCTTCAAGTCTAGAAGAGTCAATTCCTTCCATATTTCCAATCATGTCAACCATTCTATCCGTCATTTCATAAATTAAGCCCATTGTGCTCCGTTCTCTATCAGCGAAGAGTAAGATCTTTAAAATGGGAGCACAAATATGCACAATTTCCCTACAACTTCTCCAAAAAAATGAGCTCAAAATAATAGAACAAATTGTTCTTCCTTTTTGGTTCTAAATACTTTTTTCATAGTGTATTCAGTAGAAACAATCATGCCACGTAATCCATTGTACACTCTTTCATCAATCAAATTTAAGAGCATGATAAAACATATAACAAAACCTTGTTTGGATTGATTTCACTAATTCTTTCTTGCTGAATTTTCTATATATATAGCAAGAATGGTAGGCTTCATGGTAACAAAAGTGATAACCTTTACAATTGGAGTCAATATTGGATTCACCTATGGAGTCACAAATCTTGGAAGTAAGGACTCCTTACTTGTATCCTGAGCAAAAAAAAAAAACTACACAAGGCTTTACCTGCATCCGAACGTGCTTTGGACTCCCACGCCTTTTGTAAAGCTCCCTCATACCCTCTTTTTCTTTTGCTTGCATTCCTCAAGAGGTTTCACCTCATCCACATGCATGCATATAATCTTGATTATCATCTTCATATACGTGATTTTTACATTTGATGGCCATGGATCCATGCACAATTGAATCCTTAGTGGATTGCATATGTACATAAGACGCATCATCACTTTCATTACCCCCCTTTGCTTGCAAGTTCCTGCACACATCTTTAACTTCTTGGGAAGCATTATCACATCCACTAACACCATATCCTTTCATGTACACACTACAAGTCTAACAAATTTGATCGTGAGTGGGTACTTACAGGATTTTTAACATAGAGTGGGTTTCAGATCCCTTGGTCAATACATAAAACAGTACATCAAAAGATGCATAACTAGTGGATGCTGTAGGGGTGGTCCATCTCATAGGATGCCCCACATGCTGCATCTGTTGTTGGGAAATCTCATCAATATCCTCCTTGATAAGTACCCTTAATGGGCACCTTGCACAATGATCTAGGATGACCCGAATCTTGGATCAAATCGGAGTGAGGCCCTCTGTACTTGAGAGGATCTAGATTCTCATAGCTTGTCTGCATAGTCCAGTAATATGCCTCTAGTGTGCACTATCTGCACTAACTGTTGTCCATCTTGTCCATTCAACCACCAAGTTGTGGCTTCTCCAAAGAAATCTGTGACCACCTTCTGAATCTTTCTCTCTGATCACTTCATGGGGCAATCCATATAATGGGTGTCTATACATATATCTTTGCCTGATTATGGAAGCATTTCTGAAAAGGTGGAGAAGATGCACTCTATACAAAGCCATCTTTGTCCCGAGCTCATGTATAGCTTCGCAAAGGACTTCTAAGTTACAAGCAGAGGCATGCCTTTGACAAAGAGGTCATACCCCACCTTTCCTTACCGATACACAGATCTTTATTTTTTGCAAGGGGAAAAAGAAAACAGAGGCAAAAGAACCAAAAAAAAGAATCAGCTGTATACATTATTCTTTTAAGTTAGGAGCAGAAAATATTAGAGACATGACAATTTGCTTGATAAAAACATGTGAATATGCTTTCTGGAGAAGCATGTAGCCATAGGCTAGCCCAAAAAGGACTTATATAGTTGACACTTAAAATGTCTCAGATTCAAAAAAACATCAGAAAAGTAAAGATTCCATGCATGATTGCTTGGGCTACTTACATTCAATGATAAGAAATTGATTAAGTCAAGCCAAGCGATTCATATTTAAAATTCATGGAAGCATATCAATTTTCTCGATTGGATGTGAGATATTGTTAGCTTTCCCATTCCCTTTCTTTTCTTCACCAGTTTAAGCCTACCTGGCATTCGATATTTTCATGAACTTGATCCAGTAGATATCTGTGTAAGGTTCACAATCTTCTTCATCCATAAGCCTATACCTGTA
Organism: Ceratopteris richardii; assembly: GCA_020310875.1. Classification (NCBI taxonomy): domain Eukaryota; kingdom Viridiplantae; phylum Streptophyta; class Polypodiopsida; order Polypodiales; family Pteridaceae; genus Ceratopteris; species Ceratopteris richardii. The sequence continues at coordinate 64,529,133 of CM035419.1, forward strand.
AATCCTTTCATAATTTTAATTTAAGTTGCAAATTTCATGTCACCAGTAAACAGATCAAATGCAGAATTTTAGGACAATGACCCTCTTGGAATTCATGTTTGATCAAACTTAGCAAAAGATGTTCACATTGAGATTTCAAAGCCTAAGTTGAGTATCTCTGGAAATTATAGTACTGACACAACACCATAGTTGAAATGACTTTTAGAGGGAAACAGCATACATACATACATACATACATACATACATACATACATACATACATACATACATACATACATACATACATGCATGAATGCATACATATATGAACACAGACACACATACATAGATACATAGATACATTTTTAGAAACCAAGGTGGTAAGGTTTGTAAGGTGCGTAAGGTTCGGTATGCATTCGGTTTGAGGGAAGAACCTTACCTTGGGGGTAAGGTTCGTAAGGTTTGTCAATATAGATATTATATATATTTTATATATATATATATATATATATATATATATATGTGTGTGTGTGTGTGTGTGTGTGTGTGTGTGTGTGTGTGTGTGCGCGTGCGTGCGTGCGTGCATGTGTGTGTGTGTGTGTGTGTGTGTGTGTGTGTGTGTGTGTGTGTGTGTGTGTGTGTGTGTGTGTGTGTGTGTGTGTGTGTGTGGGGGGGGGGGGGGGGGGGGGATGTATGTATGTATGTGTGAGTGTATATCAATGTCCCATCATCCATGTTAATGCCTAATTAATAATAGCTCTAAGCTATGTAAATACTAAATATCCACATCAAACATTCTTCAAACTTCAAACTTCAAGATCCTCAATTCAAATATCACAAATTAAAGTTTTAGCTCCGTTTGAAAATGGAAATTCCACCAAACATTAAATAATGAATATGAAAGAGAGAAAATTTAATACACATTAGAATCAGATAAATATATCTTATGATCCATGAGATTATGAAAAAGCATACTTCTGTCATCAATGCATCAGACATCTATCATCAACTCAGAACTAAGAACAAAATATCATTCAAAATATCTGAAATAGTCAAAACCGTGAACTTTGAATAATCACAATGGACATGTCACATATGACAACAATCATAGTCCATATACTATCAACTAAGTAGTAAGGAGTCAAGGACTAATCATCAAAATTCATCCCCTCTAATGAAGAAGATGAAAAAGATGATGGATTATCTCCCCTAGTAGTGGCATTTCCATCATCATCATACTCTAGCTCTACAATGGGGATAGAATCGACTCCGTTGATGTAGTTGTATCATCATCTCCCTCAAGTGGATCTCCTCAATGTCGGCGGCGTAGTTTACGTCTCTTAGTATATACTGGTGGTGCACTCGTGAACGGAACATCAACCTGAGGTTGAGGCTAAGGCCCCAACCGACATGCAGGAGCACGTGTCACCCTTCGATTAATGCTCTATAGCTCTGTATGGAGCATACGATATATATCTTCCACCTCGTCTCTAATAATAGTAATCTCTTCCTCTTTCTCCATAGCATCCTTGAATATAGTAGGAGATATCTATATGACATATCCACAAAACAATATTATGGTATATATTGTACAATGTATGAAAGTGAGAGATACATTGAAATTTGAAAGTTTTTATACTTGTTTGCGACCATCTGTTTACTTTTCAAGTCATGAGCAAGTTTCAAATTGGCCTTGCGAAAGACTCATCTCTCTGATGGTTGTAAACTCAGCCTATTCCTTCGTTTCCCGCGAATAAGGGAATATACACTCCAATTGTGTTCACAAACACTAGAAGATGTATCCTATGGAAAGAATGTAAAAAATAATCAATCAATTAATATTCATGGTCCATGGATAATGGCATAATATTTGAAACTTAAATGTCAATGCCAAATGGATAGTGGACATGGAATCTATCATCTCAATGACAAATTTGAAAACATAGCACATACACATACCTGAGATAAAACTTGCAACGCAAAAGAAGCCATACATGGATGGCCATAACCGTAGTGTTTCCACCACTCCAATGGTTGGGATGTCACCTCTTTGTGCATGGATGTGCTACGTGCATATGCAATGCCAATGTTCCCCATGTAGCCTGTAAACTCTTGATCAAAACGTAATTGCTCATCCGGGGGAATACATTGCATATACTCATCTTTCATCTCTCAACGTGAAACCTCTATCCATAAAGACGGACTCCTGAAATATGGATACAAGAGTGTTACAAAGCCATGTAAGGGCCTAGACAAATGTTTCCACATATAATCCACTAGCCACAATATATCGCCCTTCCTGTCAGTGCAACACAAGGAAATTGTTGAACACTTGCTAGTGCTTATTGCTTCATGCATGAAACATGTTTAAAGGGCCAAAGCAAAATACAAAACCATAAATATAAATATAAACATAGCTATTCAGTATTAGAATGGGACATTGATACACATACCTCTCTCGGCACAGTGTCGTAGATCGTGCAATGACTTGTCTCATTTGCATGTAGAAGTGATAAACAAGAGTGTGGAACCTCCTTGTCCACTATCCTCAAAAGTATCTGGATGCTCCTCAATGCAGGCACAATGCATCCAATCTCTGTCCAAAAATCCTCATCGAGCACGTTCCTTTGCACATAGCATGCAATCTCTATCCGGGCATGTGGTAATCTTGTCCGTCTCCTATCTATAACAGTCACGCACAAAGCATCCATGACTTGTTGTAGTCTACATAATACTAGATACATGTAGGCAAAACGTGCCTCTACGAGAAGGATCATCTCTATGGTGTTATTTACTCGGGAAATAGATAGAGCTTGATGATTTTTTCGTATGAAGGTCACAAATATGTTTGGCGCCGTTCAATATAGGCTCAATCCATGGAAACTTGCCTATGTCTTCCATCAACAAATCAATGCAATGGGCTGCACATGGGGTCCACTCTATACTAGTGAATTTTTGTTGCAATAATTCTCCCATTCTCTTGCGATTCGACACATTATCTCTGATAACTTGTACCACATTTTGTGGACCAACATCACGTAGCACTTTTAATGTGCGGAAATATGGATTCCCCTTTGATATGAACACCTGCTTTACTGGCATCCATAGCATGAAGAAAATATGTACCTAAACAAGAAGAGACATGGATGTTGATTATATGGCGACCGCGTGTGTCACTCCATCCATCCAATATAATGGAACATCCATAAGTCATCCAACCTATTTTGATGGGCTCTAAAAGCACTTTGATCCGTTCTTTTTCTTCATCTAGCATGGTCGTACGTAATCTTTTATAGTCCACACCATACCACTCATCATAGCTTTCACCATTCTCCTCCATGCATCAATACGCACCACATTCAAAGAGAGATTGCACTCAAGAATGCATCTCTCTATCTGTATCTCTACAACTTTTTGGAGTTGCCCCTAGATTGTGGACGATACAAATGTAGTGTCGAGTCCATGTCTAAGACATTGTGAAGGTGGCATGGTGATGGACTCCCTTTCTACACTACGAGTGCGAGTAGCAGTAGCACTATAACACTCCATCATCTCGATATCCGCTGAAGCCGAATCATGACGACGTGCACTATGAGCATCTTCTGTCAAGGCATGCTCATGTCTTACGATTTGAGCAACCTCTGGAGGAACTTTGTCACATGCAGAAATACCCATTCCTGCTAACCCAGACACGTAACAAGTAAGCCATGTAGTAGTGGTAGTGAACGACTTAGTGCAATACTTGCATGTCCACTTAAGAGTGCCAGAGCCTGAGGTACTTTGACTATTAGCCAAAGAATGGCTAATGGTATGGACATCCCACATGGCATTCATGTTTCGAAGCATGCTGAATGATGATGCAACACTAGGGCTGATGTGAGACACGGTGATATATGGGCTTGAATATGCAAAGGTGAAATGATGTATGGGCTGGAATGTGCAAAACAATGTGATATATGAGCTAAAATATTCAAAGATGAAGGGCTGAATGTGTGGGCTGAATGGGCTGCCTTGAAACTCTCAAGCCTCAATGACACAAATGGCTATGAAACCTCTCATGAATGGTTATCAACCTCTCATGAATGGTTATCAACCTCTCACAAATGGTTTGCGCTTTGATTTCTCAAGCTTGAAGGCTATGAAAGGTTCAACTTCAGTCTTCAACTTAGAAGGTAGCACTTCCGATTCCCGAAAGGCTAGAATGCTGAAAATAGTCTTCCAATCAGTTGTTTGGGCAATGAGACTTCTAGCTATGGGGTCCACGTGCTCTCAACAAGCTGGTAAGTGGTTGGCTCAAGCTTCAAAGTTGGGAGTTCACTCTTGGGCGAGACTATGGAGGTATTTTACTCGCAGAATGAATCGCTAACGCAAGCAGCTGATGTCTCACTCTCACAATAGGGCACGATTTTCGTAAAAACTTCCAACCGGATATCAAGTTAAAGATGCCAAGCAAATCGTACAAATCGAATGCTAAGAACCTTAAAACAAATCGGATCTATTCGGTTTGCAAACTGAATCTACAAAGTTAAAAACAATGATTTTTATCATTCTTTTTGTGATAGAAGTACACATATACCAGAATGAATCCAGGAAAACCCTAGATTCACCCTCAAATGGAAGTGCAACTCTAAGCTCATGGTAGTCAACCAGAAGACTATATAGCATATCCCCTCCACTATGCATAGTATCGACTCAATACTATGACATCCCCACTAACGTCATCAATGCCCAATAGTGGGTAAAGAACACACGAATGAATACATGCTCACACACGCACTCCGCAACGCACACACCATGAGCATGAACTCACAAGAAGCTCTACAAACTGAGTTTCTATAACTTCCGGAAGTGATGGGCAAACTCAGCCATAATGAAGCCTACCACAAAACACAAACAAAAGATAGAAAGAATTATAGAAAAGCTTGACCATGGAGGACATTCACATATCTAACATGGACCCATGTTTTTGTTGTACCCCTCATTATCTTTTACTTCATGAGATCGTATATATATGAGAATGAATCCAGGCGAACCCCAAATTCACCTTCAAATGAAAGTGCAACTATAAGCTCATGGTAGTCAACCACAAGAGTATATACAAATCAGCTCCATTATACATAGTATCGACTCAATACTATGACATCCCCACTAACGTCATCAATGCCCAATAATGGGTATAGAATTAAAAATGAATACATGCTCACACATGCACCCCACGACACACACACACACCCCACAAGCATAACTCACAAGAAGCTCTGTGAACTGAGTTTCAAGAGATTGTATCTCCACATTTGTGTTGCCCCAGTTTATCAACCATCTCTCTTTATCCTTGTATGGACTAGAGTCCCTAGTATATTCACCACTTCTACCCATGCATGCATACACATAAACACACACACACACACATGCATACATACATACATACATACATTTTTTGAAAACAATGATTTTTATAATTCTTTTTGTGATACAAGTAGATGAAAATCTAATTGAAACAAGAAATGAGCTTCCATGTATAATACCCAGCTAGGGACTTGACCATGCATTGAAGGATCTAACATGGACCCATGTTGTTATTGTACCCCTCATTATCTTGTACTTCATGAGATTGTACCTCCACATTTGTGTTGCCCGAGTTTATCAAATGTCTCTTTATATCCTCGTATTGACTAGAGTCCCTAGTATATCCACCACTTCTACCCCACGCCCACTACAATACATACTTCTAGTTTTTTCAGCCTTTTGGTGTTTTTCAACATATAGAGATTGTACTGGATTCACCCATTGAAATGTTTTGATTTTACAAGTCATTTTCGCCCTTTAGAAGATGTCAATTTTGATCATGATAATGATGTATTTCTACATGTCACTTTCGTTCTATACTTGCTTTTGTCTGGTATGTTGATTACATGATTATAATGTATTTCCACACATCACTTTTATTCTGTACTTGCTTTTGTCTCTTTTGTTGATGGAAGAGGTTTACACCACTTATACAATTTTATGATCGTATGATCTGTCCCTTGGGTCATATTGGCCCGAGAACTGCATATGTCTTGTATTCAATATTGATGAGCATGGCTTTTCAAAGAGTATGTTGTATTATGATGAATAATTTTGTTGTGGTATTGCAATAGATTGGAATAGGATTATGCATGTTGAGTCCTCTTTATTTGTAGATTGAAGATCTTCTGCACTACATTGTTCCTTGGGAGATATCATCACCATATGAATCAACTTTTAGAAGCCTATATGACAGATTAACAGATTGTGTGTGTGATTTTTGGGCTGGAATTTTTTGAGAGGCTATTGTAGTCATGCATGATGCATATATGTTGAGTTGAACTTTGTCGTTTGAGCTTCTTATTCAACTCCGAGCTTGGTCTCACTAACTAATATCTATTAGTATTACAACACCATACCTCATGGAAAATGTGATTGTCTAGTATATATTTTGTTAGTGCCTGTTCAGCATATGTTTAAACAGCAAGCTGGACCATAGTTAATCAAGTATATATACTATCTGATTGAGTGAATTGCTGATTTGCCTCGACTCTCGAGACATGCAATGGTGTCTCTTTTTGCTGAGGGTTCGGGCTGTCAAGGGAGCACTAGATTGTGCCCTCTGACTAGATTGGACAAGATTTCAGATTTATACTTCTAATTACAAGACTAGAAGAGACAAGACTAGAACAAGGAGAAAGACAAGAATAGGAACTGAAGCTTTTAAAGGAAAGTAATAACTTAGAGATTGTGACTCCGTGAACTCCCAAGTTTGTTATCCACAAGACTAAGGATACGAAAGGCCAAGCTCTCCTTATATAGGTGTTGAAGGCGGTTATGAATTGATGATGTAATCGATGATGTCATCAACTCAAAATAGGACTTTCAAATGTGAGAATCAAGCAAGTAGATAATTAATCTTAGGGTTTTGGCATGTTCTAGATGCAATGGTGCTATTAGATTCTTCAAATTCTAAACCAATCATGAGATATAGGTATTAGGAAGTCACATGAAATCTAAGGTTCAAGATGGTTTCCTTTGTGTCCATGATACGGGGAGCAAGAATGCATACAAACAACATGTTGAAGGAGCAAAGGACCACAACACACTAATATCACTGTGTGTGGAATTACAAAGATAAGTATCTTGTAAAGGTTATGGGCATATATACAAGCTTGGGGGTAAAAATCTCCTAAAGAATAAAGAAAGTGCCCCAATCAAATTGCTTAGAAGGTATTTGCGCACATATAGTGAGCTTTAGGTGTGAAAGCTTCCCTATGCTCAGCCTCAAAACTATAAGTGGACATAGCAGGTTGCATCTTGCTCAACCAAGATATGCATGAGCTTCCAAGCACGAGATGAAAACAACTTTCAGGCACACATTGTACAAATATCATAGCAACCAGCCCAATCTGAGTTTTGGAAAGTCTTTCCCCTTTGGATTAAAAAACCCAAGCTTGTAGGTACCACTCAAAAATCAAAATATGTGCTTAACTAGTTGCAAATGCTTGACATCTTGGCTATGTATAAACCTACTCATTTGAGAGAAAACAAATTGAATGTTAGGTCGTGAATGCATACATAGAAATCAAACATCCCACAACTTATAGATAGGGAACAATATCAAATGTATCACCAACATCGTTGATATTCAAATTTCATAGTCGAAAAAATTGCACAAATTTTTCAAAATAAAAATTGTTTGAAGGAATTATTGTCTAGGAGGATTTTATGATTTTTTAATATATTCTTTTTGCTTAGGGAAAAGATTGGGGATATGCTCTTGAATATTGATGCTCAATTGCTTTCTTTTGTTCACAAAAGCCCTTGGGAGATGTTATGTCCAAAACCCAAAGGACATCAACAAGGGTGCTCATGATTAAAGTGTCTAACCAAGTGTGAAGTGTCCGATCGATGTGAATCGGGCCACCTCCTCAAATG
>CM035419.1:64544558-64679558 GCA_020310875.1 Ceratopteris richardii
TCTTTTATGCAATGAAATGTATGTAGTCACTATCCCATATGAATCATGGTTCATACCAAAGTTTGAACTTTAAGATGTCATACTCAAGTCTATTCAAAATGTTACCATACCATAGGCCCATAAAAGAGTCACAACTCACAACATTCATTGTGTTAGAACTTAGTCTATAAGATAGTAGATCAAGTTTTTTATGTTTTCTTAGCATTAAATAGGTAAAGGATTGCTAGATAAGTATTGTTTATATCTTCCTTTTCTTTTAATAAAAAAATACTTTCAACAAATATAAAACTTGTTTCTTAGTCACTTTGTACTAAATGTTTTAAAACCCATTTTAAAACTATGTTTTTAACACTTTCCTTGAACCAAGATTTGAAGATCATTTGTTAGGTCAAATGAGCTTTGTGCCTCGTACCAATCTTTGGCAAGAACTTTCCATAGATCCTAAGATATAATTGTTTTACATTTGGAAAGTCTACATTGGTAGATCCAATCCAAGATTTTCTTCTCCCACAATGGTAGGGTTTGGCACCTATGTTCTATCCAAAAGTCAAAGTATTTGAATTTCATTTATACACTTTTGAGTTATGGTCAAATCCTCACTTCATGTCTCCAAGCATGCTCTTGTTGCAGGTATAGAAGAGAAAGAAGTTTGGATTTGTCCTTCGATTTGAAGGACTCTAGAATTTCAAATGGAACTCAAAATTCTATTGAAGTAGCTAGGGAAATTGAGAGTTTAGAATCACTAAAGAAATCATTTTTGCATTGGTTTGATGGGTTGAAATGGTTGGCTAGTCAAATGCCATGACTTCTATGTCTATCGAAAGTTTAAGTATGAATAACTTGCAGATTTTCATTATTTTTAAGAACATGCCTCATATTCAAATTGAGCTTCCATTCTATTGCAGTTTGAAATTTTTCTTACAAGACAAGTTGATGATCTTCCCTTTGGAGAGAAAACAATCCTTTACATTTAGAAATTTTAAAAGTTCCTTTATACGATTATTTAACCATGCTTTTGTCTTGAAATGATTTGCAAGATGAGCATATGTGTGTTCCAGATACTTATTTTTCTTGTAGGAAAGGCATATGGTGGTTATTTACATTTTAGTATGCATAATCCATGCAAGATTGGAATCTCACATGAAATCTCTTATTTTGGTTCATTGATGTTTCATTACAAAGGCATCTTGGTTATGGGATAATCAAGCCCCATATTCATTTGTGTATGTACTATGATGTATATTTACTCACTAGATACGAAAGACTTCCTGATTTCACACATGCACATAGCATGCTATGTCGGCATTGGGTTGAAGAAGTCTCTCTTATATTGTCTAACTATTCTATGTTCTCTGTGGTGTTTACATGGGTATGCAAGTTGACTTGCATTATTGTTGACAAGAACGTGTTATTCTTAGTTTGACAAAGTATGCATGATTCAAGAAAGGTTATCCGCATAGAATGCGTTCTATGCATAGTGGATAATGCACATTACACTTGACAATCATATATGTGCAAATTGACTCATATTTTAATGACGTAAGTCGCATCATTTTAGCAACTCAAGTTGAGTTGATCTATGGTATAATAAAGATTTATACAACTTCGTTATAAATTCTTGGGAGCCATAGGAATGACTTGTACCCTTCCCTTTCCAGATATAAGGAAAGAAAATAACCTTTTCTACCACTTTATTACTGTTTTTGGTAGTACTTTACTGGTGTTTTGACAAAATTAGATTTTTGTTAAAAAGTCATTGACGATGACTTTAGTGATATTTGCTACAAAAAAGTTGGCACTTTCTTCTATCACTCCACCTAAAAGTGAGAGTAAGAGATCTAGTTCGCATTCATCATCATTTGCAAGAGCAAACAAGGCAAGTTCATAGGCTAAGTTTTCAAAATGAGAATGGTGTGGATATACAAAAAGTACAATTTGCATGCAAGATCTTGAAAAATGAGGAAATGAGCGATTGAGTAAGTGCGTACTTTGAGAAAATTATGATGTGCCCTACACAAGACATTTTGGTGATAAAATTTTAGGTGGATGAACATGATGAGTGATGGATAACCTAGCTCGACTAAAAATGAGCACACTTTTGTTCATCAGTGTTTGAGTGTCAAGCAAACTAAAATTATTTGCTCTCTTTTTGTCTTTGGAAGTGCCTGAGTATTGTCGAGAAACTATTTTTGTGTTAGTTCGCCAAGGACATGCAAATGCAATGAATCCATCTTAGTTGTGGTGGATGATGAGAGTCAATTACCTCACTCGAACAAGATAATTTTTTATCACACAAAAGACAATGGAAGTTCTATAAGTTTCTCCTTTGTTGGTTCTTCATGTTTTCAAATTGTATGGGTAAGCTCCATTTATAGTTCTGGATCATCAATTTCCTTGGTCCTTATGTGGAGCACATTGATTGGAATAGATTTCCACATTTTGCGTTCACTTTGACTCCATTAGTAGGCTTGATGAGTTCACAAGTTTGTTTCCCTTGAGATCGTTCATGGAGTGACTCAAGCATGTACGAGTTTCATATTTATATATTTTGTTGAACAAATCATGGTTTACTCAAATAACTATCAATCTTCCGAGAATTTTCCTAATATCCTCTTCGAGGTTTTATGGTCCTTGGAAGATACTTACAATTTTACATCATCGTTTATATATATTTTATAGGTTTGCAAGTCTTGGTCAATCATTACTTATTTAAATGCTAGTTGCATTAATGATACTTGATTTATGCATGGGATTTAAAAGTGACTTGTATCTTAGATAGCAAAGTTCTAACATATTGACATTTGCTATGATTCATACTTTTGGATGCAATTGTGAAATTTATCCAAAGCTTGTGAATGTTCTTACTCAAGTTGAGTGTGCAACATTGTCCTCATCACTATTATGTTAACAAGCTTTCAACTATAGATTCATTGAGACTAGAACATGCGGTCAATGTCACTTGTATCAACAAGTGGTCAAGGTCCAACCATAAGCATTCAAAGGTTATTCAAAAGCACTTATGATAAGCATCATAAGGGTCGACACCCCTTACATGGATTCTTGCAGTATGCTCAAGACAAGGACTACTTTTGCTTGCTCTTCGAGACTTCTAGGAATCATATGCTCACGCTCAAAAATATTTGTTTTCTCCTTTTGATCATTGAAGACAATGATGTTTAGAACGGGGGGAGAGCGTTATATTTTTATGCTCTCGATAACCTACCACTAGCATGATTGAGAAGGCCAAGGTCTTAAGCTTGAAAGATAGCGGTCTAAAGCTATGAGTCAATAAGTTCTTAGTTGCCTCCCTATCCATGATGAAAAGATGAATTTACATGCATATTTCTCTTTAGCAAGCTCATATGAAAGACTAGATGACTTTAGTTGTCCTCTACAAGTTGGAAATAGTAAGTCATCTTTCCTACCTTCGTAAGTATCATGAATGCATTACAATACTTAGGACATAAGGACTCATCTTCATGGTTTCAAATATAGTGAGAACTTTAAGTTAGACTTTCTCTCCTAACTCAGTGCTTAACTCTTCTTTGAGGATCAACATAGCCTCTAGCTTCTATCCTCAACTTTCCTAATGCTTTTCCTTCACAAGTTTTATATCTTCCGAAAAATTCTTTAGAGGTTTGACTCTTTCATTCTATGGTCCCAATGAATAGAGGGACATTGGATAAAACCCATACGCATAAATAGACTATGTCCAACGGAAGCATTCTTGGGTATATCACATGAAAACTTTATAAGAAAAAAGTACCCTTCGAGATACATAGTCTTTCCAATTCGCTTGCCTTTCATTCATATACAGTCATCGCATAACCTTTAAAGTCTAGACTTTGGTTAATTGTTTTTGTTTGCCTATTCATTTGAGGATGTTCGATCATAGTTATTTTCAGTTAGATACCTAAAGTTTTGATGACACATCTCCAAAAAATGCTATTGAATTTTCTTATTCCAATCAAGCATGATGTCTAAAGGTGGACCATAAAGGCGATACAAGTTCCTTATAATAAAGGCTAGCTAGCTAACTCTCAAGCCTTTACTGTAGTCCATGTTGAAATAAACTTGACCATGTTAATTAGCCTATCCGCAATTGCTTAGGCCCATTATGCGCCTTTGAGTTTTGGGTAATCCTACTATAAAATCCATAGAGAAACTCTATGATCTCCAATCAAGGATGTCCAAAAATCTCCAATCTTCAACCTTTCAACTTTATTGATCTAACATTTATTGCACTTAAGCACATAATCAAGGACATATTTATGAAGTTTAGAGTAGTAATATTGCCATTTAACAAGATGACTTGTCTTACTTACTCTTGAGTGCCCTATATGTCATGACATTCATATAAGATGTGATGTCTCATCTTGAAATCATTTGAAACATATACTTTATCATTGTGAAATAACCACTAAAATCATTCCCGTTAAATCCCTTATTGGCACTTGTTGATGCTCTATTCTCATCGAAAACCCATAATTTTTTATCTCCTTACTTTATGGTTTTCCATATGATTGAATATGTAAGATCCTCTTCATTTCCTCTATCCAGATATATCACCATGATATGAATGAAACTTATTGTGCATAGGCATTTTCCTAAATGATCAACCACTATATCCTTTTCTATACCTTCACTCATGATCAAACCCCTATTCTCAAGTACATAAATGAAGTCAGTGGGCAACTTTGGTACCATATTTCAACTTCAAGAGATTGGTGAGGATTGGAGTTATTTTCAACCTCCACAAGAAGATTTTACAACTACTTCACAAGGATGACTTGCAGAAGGTATCTCAATCTAAACCTCAACATCTCAGCTAAGTTTCAGCCAGTTTGAGTTTTCCAGCCTTCAGTGTAAACGAATTTTGTCGATATTTTCACAGACTTTGGCTTCTATTATTGGAGGGTAATTTCACTTACTTTTAGCTTCAGGATGATTTTGTCTCGATTTCAACCTCTACATTTGTGAGGAAATTTTACTTCAATCTCAACCTCTATTTTAGAGGATACTCAACCTCCGCTTGAAGGCTATTTTATGTGAAAACAAACTTACTGAAGTTCTGAACTGCTTTCTACACTGTTATAAGATAGCAAAACGTCAGATAAGAGAACGGAAGTTGGATTACTTGGATTCGTCAGAGACAGTGTAAACGCGAACGTTATTAGCAGCCGACATAGGCAGGAGATGCACGAAGAGGTGTTGCACAGACTACTCCGCTCGTGATCACTGACAGCAATCGGGAGAGCACGTGTATCGATCAACACCGTTATTTTTTTCACCATATATAAAGAAAAAATCAACGGTACAAGGAATTATATTGAGCAAATGTACAAGGAATTCTATGGAAGAAGAGCAAGTTTCTTACGTCATCCACCTACTCTTCCATTTATGCTTGAAACATTGAAATGAACAACATACATTGAGAAGCGTTACCTCAAACCGATGAATCATTAGTCTCCTTTGGAAGGAGGTTTAGGTTCAAGTTTTATTCGTTGCACTCAAGGAAGAGATAAAAAGAACATGTCTCATCGGTCAATTGTTTGGTCCTAAGCCCTTTCTTGAGTCCTTGCGACAATGGTTTCATAAGGAGTGATTTCCACGCAGCTTGATTGTCAGCAAGTGTGAGTTCTTGTCAGTTAATCACGTGCTCTTGATCTTCAAAAATGACAATATGGCCTTCCAAGCCTTGCAAATTGGCACCTGGTAGGTATGGAGAACTACCTTGTGCCTTTTTAAATGGTTTCCTGAATCCGCTCCAAATAAGTCAAAGTTGTTTCTCTCTTTGCTCTGGATTGAGCTCCCAAACCTACCCTTTTTTCCTATATGGATTCATAAGCGAAATCATATCGCCCATCAATCGCCCTCTGGCCTCTATTAATCTCATTGTCCTGATGACAACTTACAGCAAGAAATAGGGATTACAGAAGGGGTTCTTGGGTGGAAGTCATACAGATAATTGTAGACTGTATAATTTTCCATTACAACTAATAGACTACAGTCGAACATATCAATAATGTACTTGCAAACTTCACACAATTGACTTAACAATTCCGTGCATTTCGTTACTTCTTACAGTGTAAACTTTCAGTAATGCTACTTATGACTTTACTGGGTGCACAGGATCACTTGCAAACTAACTTCACCATAACGTTAACTTCACTTATCTCACCATACTACATTAACAAGTAACATAAAGAACAAAAAGAAACAGCATCACCGAATTGAAGAACAATGTCTATGTGCCCAGAATCTGTAGGCTTAACGAGTCACACCGACTTGTCACCTCTCTTCCTCTCTCGTCAAAAATGCTTGTTCCATTAATAGATACATTGAAAGGTTACAATGATTTGGTAAAGTGTTTACAAAAAAAAAATTATTGTCTCACCACACTGCCTAACATTAGCACGCCCGGTGGGACTGGTGAAAGATATTCCCATTACGCTACAAGGAGCAGTCTTCCCCATGACCTTTGTGGTATTAGATCTATCAGAAGACACTTATGATTTTCTTGTTTGGCACGCTCTTGCTTAAACAAGCCAAGGTTTTGCAAGATTGGTCTAAGAAAGAACTAGTGGTCAGATATAAACATCATGAACATCGGGTCCCCTTAGAGATGATGCAATCTCATGACATGCATGCACTCCCTGACATCGCCAAACCAGTTCACGTGTTGGATGGGTTGACAGACGATGAGGAAGATGACTTTTTGAAAGCCAATGGTGACTTATTATCTCTTGGGGTAGTTCACTTATAGCTTTTATTAGATCAACGGTCTCCTTCGACATGTGCGATGACTTGTGCACCACCGACCAAGCAAGTACCAGAGACAGGGGATGTGTTCGCTAACCGCATTACCGACTCTAATTTGGCTTGGCAAGATTCTGAAGATCATCAAAACCAACAATATATCACCGAGGACAAGTTGATTACTTACAACTCAAGCACGAAGGATAAGCCTCGACCAGTTAAGATTAGTGCCCTCTAAACCATTGTTGGTAATGATTCAATTGTTAAATTGATTGCTTTGTGTATAGTGCATCATTTCAAGTGATTCCACTTCGAATCATTAGCTTACTAAGTTAATTAGATACCTCTAAAAGGAGTTTTTCTAATTCATATTGTATTGGTAGCACTGAGCATAACAAGCAGCAGGTGTATGATAAAAAATAGAAGGTTTTCATTGATCCTTCTATTTGGAAGTAGTATGTTTTGATTCAATATTTTCTTACATCGTTTCCAAAGTACATAGGCACTTTGTATAGTGTCATTGGAAATCCAAGAGGGCCCACAACTCAACTCTGAAGCCACAAGGGGCTAGTACTAAGCAGGATTTGGCAATACCTACTCATTTCTTGGAGTGTCCATCCATCTATCCCAACAATTTAGTACAAAATCAAGCGGGCACTGGAAGGTTGGCCTGATGGGTACTGTTGTATGAACAACATTACTACTCTAAGAGAGACCACATTCTAAGTCTAATCAAACCCACAAGGGGTGAGAGATGCACGTATCCACCCAAACAACTATCCACCCATATATATACCTCAAGGCCAAGGGGGGAAATGTGAGGAGAGCTTGCCAAGTGTCCTATCCACATGGATTCTAATCCAAGGCCTTGTAACCTTGGAAATCACATGGCCTTCAAATGGATTCTTTAAAAGGACTTCTCCCAAGCTTGTACGTACAAGTCTCAAGGCTTGAGAGGCCTCCCTAAGGGTTAAATACCATACCCTTAGGAAATATCAATCCTAAGGGTCAAAACCCTTCAATTTGGGAGTAAACAGATCCAAATAACTCAAGGGTTCAAACCACACTCTTGGACATACTTTCCCAAGGGTTTCCCAATAGAATCCAAGGGTTCTCCAAGTGGTTTTGGATCCTCAAAACCCATGTCTTTGGTCACTTTGACCCATAGTTATACAACATTCTTCCCCCCTTTAACATTTTCATCCTCAAAAATGTGTGTAGGTATATTATGTGGAGTATTCCCCCGTGCCCCATGATCTTTTCTATAGATCATGGCTTTTCTCATCTCTCTGATTTGCTTCTTTATCAGAAGGAGATTCTATCTCATACTTGATATGAAAAGAAGGAAATCCACTTGTGGGGCTAATCCCTGCCCAAATCATTACTTAACTTTGCATGTGAAACACTAAATCAAATGCTAAGTATGGATGATAAGGGTGGATTAAAACATCCCTGCCTAATTCAATGTTTCCCTATGTCTGAAATCTGCATCCATAGTACAAACATATGAAGTAGGTGGATTGTAATAGTCTCCAACTAATTTGCTATGCAGGTCCATTTCTATGCACCACTCTGGTGTGGACCTAGCAAAATAGATGGATCTCTTACTAGTTCAAGGCTTTGAGAAGTCTCCTTAAATTGAGGTTGATCAAAACATCTAAATAAGATGTTTCTGACTATTTTCTACTTCTTAACCAACATCTACTGATCCTTTTTCCAAATACAGAACTACTATGTCCTATTGTACTTTAGAGTCAAGGTAGAATGTAGGAAAGAAGTGATTCCATTCTTTGGGCTTCCAACCTCAAAATGATTTTCCCAAGTTTTTCTCAAAAGCCTTGATTTGTTTGGAACTGTTAGAATCTATAAACGATTCCTAAGAGTTTTTCTTCAAACTCTTTTAAGAGAACTTTTTAGATTCTTCATCCATTGATCTTAAATCAATATTGGATGGATGAATGAATTTTCTTAAACTTAAGTGTCTTCTGAAATTGAAAGGGTTCTATACAAAACATCCATCTTTTGATGTTTAATTTGTTCATTCCATCTAGCTAATCCTGATCTAGTATGACTTTGAAGATTCCTTCCAAGTCAAATCCAAGGTCTGGAAAAGCGAGAAGGAAGAACCAAAACTCGATGTAACCGGTTCAACTTCTGAAACACTAAAATGATTTGGCTCAAAACTTTAAGGACTTAATGGTTTGAAGCAGTGTTTCTATCTTTATGAGATTGAATCTAAATTCTCAAGAAAATCCTTTGGGTAAAGGTTAAACTATCATCCATTTACCGAACTCTAGTGGTATAAAACATCGATGTCTCGAGCCATCGAATTTTGATGATTTCAACCTTACTCTCACACTATGATGCTTCAAATATCTTAAGAAGTTAGTCTTTTTCAATCTCTTAAGACTCCTATAGATTGGAATACCAAGTCTAATATAAATCTCTAACTTTAGGAGATTGATTATCTCATTGTACTATCAACAAGATGTTTTGGAGTAACTCAGTTTAACCCCAATTACATAGATAACAAAGTCAATCTTTTTTCAATATCTCTTGATACATCTTTATTCTAAAAGATGTTGACTCACTTAGTTGTATTTGTCAACTAAGTGTGTTATCCAAGATTGACTCAGTCATGTTGGAGTTAGACGTCTGCGGAAGCACGCGAACAGCACAAGGAAGAAGAAGAAGCTTGGAGCACAACACACAAGACTAAATGTATTACTAGAGAATGTACAAAGATAAGTAGCCCATTAGGGCAATAGGCGTATATACAAGCCGGGGGAAAAAAACCTCCTAAAGAGGGAAAAAAGTGCCCCGGCGGTCCTAGAGTGTTCACACACATCACTACCTAAATATATCAACAAATCCCCCCTGGGAGTGATACGGTGAACAAGGAGCTGGCACTCATGTATAAGGAAGTGCCGAGCTATGTGGAAATCACTCCACAAAAGGAAGTAAGCCCAAAGCTTTGCGGAAAGCTTCAAACTTCTCCCTAGGCAGAGCCTTCGTGAAAAGGTCTGCAATGTTCTCCTGCGTGGGCACATATGCCAAGCTGATCTCCCCAGCAGAGAACCTCTCCCTGACATAGTGATAATGCACCTCAATGTGCTTAGTGCGAGCATGGAACACAGGGTTCCTCGCAACTGCCAATGCGCTCTGACTATCAGTGAAGATGGTGGTGGCAGAAGACTGGCCAACACCCAAATCAGCCATAAGGCGTCTGAGCCACACACACTCAACAGTCGCTGTGAAAGCTGCCCTATACTCAGCCTCACAACTGGAAGTGGCCACAGTAGGCTGCTTCTTGCTCAACCAAGATATACATGAGCTACCAAGCATGAAGCAAAAACCACTGGTGGACACACGAGTGTCATAGCAACCAGCCCAATCTGAGTCAGAAAAAGCATGCAAATCTGGCGGTAGTGATCCCCCCTTGGGATAAAACAACCCAAGTAGCCGAGTACCACTCAAGTAGCGAAAGATGCGCTTAACCGCTTTCCAATGCGTGACTCTTGGGCAATGCATAAACCTGCTCATCTGTGAGATAGCAAATTGAATATCTGGCCGAGTAATGCATAAGTAAATCAAGCATCCAACAGCCTGCTGATAGAGAACAGCATCAAATGCATCTCCAGCATCATGAAGACTCAATCGTAAACCTGTCTCCATAGGAGTGGCAATAGGCTTACAGTCTTCAAGGCCAAAACGTTGCAATAATGTGTCAATATATTTCGTTTGACACAAAGCCATTCCACCATCAACTTGCATAAACTGAATGCCCAAATAGTAATGCAAATGCCCCAAATCAGACATCTCAAATGAGGCATGCAAATCAGCCTTGAAATCAGCAATATGCTTCTCAAGAGGACCAGTGAGCAGCATGTCGTCTACATAGACAACAATGATCAGAAGCACATCATTAGCACGCTTAACATATAAGGTGCTTTCAATTGGACTGTTCTCAAAACCATGTGCAATTAGATAGGCATGTATTTTCTCATACCAAGCACGTGGTGCTTGCTTTAAACCATATAACGCCTTCTTTAACCTGCACACCTGGTTTTCATGCCCTTTCTGCACAAAGCCACGGGGCTGAAAAACATACACTTCTTCATGCAAGTCACCATTCAGAAATGTTGTTTTAATGTCCAACTGATGTACATTCCAACCATGATGGGCTGCAAGTGCACAAATGCTCCGAACAGTAGTCATACGGCATGTAGGTGCAAAGGTCTCATCAAAATCAATGCCTCTTTCCTGCGCATAACCCTTTGCAACAAGCCTAGCCTTATACCTGTCAACTGTACCATCAGGTTTACGCTTCAGCTTGTATACCCACTTAGTGCCAATGGCCTTCTTGCCAGGAGGCAAGTCACATAAAGACCATGTACCATTCTTCATTATAGCATCATATTCAGATTGCATAGCAGCCATCCAATTTTCTGAATTTTGTGCTTCATCAAAAGAAACAGGCTCATTCTTATCACAGAGACTAGATGCAGCCATAGCATAGCAATATGATGCAAAGGAGGTACTATGAGAGCCTGAACGAGTACGATATGACAAAGGTGCATCTAATTTGCTGTCACGCAAAGTCTGCACCAGCCATTTTGGCATAGTTTTTGCCTGTTCAATATCAGCTCTCTCATCAACAAGTGCATCATGTAAATCTGCATCAGAAATGGAATGATCTGCATCATCATATGAAACCTGCAAAGGCTGAGAAGTTGCCTCATTAGGACCAGCGTTAGCCTGTCCACCTGTAAAAAGAGGCATCAAAGTATCATACATGTCTTTGGAGCTAACAGATGTCTCCTTAGTACATGAAAGCAATGGCTGAATAGCATCTTCCACAAAGACAACATCACGGCTAACCAGAATGTGTTTAGTCTGTGGATGATACAGACGATAGCCTTTACTTTCAGAACTGTACCCAACAAAAATACATTTTACTGCCTTATCATCCAATTTTCTGCGATGTTGTTCAGGCACTAATGCATATGCCAAACAACCAAAAACACGCAGATGAGCAACAGATGGCTTGCGGTCATGCCAAGCCTCATATGGAGTGATAGACTGCAACGCTTTGGTGGGACACCTGTTCAGTACATATGCTGCACACATGACAGCCTCAAGCCATAAACTATGTGGTAAAGCCTGACTTTTGACCATGCACCTCGCCATCTCCATGAGTGACCTGTTCTTTCGTTCAGCAACTCCATTCTGTTGAGGTGTATACGGCACTGTACACTGGTGTTTTATCCCACGTTCAGCCAGAAATGCATTAAAATCTGAAGACATATATTCCCCCCCTCGATCAGAACGGAGGGTGCCCATTTTACATGCTGACAGATTTTCAGCCAAAACCAAAAACTGTTTGAAGCACATGAACACTTCGGACTTTGCTTTGAGTGGATATACCCATGCATGCCTGGAAAAATCATCAATGAAAGTCACGAAGTAAAGGTAATTTCCAAAAGAGGGTGTCTGCATAGGACCACAGACATCACTATGTACAAGCTGCAATTTCTGCATAGCCCGAACTGAACCATCTTTTGGAAAGGAAGAACGCTGCATTTTGCCCAAAATACAGCCTTCACAAACATGTTTTCCAGGTGCCTCAAGTTTGGGCAAAGAGGACACCATTTCAGATTTCTGCAGGCGTAACAAACTAGCAAAATTCAGATGACCAAAGCGTGCATGCCAAAGCTTTGCATCTGACATAGCCTGAGAATCATGAACTGCACATGCCGAATCATTCACAGATCTTTCATAGTCTATGAGCTTATACAGCCCACGACATAAAATGCCAGAAGCAATAATCACATCGCCATTTGAGAGATCATGGACTGTACACCTGTCATCAACGAATTTCACAACCAAGCCAATCTTGGCTAATGCAGAAACTGATAACAGGTTCTTTTTGATCCCTGGCACAAATAAAGCATCTGACAAAGTGAAAGAACTACCATCAGCAGTAGTCAGAATGATCTTACCAACTCCCATAACAGGATAAGAGGAGTTATTGGCGCATGTGACAGTATTCCCTGTAGGGGCAGGCTTGAGTGAAGAGAAGAAACTGCGCTGCGAGGTAATATGTTTGGTCGCCCCACTGTCAAAGTACCAAACATCTGAGTCTACTGCAGACATGCACTGATCATGAGAAGATGGGTCAAAACTGCAGACAGTAGTAAACGCCCATTCTTCTTCCTGCACAAGATTTGCAGACTCTGTTTTTGGTGTAGAGGCCTCTGCAACAACCATTCCAGCCTCTTTCTTCTTTGCCTCTTTAGCAGCCAGTTTTGGACAGTTCTTTATAATATGATCATTTCCTTTACAGTACTTGCAGAACAATTTCTGCTTTTCTGATTTCTTCTCATCTTTATCCTGGTTCTTCGATTGTGCAGCATTTGCAGATTTCTGCTTACTAGTAGAAGAGCTCCATTTTCCTTTGCCCTTCTGACTAGCCAGGAAAGCTTGATCTACAACACGCATAATGGACCTGTTATGCCTGTACTGATCTTCCTGCAACAGAACAGAGACTAATTCCTCAAATGACAAGGCATTCGGATTGCCTTTCATCATCAATCGAAGAGTAGAGGCAAAACTCTGATATGAATCAGGAAGGCCATTCAGAACGGTCTGCACAAGTGAGCTATCTGGTATAACCTCATCAGCAGAAATCAATTGTTCCTTCAGGTCTTTGATCTTTGTAAGAAAACTGTCCATCGAATCACCTTCATTCATGTGCTCACTCTCCAACTGTTTTCGGAGGTAAGCAACACGAGCCTCATTCCTAGCCTGGTACAAAGTGGTAAGTGTATCCCAAGCATCCTTTGCTGTTCTGCAAGAGCAAATGTGAGGAATAATGGCACGTTTGACAGACAAAGCTATCAATGCATGTGCCTGGGCATCTCTGCCATCCCAACGAATCTGCTCTGCAGTAGGTGCAACAGAAACAGCAGCACGAACAGGAATCTGCGGAATATCATCTTCGACACCATCTTCATCAGCTCCAACACCTGTATTTGCAGTACCTGTCGTTACAGGTGTAACAGGACGTCTTTCAACACCCTGCACAATGTTCCACAATCCTTTTGCAACCAGTACATGTCGCATCATATAAGCCCATAATGGGTAGTTGGTACCATCCAACTTATCCTCAACAGCCAACATACGGAATACATCACTGCTTTCAGCCATGGCCGGTGACTAAAATACCTTGATGCAGAAAATTGACTGTGTCTCAAAAAGTTGAACAGAACTGCCCAGACGAGTTCTGCTAGACCTATAGCAGACTTCGAGACGCTTAAACTGGCGAACAGAAACTGGTATATACCTTTGGCACAAAAGGACGAAATAGCCTGCACAAGCACTGCGATAGTGCGTTCGGAGGCCGAAACGAGCTCAGATCGCGATTTCGGCACCACAAAGCGAAGATGTTTTGATCTCGGAAACACTCTGAGTATGCTCACCAAATTTTGTGCGAATCTGAGACTGCAAACGGAGGAGTGTCGACGGCGCCCTAGAAGAAGCAACGACCTGCTCTGATACCAATTGTTGGAGTTAGACGTCTGCGGAAGCACGCAAACAGCACAAGGAAGAAGAAGAAGCTTGGAGCACAACACACAAGACTGAATGTATTACTAGAGAATGTACAAAGATAAGTAGCCCATTAGGGCAATAGGCGTATATACAAGCCGGGGGAAAAAAACCTCCTAAAGAGGGAAAAAAGTGCCTCGGCGGTCCTAGAGTGTTCACACACATCACTACCTAAATATATCAACAAGTCAGACTTACCTTTCTTGAAAGGATCTTTCCAAGTTCTCTCTCTAGAAATCCATCTAGCATTTCTGATAAAGAACTACAAAATCCTTAAAGAGATTACACTAGTCTTACTGAAAATATTTATGAAGGTCTAGAAAGTGATTTTATTTCACGATCTTTGAACTTTCTTAGTTACTTGATATGGTCATATTCTTGACCAACCTATACTTCATTTTTATCTATGAAGTTTCAGTTTCCATTGGAATGGAGTTTCACTCCAACTCATGAGCCCAAGACTAAAAGATACCTATCATAACAAGGTCTAATGTCCCATACCATCATTCCTACATTAATGTGAATATAAAGGATAGTGTCCCATACCACTATACTTTATATCCAACACTGATGTGTGAATGATATTTATCTTAAAGTCTAGAAGCTTAATCTAACTATAGAGTACCCTTTACTCAAATTCCTTTTGAAGTCAAGGGATTACCTCTATGTTTCCATCTTGCTTGGGTTTCTAAGATTTTCAACATATGATCATTCTATGATCATGATTATTCCTAAACTCATATTGGAAGATCTAAACCTTTTGATGAAATATATATCCATCTTGATGGAATAAACATCAATCCTTTCTTTCTAAGGTTTTGAGTGCGATTCCAAGTGTCTTGAATCATATTCAAGATCTACTTAGTTCTTTTTTAATTAACTTGAAGTGATAAGAGATTAATCTTGCCTTTTAGATTCCTTTGTTTATCCAAAGCTTTCAAAAAGCTACCCTAGGGTTTTCTAGGAATCTCAGTTACTACTTAAGTCGAAGCATCTTCTAATGCTTCCGGATTTTCCTTGAAATCCCTTTAAGAATAGGTGAATACAAGTTTCACCTTCTCCAGACTTAAGTATCATTTATCAAAGTTGCATACTATGCACTTTGCATATTCTCTCCTTCGTACTTCCCCTTAGAGAAGTATAAGTTTTGGCATGCTTTATTCGAGCTTGTGGTTTACAACCGCCTTTCTTCAAAATCTTTAGTGATATTGTTGGGATCCCAATATTAGATTTAGCATGCCATGAAGTTGCTTTCTGAGCAACTCACTGTTTGCCAAACATCTTATATATAAAAAGATGTTCTTTTATCTCATCATCTATATTCTAAGTTTCTCTTTATGGAATTAATTGTACCAATTCTTTAATAAGTTTTGGTACTTTCTTCCCCCTTTGAAGAGTTTTCGTCCTCAAAAATTGTGAAATCTATGGCTTCATTTACCACTAGAGAGTCAATACTCTGACTCCTCCCAATATCGGACTATTCAACCCATCTAATACTTGATTAGAACCTGAAAGTTTTCTAGAAGAAATACATTTTAGTTTTGTTATCTTTTAAAAAATGTTTTAGAGGTAGCTAAGCGACCACCTATCCTAACTTGCTCATGAACTTCCTCTTGACTTTATGGGAATGCTCATGAGTTCTCATATTTTTCAATAATGCAATGCTCGTGCTTATCTGTGTTAGGAGAGGTGGCTTTAATTTTCAAAGCATAAGAGGTTTGAAGGTACTTATGAAATAAAAACTTTGTACCTATAGAACTTTGAATTCTTTCTATTAAGAACTGTTGCATCTGTTAAAGAAAACCTTACTTGATCTTCTTGAGATGCAAATCTATTTAGTGAAGCCTTCAATTAAATTGGAATTTTTTCCAAAAGGAGGGATCTTTCAATGATGCATTGAATACTTTTCGCCATTCATGTTGGTGAAAGTAATCTTTGCTCATAATTGGCTTCCATCATTTTGTTTGATGGTATCGACTTAATAGAGCTTTATCTCATGAAACTCTTGAAACCATTCTAGAGTGTCATCCTATCTAGGATATGGCATGAAGAACTCTTTTATAACCTTTTTCAATTAACTATTTCTAAGTATGTCTTATACTTAGGGTAGTATTGTAGGTTCTATGAAGTAGTGTAAGAAAATTCTCCAAAGAACTATTTTATGGAAATCATCTACCTAAGTCATCTCATTGAGAGGCTTGTCTTGGAACCATCTCTAAGTATATCTTATACTTAGAGTTAACATTTATTATGCTAGATTCTCTAGTGTATACATGACACTAAACTTATGCCATAATGAAAGAATTTCCCAAAAACTTTCTAAGTTACCAAAGAACTTTTTTTTTTTCGGTTACAAACTCTTTCATTTGTGTCAAGTAAACCTCTTTCCTAAGTCTTTGGCCTTATAGATTGGGCTTTTCATGGGTTTTATGGAACCTAAAAATCCATGAACAAGACTTGAAGCTTGAAACTCTTTCTATTTGTGTTAAGCTTTGTTGGCTTTTGGATCAAGCCAACATATAACAAGCATAAAGAAATAATGGTCTTTAGATCCCATATCATTAAACTTTTATGCTTTTGACTTCATGCCAAGAAGTTATTTCCTATCTTAAGCTTAACCTTAATCTCTCTCTTGTCCCATAAAAACCATACATATGGAATGTCATTTATTAATTTGCATACTTAGTGTATGCTAGAAACATATACATCTTTACTCGAAGATGCTTAGCATGCATAAGGTTCAAGATTGAACCCCTCTTTGAAGCATGCATGGAACTCTTATCCTGAGCTCCATTTTATTCAATGAGGCGCTCTTTGTTTGCATTCTTTTTTATGCCATGAATGATTCTAGTAATCTATAGCCTTAAGCATACTTAACATCGATGCCTTTCATGATCTTGTGCTCCCTTTTAGTGCACAAACATATGCTTCTCTATGATGCATCATCATGCTAATGCACATCATACGTTCTTAATACCCTTTCTTTGCATGTAAACTTGGACCTAATCATCAACAAAAGTCCTAAATCGTGCTTCAACTATGTATACATGCAAAGATATTGAAGAATAAGGCAAACAAACATTAAACATTAAAAAAAAAAAGTACTTAGCTTTATAAGAAGCTTCATCCTTCCTTCCATCTCATGGCCATTGCTTTTCTTTGTGATGCTCCATGCTCATATTCTTCACAAATTTTTCATTGAAACTTTGGAAAAGCTTCATTCGTTGACTCCTTCATTATGCGTGGAATCCTCTTTCCACCAGCCGTGGCAGGGCCGAAAACTCGCGATATCGGGAAGAACCTCTCCATTACAAAGATGAAATTGGACCGCTGATGGAACCTCTTTCACTTAGAGAAGAGAGCTAAGTGCTACAGGTCGACCAACTCTCATGGAGCACAGTTAGCTCTATTAGTCTTTGGGCAGCCTTTGACCTTCTTGTTGGGTGCCATGTGTGAGAGAGCCTCTTTCACTATGCATAGAAACAAAACTTATGAAGCCTTCCTCAAATCGCGTATGGCTGAGCAGTGAGAACTTATCCCACATTCGTGCAAATTCCCGTCTGAAACGCCTTTATATAAGGCTGAAGTCGAATGTATTCCTTCGAATGTGAGCAGCTCACGGGCGGGTGCTTGGACTCTGGGGTCTCACTCACGGACGGTTGGATTGGGAATAGCTTCTCCATGCGAGCAAAGCACTAGAACTTCTCGTTCTAACTTGCTCCCTAGATGAGGTTCACACGCAGTGGTCTATAACTACTTTTTTCAGAGGTGGAAAAGAGACTGCAGATCAAGAATTCAATGGAATCGACGTTCAATGAATGACGGGATAGTTCACGAAATTAATTGAGGTATCAAGTGGATACCACTGATGTATGAACAACATTACTACTCTAAGAGAGACCACATTCTAAGTCTAATCAAACCCACAAGGGGTGAGAGATGCACATATACACCCAACCAACTCCACCCATATATATACCTCAAGGCCAATGGGGGAAATGTGAGGAGAGCTTGCCAAGTGTCCTATCCACATGGATTCTAATCCAAGGCCTTCTAACCTTGGAAATCACATGGCCTTCACATGGATTCTTTAAAAGGACTTCTCCCAAGCTTGTACGTACAAGTCTCAAGGCTTGAGAGGCCTCCCTAAGGGTTAAATACCATACCCTTAGGAAATATCAATCTTAAGGGTCAAAACCCTTCAATTTGGGAGTAAATAAATCCAAATAACTCAAGGGTTCAAACCACACTCTTGGAGATACTTTCCCAAGGGTTTTCCAATAGAATCCAAGGGTTCTCCAAGTGGTTTTGGATCTTCAAAACCCATGTCTTTGGCCACTTTGACCCATAGTTATACAACAGGTACTCTTGTTACAAGAGTTTGACTTCAATATCATCTAGTGATTGGGTACTCATCATGTGCTTGTCAACTTTTTGTCCCAACTGGATTCAAGTGAAGCACCCGAGACCATAGACATGAACTCTCCAACCATTTATACAATCCAACTCAAACTTGTACCAACCAAATGGGATTTGACTACTACTTATTATGATAATATTTTCACTTTCTTGAAGACTAGTCTACCATTGGACTCTTTATCTCCGGTGGAACATCAAAAGATTGCCTTGTATAGTAAAATTTTTCGTATTATTCTTGATCAACTATATCACTATGACCTATCTGGAGCTTGGTTATGGTGTGTTCCTACTCACAAAGTCTAGTCTGTTTTGGCATTAGCCCATACTCACCCCACCAGGGACCATTTTGCGATAGATCTAACTTTAAAGAAAGTGTTTCAGAAAGATCTCTGGTGGCCCACAATGCACAAAGATATATGTCTTTATGTGTTTGCATGTGATCCCTAGGAGCGGAATGGCGAGCCTTTGTTCTCACAACATTTTCCTCTCCAACCAATTTTGCCTTTAGAACCTTTCCAAAAGTGGGGCTTGGATTTTGTTGGCCCGATTTCTCCTCTCGTTGTCTCTACCAACAACCGTTACATTTTGACCTATACTGATTATGCAACATGATTTTCCAAAGTGTGGGCTTTGACAAATGCCACTGCAAACTCAGTAGCCCAATGTTTAACACGAGATGTTTTTCCCCATTTTGGTCTACCATTGGAAACCATTTCTAATCGTGGTGTGCACTTCATTGATGACCTTATCAAAGCTTTGACCACTCATTTTCATATCCTCCATAAGTTTAGTAATTCTTATTATCCATGTGGCAACGGTCTCATTGAGAGTACCAACAAATCACTATTCACCATGTTGAAAAAGTTAATTCAGATTTCACCGAAGAGATGGGAACAGTTCCTACCCTCTATGTTATGGGCTTATCATATGACCCATAAAGTCACTATTAGATTTACCCCATTTAAATTGTCTTATGTTCTTGAAGCCATTGCACCTATGGAATTAGTTGTTCCCAGTTTACACCTTGCTATTGACCATAAACTTCTCCCTGAGAATCGATCTTCAATCGCCTAGATGCCATTTGCACTTTGGATGAAGATAGGTTTACCAATTTTCTCATGCAAGTTTACAAATTCGACAGGCTCATACCCATGACATATTCTTGAAAATTCTTATCTTTATGGTGGGACAATTGGTTCTGGTTTACAATTCAAAGGCTAATTGGACGATCAAAAAATTCAAGGTTTGTTGGTTTGGCCCTTATCACATTTCATCAATGGATCTAAATTACGATCATTTCATGTCCACATTGATTCGTAACGATTTTTTGGCATCTCCCTAATGCACCTGCCCTCAACTTTCCATCTTTGCACTCTCTTCCATGCATTCCATTCCATCATTGCCCAGTGTAATGGTTCATATTATGATCTGTTAGTGCTAGCGGCACTTAATGCGTTCCCTGTTTTCATACATGCATGCATCCTCAACCTCCATTGCTTTTTGCCTATATGTATCCACTTCTCTTTCGTTCTCACTTTTATGGTGTTCTACACTATTTGTGCACATATTCCCTAGCTTGTCCTCGCTCGTTGTCTATCACTACGTGCTAGCTTACTTTGCAAAGGAAACCTTGCCTCACCTTGCTGGTTTTAGGGACTCAATAGCCCCATATCTAGCCAAGTACTTTCAAGTGTGTGGGATCTTGCAATATGCCCAGCTTCCATGGGATTCTGTTCCCCCACACCCATATATCGAGACCCTAGTCTATGCCATAGCTGATTGCTCCACCTCCGCTTCCACCTGGCCTATCGCCACTCCCTGGCTCACCCCTGGCCCCCGTACAAGAGAGTAGTTCCAGTTCTAAAGCATAGATGTTGCACACGGAAGTAGTTAAGAAGTTATTGAAGACTTTACAAAATAAAATTAAGAGGATTTTTGAAGAAGCTTGTGTACTATATTTACAAGGCATAACCAATAGAGATTGTTTTAATTATGGTTCGAGTCCATTGTGAATGCCAGTGTTAGGTAGTGCATTGAGACAATAATTTTTTTTTAATTCTTTGATTTTTGGTGAAATGCTTTACCAAATCATTGTAACCTTTCAATGTATCTATTAATGGAATAAGAATTTTTGACGAGAGAGGAAGAGAGGTGATGAGTCCATGTGACTCGATCGGCCTGCAGATTCTCGATGTAGAGACATTGTTCTTCAATTCAGTGCATTATGTTTCTTTTTGTTCTTTATGTTAGTTGTTAATGTAATATGGTGAGATAAGTGAAGGTAATGTTATGATGAAGTCAGTTTGCAAGTGACTCTATACACCCAGTAAAGTCATAAGCGGTATTATTAAACCTTTGGGGTCTATGTATTTCGTGCATAGTTTGCGGTCCTATTGCTTTAGCTGTGGATAGGTTTGGTTCTTAAGAGATCGGATCTGGTGTCGGGAATATAGGATGCTCTTTAATTTCCCATTTCTGCACTCTTTGCAACATTCATGTGTGTTCTTTAAATCCTGGTTTGTAAATGGCTATCGTAGGTTGTAGAATATTTCCATATGAGTCTAAACTAAGGCTAGTTGTGGTTCTGTTCCGAAGATGATTACTCTTGTGCTTACTCTATCTTTTTTGTGCTTGTCATACTCTTGTGATTTCAGTGATGATTACTCCATCTTTTTTGCGGTTATCATATTCTTGTGCTTCCTTGCAATTACAACGTATGTGACCCAGCTCACCACAAAAGTAACATTTGACAAGCTCTCGTGGTACAAAGTTTGATGTTCCCATCTATGACCATGTTGGTTGTTGTAACAAACCTTACTGCATCCTTGGTTGATTGTACCTTTGATATTGTGTATTATGCATCTATGGTGGTACATAGGTATTGGATGATGCTTGTTCTTGAACGACTCCATTGATGGTTACCTGATTCTGGGCTTTAGCATTATACACACAATATGTTGTGTCATGATTGTGGATATTACAAATTGCACAGTGCACTTGGTTTAGCCCACAATTTGATCCAATATGTCCAGGATTCTTACATTTCACATAGAATACTTGTTTTTTGCTGAAGTCATGCCCTTGTCCTTTGAAATTCCAACCCATTCGAGGTCTTTAGCAAACCCTCTGACTTTATTTTCTAGTTGCAGGGCTTGGTCTACTATAGTATCTAGAGGCAATCCTCTAGTGCTTTGGATGATCATGATTTGTTTTAATTATGGAGTTAATCCATTTACAAACCATTGTGTGATTACATCATCCATTAACTTAGTTTCTATCGATAATTGCCGTAAATGCATCTGAAAAATTGTAGCATAATCCTGAACTGACTGATTGGTTTTTGCTTATTGTTCTACAGAAATTCAAAAATATGAGCAAGATTCTTCGTGGACCAAAATCTTTGTAAGAATTCATCCTTGATAGCTTCATACTCCGTGAAATGGTTTATATCATACTCTACAAGCCACTTCGTTGCTTTATTGACCAATGTTGTTTGAGAAAATCTAGCTTTGTCTCCATCATTCATCGTAAAATGTCTCATGCTTTCAAATATGTCAAAATTAACTTCAAATGCCCATATGTGAGCATGTGGATCATCCCTAGGGAATCCTCCAAACTTGGTATAAGTGACTCCCATCAGATAATATCTTCTGTGCTCATGGTTTTCCATTCTTTTAATGTTGGAACTACCACCTTAAGAGGAAGCTTTTTGGTACTTGATTTGGGTATTACTGGTGGTTCAAGTGATTCTTCATCTTGATTCTCTTCTTACCACTACTTTAATGTCTCAATTGCTTTAGATTTCTCTGATTGTCATATTCCAAACCACTTAGATAGATACTCTCCTACTCTTTCAATAGGTGTTATGTTTCCAAGAGGTTCCTCCCTCTAATTGTTGTTTGCCTTCACTTTCTAGTGTTTCTACTGATTAAGCATCGGAATATTGGTAAAATCTACCGACTCCATGGTTCTGTACTTTGTATGCCAAAAGCTCTCTAGTATCTAAAGTGTTCTTCGAAACTTTTTTCTTCAAATATTGGCCTCTGTTTTAACTTTGTTACTTTGTCAAAGATCCTTCATTCTTTACCCTCACTTTCCGGTTGATCTTTTGGGACTTTGTGATTGAAAGAGAATGTTTGGGACTTATCTATTTGATAAAGAAATTTTGCCATTATCTTCTGGGTAGGAAGTTTATTTTCGATTTAGATAATGCTGCTTTGGTGTATTTGGTACAAAATCAATTGGGCACTGAAAGATTGGCCCAATGGGTACTCTTGTTATAGAAATGTGGCTTCAATATCAGCCATTGGCTAGGTACTCATCCGTATTTCTTGTCCCGACTGGATTTCGATGAAGCATTTGAGACCATAGAAGTGAACTCTCAAACCATTTATACAATCCAACTTGAACCTGTACCAACCAAATGGGATATCTACTACTTATTATGATACTATTTTCACCTTCTTGAAGACTGCTCTACCATCAAACTCTTTATCTCTAGCCAAATGTTAAAAGCTTGACTTGTATAGTAAACATTTTTGTATTATTCTTGATCAGCTATATCACTATGACCTATTCAGAGCTTGGTTACAGTGCGTTCCTACTCATGTTGTCCAGTCTATTTTGTTATTAGCCCATACTCACCCCACTGGAGGCTATTTTGTGGCAGATTTGACTTTAAAAAAAGTCTTGCGAAGTGATCTTTGGTGGCTAACAATGCAAAAAGATGTATGTCTTTATGTGCGTGCATGTGATCCCTGCTAGCAGACTGGCTAGCCTCTGTTCTAGCAACATTTTCCTCTCCAACCAATTTTGTACTAAATACACCAAAGCAGCATGATCTACATGGAAAATAAATTTCCTACCCAAAAGATAATGGCAAAATTTCTTTATCGAATAGATAAGTCCCAAATATTCTCTTTCAGTCACAGAATAATTCTCTTTGGCCGAGGCAAGTCAACAATTAGCATAGTAGATTAGGTGGTACCATTTATAAGAAACTTTTGTTAAAACACTACCAATAGCTATGTCCGAGGCATCTACAAAAACATGGAATGGAAGTTCCTAGTTCAATGCTTGCATAATCGGAGCTTCGGTTAATAAGACTTTGAGATGATCAAAACTTGTCTAGCACTCTTCGGTTCACCAAAAATCCTTTTGCAAAACATTAACTAATTTATTTAAAGGAATAGTAAGGTGTGCTAACCACCATAAATGGAGTCCATGCCATTGGATTTGACCCAAAAAGCAAAGAACTTCTTTTGCTGATCGAGGAGTAGGCACATCGAGGATGGCTTTGACTTTATCAAGATTGACTTGAACTCCTGTTGACCTAAGTACCAACTTAGGGACTTGTGGAGAAAGAGACTATACCTCAATCCCCTTCAAGTGCATATAGTGGGGATTCACGCTTTAATTATCAATCCGATGAGTATACAAACCTAGCCGAGTGTATGAGGACATGCATTCAAGTGATGATCAATGCAAATGAACTACTTAAAGAGTGCAAATAAGGCAAAGACTAATCCAAACAAGCTTCAACTGTCAGTCATGGTGTCACGATACTTGGTGCAACAGCCATCAGTAAATTGGGCTTTTCTCTCAGCTCCGAACTCCAAATATAGCAAATAGTCGAAGCTCTCAAGAAGACACATCCAATGGTAGTGGTTTCACTTAATTCTGACACTCCTACTTCAATTTATGAGCAAAATACTGAGTCACGGGAGAACCTTCCTACAGTTCAGCACTTCCTACACTTCGCACACACCTTAACTACAGCAAACAAACACTTTCATGGATCACTTCCTAACACTCTTTCCAAGCAATACACATGCACACAAGCTCACCAAGAAGAGATACAGAGGGAAGAAGACACAAATTCGAATTTCTGTGCTCTTGATTATCACAATGGCAAAAAGTCTTTACAAAGAGTCACAAATTGACTTATATACTTGTGCCCTAAAAATGGTCCTTTCACACAGGAGACCGGCACTTTATTCACTAAAAGACTAATTTCCTACTATTTTACATGGGTAAGTTTCTAATCTTCTGAGGGGATGCATCTAGAGGACTCCTCTAGTGCATTTACAATGGAAAATATATACAAGAATGGTTATAATACAAAAATTGGGTGTCCAAATCGGAAAAAATTTTGGGGCCCGTCTTTTTCTCTGCTTTGTGCTCTCTTTAGCTCTGCAACACTTTCCCCCTCTTTGTCGTTGTCGTCCCTTGACAGGCTTTACTTCTTGTCTTCAGTTTGTTGTCCGCACGCAACCCTTGCTCAGTTTTGCCTGTTTGTAAAACAGGTCTTCAGTTTTGACGGCCTCTTCTTAATTCTTGTTTTACATCCTCTGGGCCTGATACATTTGTCTTGCTTGATAAGTCGGGTTGCCCCGTACGCCACCAGTGGAAGGTATGAGGATGTGGTGCTATAGTCTTCGATCTGGACCTGCCAAAGATCAAGAGGTTGAAGCACCCTTTTGGGCTGCGTACTTTCCTTGGTGTGTGCGCCCCTGTGGGGCTCTGTGCAAAGATGGGTGTTGCGCCCCTGCGGGGCTTCTTGCAGAGATATATCTTCAGATATTCCTTTTTAGTGAAGCTTCTTTCGTTGTCTTCTTCTTTTCTTTCGACGAGCATATGTTCTTTATATTTTCTGCTCTGTTTCATTAAGCAAATTGGCTTCACGTATCATTAATTGTTTCCATTGTTCTGCCTTTACACCGTCATTGGGTGGCTGTCTGTGATCTGCGAAGAAGCTAAGTTCGTATGCCACTAATCTGGCATTCAAATTAGAGGACATCTTCAAAAAGACTTCTGAATCAATTTCAAAAAATCCAGTAAAGAACGCTTCTTCAAAAGTTTGCATATATATACTTGGCAAGAACATCAATCTGGAATAATAAGCCATTATTGTGGGTCGGCCAGGCATAACAGATAGGT
Organism: Ceratopteris richardii; assembly: GCA_020310875.1. Lineage (NCBI taxonomy): Eukaryota > Viridiplantae > Streptophyta > Polypodiopsida > Polypodiales > Pteridaceae > Ceratopteris > Ceratopteris richardii. Next base: position 64,570,284 of record CM035419.1, read on the forward strand.
CAAAAATGAGGATCTCTGTGCCTTGATTAATACCAATGAAATTCAAAAATGTGTAGGCCGCATGCTTGAAGACCTTCAATACTGTAAGTATCATACTGAGTATTTTATTTGTCATTTTGACAGTTAGGTCGAGTACTGTCGCATAATTTTGCAGCCAAAATTCGATGGTTTTGACCATATAATATTCCGTTGGCAAGTAATTATGTGGCGGGCTTGGAAGCAGAGGGTAATTCAGCCACTGTTAATTTATAGCACCATTTCTTTGTAGGTCCAAAAATTCTCTAGTATCCCTTCGGCGTGGTATAGGACAAAATGAAGGGTTTACCTGTAAGAAATATGGTGCTGCTTGCCAATGCACCCGTAGTGTGGGATGTTTCTCCAAAAGCTTTCTTCGCCAAATAGGTTGTGCAGCTTCAAATTCTTCTTGACTGTATGCGAATGTGTCATGTTTAAAATTTAGCTGCTCATCTGGACTTTTCTTTGTAATTTTCTTTATATATTGTCTTGTTTTCTCTTTCAATAATCAGTACGGAATGTTGAAAGGCTTGATGATCTTTTCCAAGTTTTTACCTTTGATCTTGGCCTCCTTCATTACTTTGATTACTTCATTTTCAAAATTTTCCGTCAATCGGGACACCACTAGTGCCCGTTCCTTCTGACTTATTTCTGCAGTGTATGGCATTGGATGATCATCATGTATGTCCGCCATCTGCTCATGTATTGGAGAATTATAGATCAGGGGAGATAGAGGACGTACCTCTACCTCGTCAGTAGGATTTTCCTTAGCTGGCACTACTGGTGTCCCGATCATTGCGTTCTGGTTGATGTGGATTTCTAATTGCTCTATACGTTCAGTCTTCTCTTTATTTTCTTGCATGGCTGCTCTGAGCGCTTCCTTTGTTGCAAGCAATTCATTACCAATTTCAGCAACATGATCCATGTTTTCACTGTAGCTTGCTGCAAGTTTCCCATGTGCTGTATTCAACTGCTTTTTTAGTTCATTTATTTCTTGACTGTACTTCTGTTCCGATTCGTCTCTCACTTCTCGCTCTTGTCTCAGCAAATCTGCGTATTGTGCTACCTGATCTCTTAATTCTTTTTCGTTAGTTTCGGATGTCTCCTGTTGTTCAATAGGTTGATCATATAATAATGATTTCATCAATTCCTTATTCCTGCTTTGTAAAGTGTCATTCTCTTCCATGTACAACTTTAGCTGTGTCTCAAGTAGAGTGCTTCTAGCCTTCATTCTTTCTTTGTCAGCCTCGCTTGCATCATGTAATCTTTGTAAATCCTCGAGCTGTGCTTGTAGTTGGTGATGCTGAGTGATTAATGTGTCATATTGCATTTTGACTTCGAGCAATTCCGTGTTTTTGACTGCTATTTCCTTTTGGGCCTGGATTAATTGCGATGACAATTGTGAAGGTCTTCGGTGTGCCGAACAAGAGGAGGAAGGAGGAGGTGGAGGGAGAGAGAAGGAGGAGAGACGCGCGGACATGCGTGGGAGCCTCAAAACCCACATAATGATCTCTCTTGAGGCAATGCTCTATATATGATGTATATATATGAATATGGGGTAAGGTCACATGACCCTTACATCCCCAACAATCTCCCACTTAAGGGTCAATGTGACCATAAGTGGTAACATATACAAAGAATGATGTAGGACTATACAGTAATGTATAGGAAGAGTCCGGATCTCAACCCATACGGATCAGCCTACACCAACTGCCTCGAACAAGGTGTATCCATGCACCTCAAACTGCTCTAGACTCATATCGATAAGAGTCGAGCGCACATATGACTGATGCAAGAACTGATGAAGTTCCTGCAAAGCTCCCACTTGCTCTATGCCTATTTCAATCATCAAACGACTGAAAACTCCAAGTGCAAATGCTCCAATAGCAACTCCAATGTCTGGTCTCGAGCATAACAACTCGTACATCAGACTCCCGAATGCTGACGAAACATGTGCTATCCTGGCTAACCTAAGTATGTCGGCCATGCCTATATCCAAGGCATCCAAAGCACTATCATCAAGACCAATATGTCCTGACATATCTGTGTCAACATCTGGCATGAGCGAATCCAAGAATGACTGCATAACTGCTGACTCCTCAACATCTAAATCAGCCATCCTATCAACCAAGGATGTGTCTAGCTGTGCATCCTGAGAGCTAATATGCTCTGGTATACGCTGTGTACCATGAGAGCAATCCTTCTCTACCACACCAAGTGTATCATCATGCTCCGCATGAGCTAACTGCACAACATCAACACCAAGGTCAAACTGATGATCTAACTCTAACTGAGTATCATCACAATGCTCTACATGAGCATCCATATAATGCTCTAAAGCATCCAACTGATCATCCGAAGTGTGCTCTACATGTGCATCCATCTGAGCATCTGAATCCTGCCATACATGTGCATCATGAATGTCAATAGACCTATATGTAGGTAGACAAAATGAGACATGACGAGTCTCACATCGCACATAAGGCTGAACTCCCACTGAAACGAGACTATCTCTCACATGAAGTACGTGCAGTGGATACCTGTGCCCAATCCTAGCACCTCTGACAAGCATAAGCTGTCCCAACTGCAACTGAAAATGATGCTCACCAAGGAATGCATAACACCTGCTCTCCTGTAACTGGCTAATTGAAATCAAGCTCATAGGGAATGAAGGAACATAGCGTACATGTCTAAGTATAAGTGATGCTCCACTAGGTAGCATAAGGCATACATCTCCTGCACCCTCAATGTCATATGTCATACCATCAGGCATGTGCACACATCCACGACTCTCACCTGAGAATCGACAAAACCACTCACGATGTGGAGTAACATGAAAGCTGGCTAATGCATCAAGCAACCAAGCCATATGTGTGCTATCCAATGAACAAGAGGAATCATGAGATGAATCGTAGGAGAAAGTAATATCACCATCACTAGCATAATCAACTGCCATAGACTCTCCTGAAACCAGTACCTGACCTGCATCACGTGCATATCTCTGACATCGTCGTCGCATCCGCCTGAAGCAACGTCGTCGAATATGGCCCTCATGACCACAGTGCCAACATCGAAGTCGTCGATGTGATCTATGTCTCACATGAGTCAATGGACTCACACACATATCATGTAGTCTCTGCCATAATGCACTACTCGTCTCCTCATACATAATAGACTCATATATAGAATCCACAAGCTGTAATCGGATAGTGGAGCTGGCCAATGCATCCATATCCATCCATACATGATCGGGCATGTCACGAGGCCTCTGTGCATCTCTATGCACATACATGTGTAACCCTGCACGAACCAATGTATGCCACATCTGAGCTTTCCATCTCGGATAAGTCAGTGCCATCAAATCGAGAAGACACCATGCTGGCAATCCAATAGACTAGCAATATAACAAGAGACTAGAAACAATACTCTATCCTGAATAGGATCACACCTTCATATCCATATGCATAAGTCATATCATAAATGTCTCGATGGAGAAGGAACTATGTGAACCACCTGTCACATAACCATGCATCTAGCATGCATATAAAACCATGAGCATAAGCCTGCTCACCAAGTCTCCAAAGTGACCAAGTAGATGTGAAAGAATCCTGGGAAAAATTCGACAGAGTATCCCCTGAAAACTGAGCAATCAAACAAGATAACCAATCACCAAAGAACAATGAATAATCTGTCACCACCTGTCACTGATATAAATCAAGAAGATAATGGCAACTACATGTGCCAAAAAACTAATGGCAATACACGCCAATACAATGGCAATAGAACTCCCACTCAAGAATAAATCCTGCAAGATGGTCCAACCTGTCACAAACAACCTGTGACCAAGTCCAAGTGAATGGAGATAGTCAATGATCCAAAGCTATCGCAAAAGCTTCAAGATCCACAAGAGCTCCTTTCTAGCATAAAAGCCGATGAAATTTCGGCAGCATCTCCTCTGTAAAATGGACTCTAGAACCAAAATAACCATGTGGGAATCACCATCCACATGTGCCAAGAATCACACTGGCAAATATATATCAATCAATGACCAAATGCTAATAATGGTGACAAATAAACGTGTAACTGAGGCTCCAATCTGGATCCTGTACCTGCAAAGAAAACGAAGATACAAGTACCAACCAAGATCCACAATCAACTCTCAAAGAATTGTGTGCAACCGATAACTAAATCCATAACCAAGTGGCATAAGCAAGCTATAGACCACAATGCCACTATACATCCATGATCAAACTCATGATGACCTAAACCTCAAAAAGAGTATACCACAATGTCATCTTACATGCCAAACGCGTGACAAGATCATGCTCTACTCTCATATGGAGGAGCTACCACAATGATCATACATGTACAATTCCTTGAAGCTCTGAAAATAAGAGCTTGCACACCAAAAATTCTCTCTCGAAGAAGTTCCAAAGCAAATTCAACCTCCAAGTGCAATTAGGGTTGTTTGGATAAAACTATACTGCTCTGTGTTTTGCTGTTTCAGAGGTGATAACCTCTGAATCTGAACTTTTTCTCTTCAGTAAACTTCAAGATCTAACTCTTGGCTACGTAACGACATAAAGAACACCTCAATCGGAGGTGCGTAGCTCAAGATATGTTCAAAACAAGCACCTGCTGTCAATTTCACTTTCACTTGCAACAGTACTGCTCTGTATTCTGAACTTTCGGCAATCTAAAACTCAGAATCTGTATCTGAGTTCTTCTACAAAGTTGTAGCTTATTTTCCAAGCTACGAGCAGCAAGTTAAATCATCGCATTCCGATTTGTAGAACTCAAGTTATGACAAAAAAACCGACTTGCTGTCCTACTCAATGTAGATTCGCCTTCTACAATACTCTGCGTTTTTCGAATTTTCGACACTTCAGAAGTCCGAACCAGATTCTGCGCCCTTCTGTGAAGTTGTAGCTCTCTGTGTTAGCCACGCACAGAACTTTAGAACGCATCAATCCGAGCTTCGTAGCTCAAGTTATGACCGAAATACTGAACAGCTGTCAAGAGATGCCGACCTGCACTTCTACCTCTTCTCACCTAAGCTTCCATTGAAGCTTCTTGCACACCAGCCTTCAACATGCTCTGATACCAATGAAGGTCTTCGGTGTGCCGAACAAGAGGAGGAAGGAGGAGGTGGAGGGAGAGAGAAGAGAGGAGAGACGCACGGACATGCGTGGGAGCCTCGAAACCCACATAATGATCTCTCTTGAGGCAATGCTCTATATATGATGTATATATATGAATATGGGGTAAGGTCACATGACCCTTACATCCCCAACAAATTGTTCGCTCATTATTTGGAAGTGATTTTTTTCTCTCATGGCCTTATCATAATCTGCATCTATGTCCATCATCTGTTGTTGTGTATCCATAGCCGTCTGAATCATTTGCTTGACTACAGGATTCAGCTGAGTGACATCCACATTGAGCCATGTGGTTGGTATACTAGGTTCCTTGCCTGTTGTGACGTCTTTTCCCTGTGCCACATGTAGCGTAGTGTCATGGGGCTGCCTAATCTGAAGCTGGATCCTTGGCTCAGCCACCATGTGTTCAATGTTTCCTTGAGGTGTATCATCTGGTACCTCAGTCACTATCTGTTCTTTGTTTTGTAATAGCTCCGAATCCGCATTCACTGGAGTTTGTATTTTCTCTTTGATAGGTGGTTTTGCATATGTAACAGTTGTTGGAGCTTCTTTGATGCTGATTTTTGTAGTATCATTCAATTGAATGACATGCTCAGGTTCATTAGAATCTTCTATGTTCTTTTCCTTTTCTTTGTGGTTGTCTGGCGTCACTTCGGTTTGATTGGTCTTTGTCCATTCTTCTTCGTGAGTTTCCGTCCTTATGTCAGTGTCTAGGGTGTCTTTTTCATGACTGGATTCTGTATTGGAACTAGAATCATCTAGGCCCAGTTCTTTGTGTCTCCCAGGTTGTTTTGGGGTCTTTTCCTTACTCCGTTTTTGTTTCTCTTGACTTGCTTGTCTATAATGATGACCTTGGACATTCAGGTTTACCTGCCCTTGCATGTACTGATGTGTCTCTTCTAGGGCAGCAGAGAGATCTCTCTTTGTAATAGGCATTTGGGCCCTCGTAATCTTTGGAAGAATGTGTGTCCGCTTTGATTGGGGTGTAGCTTGGGCTTCTTCCTCTCTTAGACGCTTTGTACCCCTCATGGTTCCTGCTTCTTCAACAACAACAACTGCTTTCTTTTTCTTTGGGACCGTAGCGGATTTTGCATATTTGGCTAGCCCTTCTGAGGTTGGCATCTCACGTAAGCAGTTTTTCATCTCAAGAGCTTCATATATAAGTAATGTCAAAGCTGAACTCCCATTTAGAAATTTCTTTTGACTCCACTTCTTCTGGGCTTCAAATAATCTTTCTTGGACATAGCCTGTCATATTTACTTTATTTCCAACTTGTCTCATTGCATGCGAGAGTAGTTGTACGAAAATCTTTTGTGGTGCAGTATATCTGTGCATACTTGGGAAACAAAAATGTTGGTGCACCAGGCGGACAACATCTTCAATATCAGTCCTGTTGATATCCAAAAAGGACCTCTTTTTAGGATCATGACATTCCTCTTTGACGTGAGTGATCCCTTCTTGATTCCATCTGAAGGCTTTGTTGATTAGTTCATGTGTGAATTGAATGGTTTTCCATGTTCCTACTTTATCCAATACTCGTGCTTCTGGAACTGATATCTTTGTTGCTGCAGGCTGCAGTGTATTCATTACTTGTGTACACCTTTGAAAATCTGGTAGATAAATCGGCAATTTGAGAAATGCCTCTAGACCTGCCTGTTTCCATACATCCTCGATATGCGGTAATCCTTGTATTATAGTTTTGAAGTCTTGTGACATGATAGGGAAATAGTGATCCCTATCCATGATCTTGATAGTGGCCATAAAAATGAGGTCTGACACTGGTTGGTCATCCAGAAACCAATGGCCTCTTGCTTTTGTTATGGATTCGAGTGGAAGAAGCTGGACCTCTTCCTCTTGCGTAGCTTCGGAATTAGTAGATGCCATCTGCACTCAATATAGAGTATGAATTAGTGGCCATATACTATCAGAAATCCTCCTTTATTTGTTTGTCATAAGCTTGACATTGCTCCGAGTGAATGATGTCGTCCCTTTCCCGTGGGTGTGAGAAAGGTAATACCTGGATTGTTCCAAAATTTTTATAGATTTTTATGTTTTCATCTGAAAAGAAAAACAGAAAGGTTAGATCATAGCCGAAGCGGTTATTATTTTTTGAGTGATTTTCTTAATGTATGTACAAGTGCTCTCCTGTTTCCCAAGAGGAAAATGTGCTCGACTATCCTGAAATAGAAGAAAGATGTGCCGAATGCTTGGCCTTGTAATGTGGCCCTATCATGCATACTTTGGGTCTTAATAACTCCAAATGTGTGCAACTGGAAGTAGTTTGATGATGCATGCAGTTTGTTTTGTCTTTCGGCATCCAAATCTGCTTCATTCTGTTGGGATGTAGTGTATTCTGCACATTCCTGATGAATGTGGTTCTTCTCCTGTTGTACGTCTGCTCTATCTGCTTTGTGAATCTCGGATTGGCTTGTGTTGCAACTGCAGACTCCTTCTCTTTCCTGTAGCTATTCTTCTTTGGCTGTTTTTCCCATAGACCATATTGGTATTTGTTCTCCTTGTGCAATGGTTCATAGTTTCGGTTTAGCGTCTTTGGAGCACATGATTTTGGAATCCATATTTGCGCTCGATCTGGTTGGGCGTCTACTACTTTCTTTGGAATCCATATCCTAGCACTTCGTTGTTGACTTTGGTGCTCAAAATGATTTGCTTTCTTATTTGATTGGTTGCTCTGATGTCGAAGATGTTCCTGTTGTTGAAGATATGCATCCCTTTGATCCTTTCTTATCCAGGCTCGTTTAGTGTACGGAATAGGGTATATTCTAATAGGTACAGACTTTGAATTACTCAGAGGACTAGTCTCTCTTGTGCATGGTGCTTCACTGAGGTTGGTTTCAGATTGATTGACACTCTTGTGACTTGCTAGACTAGAAGATGGAATGCAAGCAGAATTCAATGTGTCCTCACATGAAGTACTTGAGGAAGGGGTTTCTATCATGTTAGTGAACAGACTTTCATGACTGTGTTCATTAGAGTGAATTTTTGGCTCTATGCTTGCAACTTTTATTGGTCGTTTGTCTAGCAAACTGAATACTTCACGATGTCCTATCCTGGCTGAGATGTATCCTAAAGCCAATTGAATGGTCACCTCATATTCGTAAATCCAGTCTTGACCTAACACTACATCTTCGAGTAAATCCTGATCATGACACACTAATAGCTTTTGTTCCATAGTGTTGTTGCCAAGATGCAAAGGTAAGGTGATTTCACCTATACATTGAGTAATTGTTCCTCCTATTCCTATCAACTGTGCCATCGATGGACGTAACTCCTCTTTGAGTTTCTGAGTCAAAGAAATCTTGATACAACTTATTGCAGCTCCTGTGTCAATGAGAGCATCCACTAAGTGGTACTCCGTTTTACCCGCTCCCAAATTCAAATATGGTTGTGTTTTCTGTGAACCTAGGTTTTTAGTGGCTCTAAAATTAGCCATTGGGATGAGTATCGTGACATTGTTTCTTCACTCAACGGTTCTAGATATTTTTTCACTCGACATCCACTGATATAGTTTGGTAATACTTCCCCATCTAGGGTTGCTAAGCTGATGGCTCCACTTGTTGATATACGATTGATGATTAATGGGCCATATCCTCTCTTCTGCAACTTCTTAGCGTGTTGTTTCAAGGTATATACCAAGACTAAATCTCCTTCCTTCAAATTTTTGTCCTTAATATGAGCATCAAAGTAGGCCTTCTGTCGCCGTTTAGCAGCATAAATGCCTGCTACTGCTTGTAACCTAGTTTCGTGAAGCTTTTCTATTTGATCCAATTGAGCTGATAGTTCATGTCCCGTCCACTCATAAGTGGTTGCTACTCTGAGAGTGGGAATTAAGAAATCAATTGGCAAAATAGCATTTTGTCCATATACTAAGTTAAAAGGAGTAGTGCCTATGGCAGTTTTGTAGGCTACACGAAAAGCCCATAAAGCATGATGTAATTGCTTATCCCAATCAGATCTACCATTGTTAACAATTTTTGTGAGCACTGTACACAAGATTTTATTCGAACTTTCGGCTTGTCCATTGGCTTGTGGGTGATAATGAGCTGATTTTTTATGAATTACCAAGAATTCATTCAGTAAGGCTTCTATAACTTCATTCACAAAGTGCGTACCTCTATCACTCACAATTTCTATCGATAGTCCAAATCTAGTGAAAACATTCTCAAAGAGAAATTTGGCTGTAGTTCTTGCGTCATTTTTCTTGGTCGCTTTGGCTTCAACCCATTTGGTCAGATAGTCTGTGGCTACAATTATAAATTCGCATGGGATCCTTTTGCTAGTGGGTTAATAGGTCCTATGAAGTCTATTCCCCATTTAGTGAAAGCTCTGGCACTCATCATGGGTCTCAGTGGCATATCATCTCTTCTAATTGGATATTTTGTTCGTTGACAAGTATCACATCGTTGCACATATGTTACAGCATCTTGATGTAGAGTTGGCCACCACATGCCAGCAAAGAGAATCATTTTTGCTGTTTTATCTGCAGAGAAGTGCCCTCCTGCAGCTCCTGTATGTGCCATCTCTAAAACAGCAAGATATTCGTCTTCATGAATGCACAAACATAATTGATTATCTCTCCCTCGCTTGAAAAGTTGTTTTCCTATAATGGCATAATCCTTGCTCTGTTCTAAAAGTGCACGTTTCCTTGCTGAAGTGGCTCCTTCTGGGTATTCTTGGGTCTTTAAGAATTCCATCTTGGTGCTATTGTGGAGTAGCATAGAGTGGAGTTCTCGTCTGGATTTTGTTCTTGACAAGTTTGGCAAGCCGATACATAGTTATGTGCATCCCTCTGCATGGTCGGCCAATATATGCCTAATCTCCTCAGGGTTTGCCATGTTCCGTTTGCATTCAAATGAGTTTTCCATTGATTTACATGTGCTTTCTGAAGCCACATTTCTTGTTCCTCCTCTTCAACGCATCTCATTAGTAATCCACTTGAATCTTGGTGATACAAACTTCCTGCAATGATATGAAGGTTTTTAGTCTTCCAAAGGTCTTGGGTTCGGTTTAGTGTGATCCCATCTTTAGGTCCATGCGTGAGTATAGGGATCAACTTTTTTGCCCATTGGGGACATACTTCCAGGTTAAAAAGGTACGTATCTGGCAAATCATCTGGTACTCCTATGGGTGGTTCTCCATGGGTCATTCTTGATAAGTGATATGCTCTTATGTGGGTATTTCCTTTCTTGACTGCTACCTCAAAATCAAATTCCATTAGCAATAAAAGCCATCGTACTAATCTTCCTGTATTGCAAGGTTTATTGACTAAGTACAGTAGGGCTTGATGATCAATGAAGAATTTGAATTTGTTTGCCAACAGGTAATGTCTGAACTTTTTCACTGCGTACACCATCCCTAGGCCTTCTCTCTCTGTGGTGGTATAATTGCGTCCTGCTTGATTTAATTGTCTACTGGCATAGGCTATAGGGTGGTCTAGCTTTCCTGTATCTGCAGGTTGAGCTAAGATGCAACCAATGGCAAACTTGGAAGCATCCACATGAATGTGAAATGGCTTATTCCAGTTAGGTACTCGAAGGATTGGTGCTGAACTCAATCGATTCTTTAACTCATTGAAGGCTTTCTCACATTCCTCGGTCCAATTAAATTGAGTTAAGAGTGCATAGAGCGGTCTAGCAATTATGGCATACATATGTATAAATCTTTGATAATATCCACATTGTCCCATAAATGCTTGTACTTCTTTAGCAGTCTTTGGTCTTGGTAAATCCAGAATTACTTTGATTTTGTCTTCATTAGTTGAAATTCCATTTTTAGAGACAATATGTCCTAATATTTTTCCTTGTCGAACCATGAAGACACATTTTTCTGGATTGAGGCATACTCGATATTGTCGACATTTAGCAAAGATCTTTTCTAGTTCAGGGATGTGCTCTGATCGTATAGCTGAATAAGTACATAGATCGTCTACGTATACCTCCATACTTTTTCTCAGGAACTCTTTGAATACATGGCACATCAATCTTTGGAAAGTGGCTGGGGCATTAGTTAGACCAAAAGGCATGACTCTAAAGGCGTATACTCCCCATTCAGTTGCGAAAGCGGTTTTGTGTTGGTCCTCAGGAGCAATGGCTACCTGATTATACCCTGAAAAGCCGTCGAAAAAGCTATAAACTTCCTTCCGTGCCACTCTTTCCAACAGATGATCCGTAATGGGTAATGGGTAACTATCCCTTATAGTCGTTGCATTTACTTTCTTCAGATTGATGCACACTCTTAACTTCCCATTCTTTTTAGGTACAACCACCAAAGGTGACACCCATTCCGTGTGCTCAATCTCATATATGAATCCAGCATCTAACAACTTATCTATCTCTTCCTTTATGTTTGCTGAATACACATCATTGTATGTATACGGTCTTTGTTTAGAAGGTTTGGCTTCGGATGTCGTGGGGATTCTATGGGCACATATAGATGGATCTACTCCTTTCAAGTCCTTATAGGTCCAGGCAAAGACATCCCGATATTCCCTTATGAGGCGTATTAACTCTTGTTCTTCCTCCATTGAGACATCCTGTCCTATGAAAGTACATCATTCTTCTCCTTCCTCTACGGTTACTAGTATCTTCTTGGTTTGTTCTTTATTGTCATATGCTGTTCCTGGCTGTTCTTCTCTTTTAGGCATTTGAATAGCAATTCTTCTCTCTTCTACTTCATATTTTTTGAAGTGGGCTGGCACTTCAAACTGATCTTGTGGCTTGTTTTCTTCACCTTTTGGCTCTTTATCTAACTCCAGCTCTTCTCCCTGTGTAGGTTCCTGGTGGTTTTTGTTAGCTGTGACACCTATTTTTTTATTTTCATCCTCTGCTTCCACTGGTTCTTGTTCCATCTCAATGCTCTCATAGTCCTCCTTCCATTCTTTCTCTATCACTTCTCCTTCTTCAGCCTCCTGAAGGACTACTACATATAGACTAACGTCATATCCTTCCTCATCAATACATTCATTCATAGTTATTACTTCTTCGTTCACGCATACATCGAGGGTCGCTAAAATCTCCATCCAACCATGAGGTTCAAACTCTTCATCCAAAAAGACTTGAGGCATGTAAGCTGGATCTTGCACAGACCTAGCTACTCATTGCCTTTGCTGCCATCCCTTTTTCCTATCCTCTTTCTTTTTGGCAGTTTGGCACATCCATAGATGAGTGTCCTCGTTCATCCAAGATTGGTCACTAGAACCTATGCTGTGAATTGACTGATCGTCTTCTTCTTTCTGAATTTGATTCCATTGTATGGGGGGAACATCTTGATATGTATAAGTGTGGAGATTTATTCTCGTGGTGGTTCCTTCATGTTGTAGGTATACAGAGTCTTTTCCCCAATCTTGCACAACCTTTAGCTGTCTCATGAAAGGTCTCCCAAGTATCATTTCATAGTTGCTCGCCCTTTCAAATTGACATATTGCTAAGGTGTGTTCAAATTCAACTCCGCATGTGGTGAAAACTACTCGTTCCAATAATCCCAAGGGTCTTTTTGTGTGTCCGTTTGCCATTTGTATCTTCATACGCGTTGGTCTTAAAGCTGGTTTTCCCCATTTCTCCCAGATTTCTCTAGTGGCAATGCCTACACCAGCTCCGGAATCTAAGATGGCTTTGGTGGTATAACCCCTAAAAGTAATTGGAAGGCAAGTGTTTCCTTCATCTCCCTCACTAAAATCTCCTACCTTATCCACTGGGATCTTTACTGTGTTTACTTCATCAGATATCTCTTTTTCTTCCGTCTTGTTCTCCAATTGACTGGTCAATTTCTCCTTCAAATGTGGTTTAACCTTCAACAATTCTTCTAAAGTTAGGGTACAAGGGATTTTTACCTTTCTAAGGTGTTGTATGATATCCGATGTTTGGACTGATGGGTTCGGTTCTTTTTTCCTTATTGAGGGGATGCAATACAACTCTGAATTATGTTTGTACTCTCCTGTGTAATTTGGCAAAACCTTTACACTATCATTTTCGTCGTTACTTGCATCAATTGGTAATATTTCATTTGAATTTAACTCAGGTATTGATTCCTCTATTCCATCTTCTGCTTCTAGTTCTTCAAAGGGTGGTTCAATTCCTTCCACTTTCTTCCATCTGTCTTCTTGGACTCTAGCCCACAAATCTTTAGGCCATTCCCCTTCTACTTCGGGAACAATGGATCCCTCCCTTTTATCCTCACAATAATTGCCATTCTGTGGCTTACTTACTTCGGGTTTTTCGTGATCATGAGTGATGACACACTCTTGGAATTCTCTTTCGGAAATTCGGGTATTGGGTAATGGAAACGCGGGTTTTTCTAAGGTCTGTTGAGCAACTTCTATTAATTTTTTGCAGATCTCCAACCTCTCTTTCTCTAGGTCACCTCTAGGATATTCTCTTTCATGTTGTTCTATGGTAGGTCTTGCTATTATTCGTGCCTTGTATGCCTGAATCCACATGGCTAATTCTTCAGGCATGGGATTTGCTAAGACTGATCCCACCTCTTCTTTTTTATACTTTTCATTTTTGTTTTCTTCTTCAATTTTCTGTTCCTCCTTTGGGTTTTGTTCGTTCTTCTCATTTTCCTTCTTCTGCAGTAACTTCTTTTCTTTTATCCTATCTCTACGGTTCTTCTATCTTTGTGTTCTTTTACTTACAACACTTTTCTCAGGCTCTTCCGAGTCTTCAACTCTCTGTGGTGTGGGTGTATTCATCTCTAGGTCACTTTGATTGTGTTTTTCAGGTTTTTCTGGGGTCTCTCTAGCTTTGGCTCTTGTTATCGCCTTCAATGGTACAGTGTATTCCTTATCGCTCCCTGATGACTCGATTAATTCTATCACATTGATTTGCACGTTGGATGTAACCTTGTTGGGGTTCTTGGGGCAATCTCTGAAAAGGTGTTCCTTGCCACAATCACTACAGTAGCCTTCCCAGACTCGTTGTGGTGGTGGTGGGTGTGGCAATGTGCATTCTCTGATATAGTGATCACCTCCACATCTGTAGCAAGGTCCTCTGGGCACAGGCGGTCTGTTCATGGGTCGGGGTGGTATGGTTGCTCTAGGGGCTGTGTACATTAATGACACATAGTCCTGTTCATATCCGTAGGAACTATCTGGTACTTCCCTGCCATAGGCATATGGTTCGTACAATTGTCCATATTCTATCATAGAGCTTTCATAATTAGGATATGCTCCTTGACTATGGTCGTAAGATGAGTCATATGGTTCATTACTAGCCAATGGTGTGGCTGGGACTATTGCTCTCTCTAAGTTTTCTTCAGGTTGAGCCATCTTAACTGGGACAACGTTTTGAGGGTGGGGTGGTTGTTGTCCTAGCACTGGTTGTGGTTGGGTGTATCATTGATACGCATATGGTCGTGGCACTGGTGCCTGCTGCTGATAAGTAGGGTATCTCCATGTTTCACCTCCTTGATCTCTCTGAGGGTATCCATAAGGTCTCATATATGGCTGAGCTGGTCTCGATTGCCTATTGTAAGGGCAATTTTCCGTACTGTGATTTGTATATTTTTGTTCTATACTGCAATATTGTAGAGGTCCTGGGACGGTGGGTCTATTATAAGCATAAGCAGGTGGTGGGCCTACTCCCCTGGTGCATACGTGAGAGGGATGATCACCTCCGCAATGCATACATCTTCTAAGCATGGGCACTCTTATAGGATTATTGGGGAAGTTTCTCTGTCCTTGAACGTTCAGCTTCTTCGCTACCAAATCGGCTATTTCCTCTACATTGTTTTTAGGGTTTGATGTGCTGCTGGCCGAATCTTCACTTTTTGAGCTACCTTGAGGTATTTTCAAATCTTCTGCTAGGTTTTCTTCTAGGTCTATACATTCCTTCATGCATTCTTGCAAAGTTTGAACTCTCTTCACATACACCAAAGATCTTAATGATCCGTTCAATAATCCTTCCAAAAATAATGACACCATTTTATTTTGAGTAGGTCTCTCTTCCACTGGACATCTGTCCACATACTGCTTGAATCTTCTTGCTGCCAATCTTATTGATTCTGTAGGGGCTTGCTTAAAGCTATGGATCAATGATGAAGAGTTGTTTTCAATTCCTGACTTAGTGAATTCCTCAATCATTTCTTGATAGACTTGTTCCATGTTTTGAAAATTATTAGGGTCCAATGGCTGGAACCATGCTAATGCAGTGTCTGACAAAGTAAGACCAAAGGACTCATATTGGATTAAGAAATCTTCTACTTGTTCGGCTCTGATTACTTGTTTGAATTCGGCTATATGATTGTAAGGTTCACTAGAGCCATCGTAGTGGTTTCTCATGCATTTGGCAACTTGAATTGGCCTTAATCTTCTTCCTGCTTCGAGCGGTCTAGGCATTACTGGGAAAATTGGTCTTCCTATGGGTATGCCTGGTCCTCTTGCTACAGGTGGTCTGACTGGGGCAGGAATTCCATGTCTTGGGTCAACAGGTGGTTGAGGTTGGTAATTAGGGTTATTTGCAGGCATTGCAAACTGCACACGTGGTCTGACCGAGATTTGTGTTTGTTGTGTTTGCTGTGTTTGACCCGACTGCTGATATGAGTCATTCTGAGACGTTCCAAGTGGGTTTCGTGAAGTAGTGGCTTGGTCCCTAGGGGGAAACACTGGAATACTCTGATATTTCAACTCAGCTCTTTCTAATTCTGTTAAGGGCCAATATCTTCTCTGATTCTTATCCAAATATGCGATAATGGTGGGGAAATCAGGATCTTGTAACTCATAGATGGTGACAGGATTAGGGGCAGCTTCCCATATTGAAGAATGTGCTCTAAGGAGAGACTCCATTCCATTAATCAAGTATACATCCATTAGGGAGTCATCTTGGGGAATCAGGTCTCCTCTCCAGACTCTAGCAATAGTAGAACTCCCTCTAGGAGTAGTTACTTGCTATTCATTCCCTCCTCCATTTAAGTTTGAAGCATTGTTTTCTTCCCCATGTTCATTAATGTTTTCCGGGTGTTCCGTGACAACATACTGGATATCTCTTTTGTCCATGTAAAATCCTCCTACATACTTGACTGCTGGCCTAAGCACTATGTAAGCCTTTGAAGCCTTCTTTAACCTGGACACTGATCTGTTTAGACCATCCAAATAAATAGGGATCTCATTTTGGTTGGTGTTCACATACTCCAAGGAGGTCTGGTACTCCCCCTCAATGATTGACATCATGCCAATCATTGGTACGCTGTTCTGCATATCCTCTGAAGCCATGGGAATTTCTTCCTCTGACTCACTGGAGGTCTCCGAGTAATGTGAACGGCTACTTGGTTCGGCTACACTACCTACAGAAGAGATTACACTTCTTCGACTTCCTAGGGTTCTCCCAGATCTCAGGTTCATCCACTTAACAACTCTGATCAGTCCTTGCTAACCTCTAGCTTCTAGAACTCTTCACTATGGATTAGAATTCTAGAGAAATTTTGGCTGGGAATTGACTGAAAATGAAATTTTCAAGTCACGATACTTAGCTCAGAACTTCACGATACGCAATCTCTGACAAGTATCACGATCTGTGAAGACACGATACACGATATCTGGATGCCCACGATACTCGATACTTGAGCTATCACGATACACGATACTTCTCAAGTATCGTGATCTGCAGACCACGATACTCGATACCTGAGTTAAAACGATACACGATACTTCAAGAGGGACGATACTCGATACTTGGATAAACGCGATACTTGGACCACACGATACACGATCTTTGATAGGTATCGCGATCGCTGTATGCACGATACACGATACTTGGTGGAAAACGATACTCGATACTTGGCTCTTACGATACTCGATACCTGATGGAAAACGATACTTGATACACGATACTCAATGAGTATCGCGATCGGCACCAAACGATACACGATCTTTGATAGGTATCACGATTGCTGTATGCACGATACACGATACTTGACTATCACGATACACGATATTTCTGAAGTATCGCGATCTTTTCAGTGACGATACACGATACTTGTCCGACGCGATACACGATACTTCTCAAGTATCGCGATCGATAGATCACGATACACGATACACGGTAGGTATCGCGATCGGTGACAGCACACGATACACGATCTTTGATAGGTATCACGATCTTTGCAATGCGATACACGATATCTGGGAAATATCGCGATACTCAACCACAGGAGATCACGATACCTGTTAGGTATCACGATACTCGACTGCGGGAGAACACGATACTTGACCCTTTTTCAAAATTTTGCTAGATTTTTTAAGTTTTGATTGCACACAGATGTTTTACAGGTTCTTCTACCCTCTCCTCACTCTCTGATTCATCCAAATCACACTTTTTCACCCCTGTAAGTCCTAAACGATACCTGACGCAGATCGTTTTGTTCTGAAAAACTTGATTTCAAATGGTAATCACGAGTGTATATGAGTGTGCTTACCTCAAGCCCTCTCTCTCAACCCTTTACTCACAAGAGACTTGCTCTGCGCAGCTCCCAACCTCCTCTATCACCGAAAACGATACTCGTTGGACGCTGCTCACGATACTTGCTCGCAGGACAAGTGATTTTCAAATGGCAGTTTTTTTTGGCTTTTATACTTGGCTTTTCCTACTTACTGAAAACAAAACAACAAAACAAGGAGTGAAAACTACTCTAACTACCTAACCTACTCCCTTACTCCTCCTACTCTACTCATTCTACTCACTTCCCTAGACTAACAACTCACTACACACACTCCAAGAATGCGAAGTAGTAAGTGCGGCTGAAAATGACTTACCAAAGAAGAGAAAATCCCTACTCCTCCTCTCGCGTCAATGCAAAAAAGCTACTTACCATCACACGAATGCCTCGGTTTGATTCGACACTCCCGGCAACGGCGCCAAAAAAACGTGTTGACCTAAGTACCAACTTAGGGACTTGTGGAGAAAGAGACTATACCTCAATCCCCTTCAAGTGCATATAGTGGGGATTCACGCTTTAATTATCAATCCGATGAGTATACAAACCTAGCCGAGTGTATGAGGACATGCATTCAAGTGATGATCAATGCAAATGAACTACTTAAAGAGTGCAAATAAGGCAAAGACTAATCCAAACAAGCTTCAACTGTCAGTCATGGTGTCATGATACTTGGTGCAACAGCCATCAGTAAATTGGGCTTTTCTCTCAGCTCCGAACTCCAAATATAGCAAATAGATATGCATTTCGAAGCTCTCGAGAAGACGCATCCAATGGCAGTGATCTCACTCAATTCTGACACTCTTACTTCAAGTTATGAGCAAAATACTGAGTCATGGGAGAACCTTCCTACAGTTCAGCACTTCCTACACTTCGCACACATCTTAACTACAGCAAACAAACACTTTCATGGATCGACAACACTTCCTAACACTCTTTCCAAGCAATACACACACAAGCTCACCAAGAAGAAGATACAGAGGGAAGAAGACACAAATTCGAATTTCTGTGCTCTTGATTCTCACAATGGCAAAAAGTCTTTACAAAGAGTTACAAATTGACTTATATACTTGTGCCCTAAAAATGGTCGTTTCACACAGGAGACCGGCACTTTATTCACTAAAAGACTAATTTCCTACTATTTTACATGGGTAAGTTTCTAATCTTCTGAGGGGATGCATCTAGAGGACTCCTCTAGTGCATTTACAACGGAAAATATATACAAGAATGGTTATAATACGAAAATTGGGTGTCCAAATCGGAAAAAATTTTGGGGCCCATCTTTTTCTCTGCTTTGTGCTCTCTTTAGCTCTGCAACAACTCCCTAGACTGAAATGATATGGCCAAGGAGCTTACCACATTTTATGAAAAACATAGATTTCATCGTGTTTAAGCACAATGGATATTCACAACATTTTTCAAAACACAGATGTAATTCTAGAATATGTGTAGCTTTGCAGCCAGACACCGAGAAGTCATCCAAAAAGGTGTGCATGAAAGTTGTCAAATAAGGTGAGAAAATATCCTGCATACAATGTTGGAAAATGCTAGGAGCATTCCTATGACCAAACCACATTACAGTATAGGCATAAACTCCCTAGGAAGTAATAAAGACCATTTTTGGTATGTCTTCTGTGGCCATGCACACTTGATTTTAACCACTATACCTATCTAAGAAGGAATATATTTTGTATCGAGTGACATCGTCTAATATATTGTCAAGGAAAGGTAAAGGAAAAACATATTTAGCACATCCATAAGGATCTAGGCAAGCACCTAATAGAGATAGAGGACATGAAACGACTAGAGAACCAACTAGAGATGAGTCTTCTACATCTTATGATCCAAATCCTACCTAGAAATGCTCCTTCTATTGGATCCCTTCTCAAGATAACAGAAGATGGGATACAAACGATCTATAAGCTTTGATCATCATATGAACATATTTGTTATTCCTCATTTTGGACCTTTTAAACATCCAAAGAAGCTTTGCATAGGTCACATAAATTTCTTTATTTTTAAAACATCATGAAAAAACAATATTTGAAACATCAACTTCACAAATTTGAGAATGGAAGCATTTGGTTTTGTTCAAGAACACTTGACTAGATGTCAAGTTCTAGTTGGTTTTGCTCAAGAATACTTAACTAGATGTCAAGTTCTAGTAGATCAGTTAGGAAAACCCCATTCTTCCTATACTTTTTGGTCCTTCTCACAGTCCCTTGGTGCAATGAAATGAGTAAAAGTTGAAAATGTTACCTTCCAATGACGCATATATCTTGTAAGCACCTCCTTTTGATGTAGAGTTGATTTTCTCTCCCTCCTTCAACGTTTGCTCTCTGTTTTGAGTCAACTCATCCTCAATCCATTTCTTCAATTTTGGATGTCTTTGTTGATATGCTAAAATGCAGCATGTGTGCTATGATATCATTGATGGAGTATTTTCACTCCTAAGTATAACTAAAAGCCAACGGACCTCTCCCAAGTTTAGAAATTATTATAGTCACTTATTTTTTTTTCTCTCAAGTGGATAAAGTAATGGACCGAAGACTTTGTATACACATATAGGAATTCTATATCTTTTAGATGAGCTATGAATGGCGCAAAATAGATTTTGGTAGCTCACAAAAACTAGTGTTGCATGGTAGACTACTCAGATTCTTACTGATGTCCAAACAAGATACCTAGTAGAAAATGGTTCAATTCTCCAAAACCACTCACAAATATGACTAAGAAATGATCCAAACTTAATTTATATAGTATTGAGTATAATGCCCATAAAAACCAATCAAAATTATTACCAAGGCTTGCTTGAACAAATAGAACAAAACAAAATACTCTATATAAGCATCAACTAGAGTAAAAATATATGAACTATGTGTAGAATAAGCAAGTAGGGGGCAATCTTAAATGAGGAAGAGCTAACTGGGAGGGTAGTGATGCTCTAATGATAATGTTTTGCTTGAATGATCACGAAGAATGTTGCCCTACATGGTTTGGTGAGATTTTATTGCCTCGATCTCAACAACAAGTATTCCTAATTTATCTCCAACACATTTGGTGGTTGAAATCAGTTTGATATGACTTTGATTTGTGTATGCTTTAGCTTCATTTGACTCATAGATGATGTGCTGAAAGAGTTGTAGCTTAATACTTAAACTGGCCCTTAATTTCCAATAGTTAGCTCTTGAAATCTTGGAAGAGTATGAAGCCCCATTGCAGACTAAGTTATGCTTGGAAATGGACGACTATAATAAGAAAAAAACAACTCCATTTGGTTTCCCATTTTGAGCATTAGGTCAATTGAGAGTGGTTCTCTCCAAAGGCCAAAGAAGCTTTAGGACAAGGGGTTTTGCAATTGGAAGCGTCTATGGAGCAACACTAGAAGAGATTGGATGAGATAAGAAGAAATAACGTGTTTGCCTAGATTGTAACGATTTGTTCTGTTTGCGTACAAGATTGGGACACAGAGGATGTGCACTTGTTACAAATTACTAGATAAACACACGCAAAGAGGCCTAACCAAAGATAAATTACTAGACAATGGAAATAGAATAGGACACATTCTGATAATAAAGCATAAAATGTTGTTCCACTACAAGCTTAACCAAAAGTGGTACATGTTGGAGATAGACGTCTGCGGAAGCACGTGAACAGCACAAGGAAGAAGAAGAAGCTTGGAGCACAAACACACAATACTGAATGTATTACTAGAGAATGTACAAAGATAAGTAGCCCATTAGGGCAATAGGCGTATATACAAGCTGGGGGAAAAAAACCTCTTAAAGAGGGAAAAAAGTGCCCCGACGGTCCTAGAGTGTTCACACACATCACTACCTAAATATATCAACAAAGCCCCCCTGGGAGTGATGCGGTGAACAAGGAGCTGGCACTCATGTATAAGGAAGTGCCAAGCTATGTGGAAATCACTCCACAAAAGGAAGTAAGCCCAAAGCTTTGCGGAAAGCTTCAAACTTCTCCCTAGGCAGAGCCTTCGTGAAAAGGTCTGCAATGTTCTCCTCCGTGGGCACATATGCCAAGCTGATCTCCCCAGCAGAGAACCTCTCCCTGACATAGTGATAATGCACCTCAATGTGCTTAGTGCGAGCATGGAACACAGGGTTCCTCGCAACTGCCAATGCGCTCTGACTGTCAGTGAAGATGGTGGTGGCAGAAGATTGGCCAACACCCAAATCAGCCATAAGGCGTCTGAGCCACACACACTCAACAGTCGCTGTGAAAGCTGCCGTATACTCAGCCTCACAACTGGAAGTGGCCACAGTAGGCTGCTTCTTGCTCAACCAAGATATACATGAGCTACCAAGCATGAAGCAAAAACCACTGGTGGACACACGAGTGTCATAGCAACCAGCCCAATCTGAGTCAGAAAAAGCATGCAAATCTGGCGGTAGTGATCCCCCCTTGGGATAAAACAACCCAAGTAGCCGAGTACCACTCAAGTAGCGAAAGACGCGCTTAACCACTTTCCAATGCGTGACTCCTGGGCAATGCATAAAC
This sequence comes from Ceratopteris richardii, assembly GCA_020310875.1. NCBI lineage: Eukaryota > Viridiplantae > Streptophyta > Polypodiopsida > Polypodiales > Pteridaceae > Ceratopteris > Ceratopteris richardii. Next base: position 64,592,420 of record CM035419.1, read on the forward strand.
CTGCTGATCTGTGAGACAGCAAACTGAATATCTGGCCGAGTAATGCATAAGTAAATCAAGCATCCAACAGCCTGCTGATAGAGAACAGCATCAAATGCATCTCCAGCATCATGAAGACTCAATCGTAAACCTGTCTCCATAGGAGTGGCAATAGGCTTACAGTCTTCAAGGCCAAAACGCTTCAAAAATGTGTCAATATATTTCGTTTGACACAAAGCCATTCCACCATCAACGTGCATAAACTGAATGCCCAAATAGTGATGCAAATGCCCCAAATCAGACATCTCAAATGAGGCATGCAAATCAGCCTTAAAATCAGCAATATGTGTCTCAATAGGACGAGTGAGCAGCATGTCATCAACATAGACAACAATGATCAGAAGCACATCATTAGCACGTTTAACATATAAGGTGCTTTCAGTTGGACTGTTCTCAAAACCATGTGCAATCAGATAGGCATGTATCTTCTCATACCAAGCACATGGTGCTTGCTTTAAACCATATAATGCCTTCTTTAACCTGCAAACCTGGTTTTCATGCCCTTTCTGCACAAAGCCACGGGGCTGAAAAACATACACTTCTTCATGCAAGTCACCATTCAGAAATGCTGTTTTAATGTCCAACTGATGTACATTCCAACCATGATGGGCTGCAAGTGCACAAATGCTCCGAACAGTAGTCATACGGCATGTAGGTGCAAAGGTCTCATCAAAATCAATGCCTCTTTCCTGTGCATAACCCTTTGCAACAAGCCTAGCCTTATACCTGTCAACTGTACCATCAGGTTTACGCTTCAGCTTGTATACCCACTTAGTGCCAATGGCCTTCTTGCCAGGAGGCAAGTCACATAAAGACCATGTACCATTCTTCATTATAGCATCATATTCAGATTGCATAGCAGCCATCCAATTTTCTGAATTTTGTGCTTCATCAAAAGAAACAGGCTCATTCTCATCAGAGAGACTAGATACAGCCATAGCATAGCAATCTGATGCAAAGGAGGCACTATGAGAGCCTGAACGAGTACGATATGACAAAGGTGCATCTAATTTGTTGTCACGCAAAGTCTGCACCAGCCATTTTGGCATAGTTTTTGCCTGCTCAATATCAACTCTCTCATCAACAAGTGCATCATGTAAATCTGCATCAGAAATGGAATGATCTGCATCATCATATGAAACCTGCAAAGGCTGAGAAGTTGCCTCATTAGGACCAGCACTAGCCTGTCCACCTGTAAAAAGAGGCATCAAAGTATCATACATGTCTTTGGAGCTAACAGATGTCTCCTTAGTACATGAAAGCAATGGCTGAATAGCATCTTCCACAAAGACAACATCACGGCTAACCAGAATGCGTTTAGTCTGTGGATGATACAGACGATAGCCTTTACTTTCAGAACTGTACCCAACAAAAATACATTTTACTGCCTTATCATCCAATTTTCTGCGATGTTGTTCAGGCACTAATGCATATGCCAAACAACCAAAAACACGCAGATGAGCAACAAATGGCTTGCGGTCATGCCAAGCCTCATATGGAGTGATAGACTGCAACGCTTTAGTGGGACACCTGTTCAGTACATATGCTGCACACATGACAGCCTCAAGCCAGAAACTATGTGGTAAAGCATGACTTTTGACCATGCACCTCGCCATCTCCATGAGTGACCTGTTCTTTCGTTCAGCAACTCCATTCTGTTGAGGTGTATACGGCACTGTACACTAGTGTTTTATCCCACGTTCAGCCAGAAATGCATTAAAATCTGAAGACATATATTCCCCCCCTCGATCAGAACGGAGGATGCCCATTTTACATGCTGACAGATTTTCAGCCAAAACCAAAAACTGTTTGAAGCACATGAACACTTCAGACTTTACTTTGAGTGGATATACCCATGCATGCCTGGAAAAATCATCAATGAAAGTCACGAAGTAAAGGTAATTTCCAAAAGAGGGTGTCTGCATAGGACCACAGACATCACTATGTACAAGCTGCAATTTCTGCGTAGCCCGAACTGAACCATCTTTTGGAAAGGAAGAACGCTGCATTTTGCCCAAAATACAGCCTTCACAAACATGTTTTCCAGGTGCCTCAAGTCTGGACAAAGAGGACACCATTTCAGATTTCTACAGGTGTAACAAACTAGCAAAATTCAGATGACCAAAGCGTGCATGCCAAAGCTTTGCATCTGACATAGCCTGAGAATCATGAACTGCACATGCCGAATCATTCACAGATCTTTCATAGTCTATGAGCTTATACAGCCCACGACATAAAATGCCAGAAGCAATAATCACATCACCATTTGAGAGATTATGGACTGTACACCTGTCATCAACGAATTTCACGACCAAGCCGATCTTGGCTAATGCAGAAACTGATAACAGGTTCTTTTTGATCCCTGGCACAAATAAAGCATCTGACAAAGTGAAAGAACTACCATCAGCAGTAGTGAGAATGATCTTACCAACTCCCATAACAGGATAAGAGGAGTTATTGGCGCATGTGACAGTATTCCCTGTAGGGGCAGGTTTGAGTGAAGAGAAGAAACTGCGCTGCGAGGTAATATGTTTGGTCGCCCCACTGTCAAAGTACCAAACATCTGAGTCTACTGCAGACATGCACTGATCATGAGAAGATGGGTTAAAACTACAGACAGTAGTAAACGCCCATTCTTCTTCATGCACAAGATTTGCAGACTCTGTTTTTGGTGTAGAGGCCTCTGCAACAACCATTCCAGCCTCTTTCTTCTTTGCCTCTTTAGCAGCCAGTTTTGGACAGTTCTTTATAATATGATCATTTCCTTTACAGTACTTGCAGAACAATTTCTGCTTTTCTAATTTCTTCTCATCTTTATCCTGGTTCTTCAATTGTGCAGCATTTGCAGATTTTTGCTTACTAGTAGAAGAGCTCCATTTTCCTTTGCCCTTCTGACTAGCCAAGAAAGCTTGATCTGCAACACGCATGATGGACCTGTTCTGCCTGGACTGATCTTCCTGCAACAGAACAGAGACTAATTCCTCAAATGACAAGGCATTCGGATTTCCTTTCATCATCAACAGAAGAGTAGAGGCAAAACTCTGATATGAATCAGGAAGACCATTCAGAACGGTCTGCACAAGTGAGCTATCTGGTATAACCTCATCAGCAGAAATCAATTATTTCTTCAGGTCTTTGATCTCTGTAAGAAAACTATCCATAGAATCACCTTCATTCATGTGCTCACTCTCCAACTGTTTTCGGAGGTAAGCAACACGAGCCTCATTCCTAGCCTGGTACAAAGTGGTAAGTGTATCCCAAGCATCCTTTGCTGTTATGCAAGAGTGAATGTGAGGAATAATGGCACGTTTGACAGACAAAGCTATCAATGCATGTGCCTGGGCATCTCTGCCATCCCAACGAATCTGCTTTGCAATAGGTGCAACAGAAACAACAGCACGAACAGGAATCTGCGGAATATCATCTTCGACACCATCTTCATCAGCTCCAACACCTGTATTTGCAATACCTGTCGTTACAGGTGTAACAGGACGTCTTTCAACACCCTACACAATGTTCCACAATCCTTTTGCAACCAGTACATGTCGCATCATATAAGCCCATAATGGGTAGTTGGTACCATCCAACTTATCCTCAACAGCCAACATACGGAATACATCACTGCTTTCAGCCATGGCCGGTGACTAAAATACCTTGATGCAGAAAATTGAATGTATCTCAAAAAGTTGAACAAAACTGCCCGGATGAGTTCTGCTAGACCTGTAGCAGACTTCGAGATGCTTAAACTGGCGAACAGAAACTGGTATATACCTTTGGCACAAAAGGACGAAATAGCCTGCACAAGCGCTTCGATAGTGCGTTCGGAGGCCAAAACGAGCTCAGATCGCGATTTCGGCACCATAGAGCAAAGCCGTTTTGATCTCAAAAACACCCTGAGTATGCTCACCAAATTTCGTGCGAATCTGAGACTGCAAACGGAGGAGTGTCGACGGCGCCCTAGAAGAAGCGACCACGTGCTCTGATACCAAGTGTTGGAGATAGACGTCTGCAGAAGCACGCGAACAGCACAAGGAAGAAGAAGAAGCTTGGAGCACAAACACACAATACTGAATGTATTACTAGAGAATGTACAAAGATAAGTAGCCCATTAGGGCAATAGGCGTATATACAAGCCGGGGGAAAAAAACCTCCTAAAGAGGGAAAAAAGTGCCCCGGCGGTCCTAGAGTGTTCACACACATCACTACCTAAATATATCAAAAGTACACCTCTTGGTCGTTGGTTAAGTGATAGTTCAAGTTCCAAGATCTTTGTCACACATTGTTGGTTAAGCGACGGTTCAAGGTCCAATGCCTAAGCCAACAGATTTGTAATGACCCACCATGGTTTAGACATTGCTTCAAAATGCAAGACATCAAAGTTCATCTTTTGTTCTCCTACACAAGACTAGATCACTATGTAACTCAACATTAGAAGGATAAAGACGAAATACGTATGTATGATGCACTTAATAACTCCTCATCCACATTCATTGTCTAGGATCTTCGCAAGGTTTGTAACAAGTAAGCCATCCCATGAATCGTATGATGGAACCAATCCCATGACTCTCTCTCCATAACACTATAATTTTCTCAATTCTAGAGATAAATATTTTGAAAGAGATTAGCTTAAACTTAAGAAACAAAAACCACAACTACATCAAGAATTAATAGCTCAGGGGTAGGAAGTACCTCTCCAATATCAAGGATGGTTATCGTGATAAAGACTTACCAATGCAATTTATGAGCTCATAGAGATCCCCAATTTATTATCCTCCATTTCAACCATGGAGAAAACTAAATGCAAAGGAAGTATAGCTCATGTACGGCATGTATCAATGCCTCCACCTCCCTCCAAAAAGATTATGATAAACATATAAATTCTCTTTGACATCAGTGTGTCCATTTGAATAATTCCATTGGTACAATTTTCTGCACCAAAGAATGGTAACTCGAAGTAATATCCATATTAAAATATTAATATTATGTTTTCCACCTGCATCCACACAATAGAGGGAAAATCAAACTCCATCAACAAATTCATAGAAGCAGAATTAGTCGTGTTGTTTGTAATGACCTACACAATATTTTTTGGATGAATACTTATGATAATGTGGAAAATATGAGAGTAGATGAAATCACCTGTGACACAATGTTCTTGAATCAAATTCAATAATTTAGAGCTCAAAATTGAACAAAAGAAACTATGATTGATAGATGTTATGTAGTATGAATCTAGTATGTTATATGTAAGTGATATACGAATATGAAATATGTATAAATGCATGTAGTAACTATGTACTATGTAATGACTCATACATAATATCTATATATCATATATAGTATGTACTACCATATATTATGTATGCATGTGCTAAGTTCTATGTAGGTGTGTATTGCATACTTAGTGCATATTAATACTATGCATATATGTAGTATGCATGTATGTATATGTACCATGCACTATGTAATTACTCATATATAATACATGTGTCCTATATAGTATGTGCAACCATCTATTATCTATGCATGTTCTAGCTCTATGCATGTTCTAGCTCCTATGTAGGTATGTATTATATATTTAGTACATACTACTACTATGCTTGTATAAATGTAGTATGCATATAATATGAATGTACCATGTAGTATGTACGTATATATGCAATGTGCATGCATATATGTATGTGTGTGTGCATCATGTATGTATGTATGTATGTGCATGTGTACATTGTCGGAATGATTTCATCTTTCCCTACATGTGCATATGTGTATTAGGGTTTACCCTAAATGCCTATGTAGTTGTGTGATTGTGTCCATGGTACTCATTTGTATGTGGGAGTTTGGGTATAAACCTCTATGTCTATCTACATATATGGGTATTTAAGTAAGTATGTTTGTGCTACATGAATGTGTGTGAGGGTTTCAGTGTGTATATGTATGTATATGTGTGTATGTGTGTGTTCATTAACATAAATATGATGTGTGTGAACATTTGATTTAACAATTAGATGATTATAGCTGATTAAAATATCTTATATCTTACACATTTAGTTAATATATCTTCTATTATGCTTTAATTATCTATCATAATAGTGTGTGTGTATGTAGCTATTAAGGTAATTAAGTAAATTATACCTTAATGTGAACCTAAATGAAATATATTAAAGAATTATAAAAATAAAGAACAAAAGAAATAGAATAAAATGAAAAATAAAAATGAAATAATTATGAGTGGTGTGTGAGTGTAAGTAAAAGTGTGGAGTGCGTGAGTTATGCAATTAAAGTGAGTTAAAGTGTGTGTTAAAATGTGGTGTGTGTGAGTGCAAGTTAAAAGAGTGGTGTGAGTGCATTGTGTAACTAAAGTGATTAAAGTGAATAATGAAATTGTGGTGAGTGAGTATGTGTGTTAAAGTGTGGTTGTGTGATTAAAGTGAAGGACTAAAAGTGTGGTGTGTGTGAAAAAGTTTATTGTATGGTGAAATTAGGAAGCATGCACATAGTATATATATCTGAATACAATCTCATCTATTTTCGAATGCTTTTTGCAGAGCATTGATGATGATTGACAAGTATTGATGAAGATTGATGAGCATTAATGAAAATAGATGAGCATTGATGAAGATTGATGAGCATTAATGAAGAATGACGAGCATTGATGAAAATTGATTTTAATGAAGAATGACGAGCATTGATGAAGATTGACGAGCATTGATGAAGAATGACGAGCATTGATGAAGATTCATGAGCATTTACAACCAATTGAGATCGGGAGATTGGAGACGTGCCAGCTCTTCCACTTTACTCACATTTTAGCCTAAATTTGTATTAGGATTTTTTGGCAATTTATCCTAGCATTCGTACTTATAGTTGTATAAGGATATTGATGGAGTTTTCATTCATTAGCACTATCAGGAAAATAGTTTTAGATTTATTCATTGATCAATTGGCAATTTATATTGTTCTATATTTTCTAATGTATGCGAGTAACGAGTCTACAAATGAGTCTGTGAGTAAAGAGTCTACAAGTGAAAATACCATTTCTACATCTTTCATTTTTGAGTGTTTATTACCTCCACCTGTAAATCATACTTCTCAACCTAAGCCGAACGTAGCTAATGTTGAAGAATCACTCACGAATTTGACATACAGACAGACATAAAGATAAAGAAAGATAAAGAGAAGCAGAATCAAAGTATTCAAAAAATCAAAGCCCTAGTGAAGGGACAAATTCACGAATGTAATGTACAGCGTAGAAACTTCCAGAATTAGAGTTTGTTAGAGTTTGTTACATCGGATCAAAACTGTATATAAAGAGAGACGAGAATAGAAAAAGAGAGCGAGAGAGAGAGCATGAGTGTGCGTGAGAAGAGCGCGTAGTGCAAATAGAGCGCATATAGAAATCAAGAATAGGTTTAGAAGACACCAGAGATCACGTATGTAAAGATGAATAATAGAAACCTGAAATGTCAGGTATTCATCTGAGAGAGATGGTAAGAAGAAACTACTCAGTGTAGGAGAGTTTCTATAGCTTGAGCAAGAAGAGGCCAAGCTAGTTTTGTACACATCTTCTCTAATAGAAAACACATGTTCATGTGGAAGTTTTGCGCGCATTCTTCGTATGTGAAGAAATCTGAGTATTTTCTTGTTACGGTATAAAGTCACTTAACAGTTGCTGTTTTCTCAGTAAACGAATGTTTCAGTCAATTACAGTTTTTCTAGTAAACACATTTTTTGATCAGTTACAGTTTTCTCAGTAAACGTGTTTTCCGGTAGAACAACGAAGTATATCTCGCAGAATAAATTAAAGTTTTGTATGAGAGATAGCTTATCTTATAGCTAAACATCTCTACTATCAATTCATCAAAGATTTCGGTGAAATGGATATGTACACATAGTACAAAGTCTGATCGGAAAGAGACATTCTGAACCGGTGAAGTTTTTCCTTAAACTTCAAATAGGGTTCATTCAGTGAGCGAAGTTCACGCATCACTTCCTTACTTCATCTATATGTACTTGAAGTAATTACAAGCAGAATAGAAGTTGATTCCGGTAAGATTTCGGTATAATTACGATGACAGTCTGGTGACAGTCCAGTGAAGTTCCGGTTGAATTTCAGTGAATTCAAAATATAGTCTTATATGTTTGAGTGACAGAAACTTTGCTAAGCTACTGCTGATTATAGAGGTGTTCTAATATCACTCTAGCTTAGCCACCTTTCGATGGCGCGGTGAATTCCGCAGGCTTGATAAGGTTTGAGCTTTTGTCACGTCGTCCACAAGTGGTATCAGAGCAAGTTAACCACAACAACTAATATAGATTTAGAAGAAGAACCTACGTAGAACGTAGCTAATAAAGAGTTAGAAGAAGAGGAAGTCATCAAAGATCGCATCACTAGTGAAACTTTAATCTCTCCATCATATGAATATTGTGTATCTAGATTTCTAGCTACACAACCTTATGGTCATAGTTTAGATTAGGCCATTACACCATTGATAAAAACTTTTCACATCACTGAAATGCATCTGACATCCTAAAGTACGCTAAAAAACACCCTACATTAGTCACATAGTGAGGCCATAACAAGTATAGTTCTGAATTGGCTGTTGGTCTCCATTCACTCCCCTCAACATTTGGTGAAACTCATTAGGGGAAAAAATGAACCCTGAATGGGCCTTTTAGATTAAGGAGTGATTAGTGATGAACCAATCAGAAGAGGGTGGTGGCCATAGTCTATGCCCTATAAAATACTAGGCTGAAGGGGGGAGAGGGGACATATTTCTCCCTTATTTAATGAGCTGCCTCTAGAGAGAGAAGGAATCTCGTAACTCAGTTGGGCCCAAAAATTCAAAATTTCTAAAAAGTTAAAAAACTCATCATAACACCTGAAAATAGACCCCCCATTACTTTTTAGGGTCAAAAGTACTCTTTTTGACCCCAAATTCAAAATCCGTGCATGTTTTGAGCTGAAAAAATGGATTTTTTCAAAAATACTCAAAAAAGAGTTATTTCCCTCCTAAACCTCACATTTTCATACCCAGGTCCCAAAAGGTCATCTTTTCCCACTACTTTCCCTCTATAGCACACCATTGAAGCTCTTGTTTCTACACTCCAACCTAGCTGCATCTCCTATCTCGAATTACTGTTGTAGCTTGAAGACCTTTAGCTTCAATGGCAACATCTAAAGCTTCCAGGCGACCAAAAGATGAAATCCTCACATTAAGATGTCACAATATCAAAGCCACAGATGGACAGTGGCTATCACATGAGTACTCCAAAGGTGCATGGGTCTACATGCAGCCCTCTAGAGTTGGGCCTCATCGAGTTAGAGATCATGGAAACTTAGATCTTCATTGGAAGGGAAAGTTACTTGGCTTCAAGAAGCACAGAGACAATGGGATGGTTGCTATTGTACAACATGTTTTTACAATGGCAACTATGAAACTTCAAAACTTTAGTAGTATGAGATATCCTGTGAATTGTAAGTATTACTCTACAATATTTTATGTTTTCTTGTGTCGGATATATTTTTGAACTATTTAGATATGTTTTTTTTTGTTTCAGATATATTTCCTTCTACTTTGGTGGAAGAGCAACCACTTCATAGTCTTACAAGTACTTTCCACGCATTGCATGCAGATGTTGGTGCACTAGTCTTTCCAAATATATCTCCTGCTCAACTTTACCATGATAGAGTTTTCTTTTACACACATAGATATGTTGTACCCTCTACAATGAATGGTTTTGGAAGGTTAGAGAGAATTGAAGTACATTCTCTTCTTAGCTTGGAGTGGCCAAAACCTGATATATGGTCTGTATCATCTTTGAAGCAAAAGATGGTAATGGATATACATAACTCTTTGAAATTCACAAAGGTGTCTAGGTCTGTAGGTTTGCACTTGTCTTTTCCCATTCATTGTTTTGTATATTTATTCCAAGGATTCTCATTCCAAGAGACTTCCACCATGTTCATGTGTAAAGATATCACATATGAGCAAGTCGAAAGTCTTCTTGGTGAAAATTGGGGTTTGATGGAAGGAATTGCAAAAGGTGATAGATATCTTTGTAAAATAGGTGGAACAGGTATAAGATTTTGATATTTGAAACAACGTCCTTCATTATACATTAGATTCTACTATGATCGTTGGATGTGCAAACTTGGCAAATGGATACCATTTCAAAGTTCAGAGGGATCTTTGCATTCATTTGAAATAAATCTTAGATTGCCCAACAATGAAACAAAAACTATTTTAGTGAATAATCATTGGACCTTGGCTAATCTGAGAGAACACTTGATGATTATGGGGTTTGAAGGACTAACTCAATCCAAATTCAAAATTCAAGGACATAAGGTGAGAAATGTTTCATGCTTTTGTTAAAGTAATCTTTTCATTATTGTTTATTTTAATCTAATGACTTCAATTTCTTGCAAATTGATTACAGGTGGGAAGAAGAATGGAATACAAAATGAAAGTCCCTGTAGATTGGAGCAAAGATGGAACAGAACTCTTATTGTCATAGTTCTTTTGCAACCTGATAATGTCACTTCTTGGGCCCTAGTCATTGTATCTCATGGTTTTTGCACTTTCAAGAACCATGTAAAAAGTAGGACAATTGATTCATGTTAGATATTGTGTATACCTTCTTCTCTGTAATGTTCATTTCAAAACTTTTGGAATGTCAAAAAGTTTGTTCAATACTTTGAAATGTGGTTGCTCATGTTTTTTTTTTGTGCATTATTTTGTCATCAAAAACACTTTTGGATTTGCACTTCTTTATTCTATACTTTTAAAAGTGGGCCCAGTCAGTTTAAAAACTTGAAACTACTATAAAAATGGTTCTATGTGCTCATTTCTCACATTGGCACTCTCAAAGAGCTAGAAAGCACAAACTTCAAGCCTTTAGAATTCTCGCGCGCAAGCAATGGCTGCTAGCACTTCACTCCCATGAAATCTCCTCGAGATCTATTCATGGAGTTTTTGGATACTACAAAATACAATGGTCGTACGGATTTGTATGACCTAGTCTGTAGAGTCCCTAATCTTGAAGGGACAATAGCCATGAACTCCGATGTGATCGATGAGATCACATATTTTCTGGAATTCTATATATTAAGATATGCCATAGATATTCCAGCAAATGAGTGTAAATGGGTCCCCTATGACCTGCTTTTCTACATTCATAAAGGAGATGAGGCGTTTGCGAAACGCTTAAAGCGTTTCATGGCTATTGCGGAGGCTTCAAGGCACCTGTTAGATGACACAGTGCCCTTAATTAAACAATTAAATAAGAAAAGGAAAATGGGAAGAAAATATCTTTCCTACGTAGCAACAACCATATTTTTTGTGAATGAGGAGCCTGAATCTTCACCCATGGACCTACCCCATCTTGTTACTGGGGGTTTTGTAGATGACAAGAAGGAACCCCAGACAGAAGCTCTCAACTTAATTGAAGAGAGTCAAAAAATTTCCAAAGAATTTCCTCAAGGAGTAGTGGACAAATTAAAGGAAGCCAGTACACAGAACAGTCCACCCTCCAAGTTAGACCCCGTGGAATCCACTCTACCAGAGGTAGAAATGGAAATGTTTTCAGTTGTGCTTGTCGATGGAGAGGAATTTTTGTTCCTGCATGATATTGAGAAGGCATTCGATCTACGCCTCGATGAATGCCTTAGTATTTTCTGCTCAACCTCAGATGTTCCCATGGACAACACCTCTGACATTATCAAAAAGGCAACAATTCCACTTGGTGATTCAGTTGCAGACACCATTGCATTTGTGTGTGAAGAGATTTTGAGCCATGCCAACCAAGATGCCACTGAAGAAGATCTGGCCGCAACAAGGGAAAGAATTTTGGAGAAGAAGATTCCAACATCCCCTGTTGTGGAGCAAAGTGGCATGGCCCATTCATCGATCCCACTAGATGCAATGGGAAGAGGAGAGGATGAAGATAGGCTTCAAGATGTAAGTCTCTACTGACATTTATGGTTGTCTCATATTCATACAAGATGTATCTATTTAATTTTATGATTGTCTATGTGCAGGAAACAATTGAAGTGGATAAATTTGCAGCAAGGAGTGGTGGTGATCGTGTTTCCCGGGGCCATGGCTCTTCCTTGGCACAATACATCAGAAAATTGCCAAAGGAAGATTTTGTCATATCCACAAGGACTTTTCCCCTCAAGGACACTTCATGACTTGGTGTCTGAAGGCCTTGAGCAACGTTTTGTGCCTATCTACAATAATGCAAGGGACCAATTGTATATTTCTAGTTAGGAAGTCCCTTGCCCTTACTACCCTAGGAGTTAACTTTAGAGGAAAAGTATTAGGTCAAATAGGAATAGCTTTAGGTCTTGGACTGACAGACCCTCAGTTAATATCCCAATCAGTTTTGACTTACCAATTGCCACTATCTTTTCAGAGAAGAAAGAATGTAGTGGAGAGGCTCAAGGCCAAGAGCCAATTGTAAAAACTTTATAATACCAATTATTGTTTTTCCAATTTCCATGTGAATTCAATCTATTATATCTTTATGGTTTTTGACAATCTCATAACTTTTGCATAGTTTAATCATTCTTTTTCCATTATTTCTTGTAATTTGTGTTGCCCAAAATGATTGCAATGGCCTAGGAATGAAAAAAAAAGGCCTGCCACAGAAACGCGGGGATGGGCCCTACAAAACTTTTGCAGGGCCCATCCCCGCGTTTCTGTTTCAGGCCTTTTTTTTGCATTCCTAGGCCATCCTATGCACTAGGTTACCTATATTGATGGTCTATCTCCCTCATTTAGCACCTTCACTTGGGGAATTGTGGAAGACTCTTCTTATGTGCAATGGTTAGAGAAAGTTAAGACTCCTCTGGGTGCATATAAGCATGGAGTAGTAAATAAGTATGGCAATGGCATGTGCCAATCATATGCCCCAATGTGCATGGCATGTGTTTCCATGGCTTGGAAATGCCAAAAAAAGGCCTGCCACAGAAACACGGGGATAGGCCCTGCAAAAGTTTTGCAGGGCCCATCCCCTCGTTTCTGTGGCAGGCCTTTTTTTGGCATTTCCAAGCCATGAAATGCATTAAATAGCATTACCACTTACAACAAGTACAGAAAAAAGAATGATACAACTATGAAACACACTTCAAAGAGGTACTCGAAAAGGACACCTAGAAACATAGGAGAAATAAACTTCAAAACATGTACAGTAAGAGATAAACACTTGGGAGAGAAAATATGAGAAGACAAAGATTATATTCATCATTTGGGATTTACAAAATATTCATCATATGGGATATACAAAAGGTTCTCCAAACAAGGGAGTACAAATTTTTGTTAAGGGTTATTCCCTCTAATTCTCCTAGCTAGCTGCAAATCTTTAGGTTGTATTGTCACTCTCTTTGCATGGATGGCACATAGGTTAGAGTCCTCCAACATTGATATAAGATACGCCTCTGTAGCTTCTTGGAGAGCTTAAATGGCTATCCCTTGGATACGAAGTCCAGTGCAATAGCGTTGGATCTCTTCCTTCACAACTCTTGCAAATGACCTTCGTGGAATAAGAAGCTCCACAGACTTTTGATAGTGTCGAATCTCTGCAAAGGCTCTGGTTTGCTTTCTGCACCTTTGTGGTGCTCTTGCATTTAGGGGGATGTTGGGTTGTGGTCGTTGTGGTCTACGACGTGGTTGGTAGTTCTTCTTTCTTCTTGGAGGATGCCTAGATGGTCCTGCCTCATCATTTACTTCCTCTGCCCGACCTTGCTCTCTTTCTTCATCGGTTGGTCTTTGTCCTTGTCCTGGGGGGAGTGTCTTGCCTCCTTGTGTTACTCGATGGTTCACGAGGATATCATCATTGTTCCATGGTGGCTCATTTATACTTTCTTCATCTGAGAAACTTGAGAAATTTGATGTCTCAATCACAACTTTCCTATGTCCTCGTTGTTTGGGCCTTGCCTTGATTGGTGTCCTGACTAGGGGCTCATCATCAGATGGGGGAGGGGAATAATTTATTTCTTGAAATACATCTCTCTCTGGTGAAGCTTCATCCCCCCGCGATGGAATGCTACCAGATTGTGTACCTGCACCCGAGCTTCGTCTGGAAGAGTGGCTTGTGGTTCGACGCTTCTTGTGGGGTGTCATCCATGTTGGGTGCTGAGTACCTTGCACATGGCTAGGGTAGACGACATGATCCTTCCTAGCAGTCTTCTTTGTGCGTGCCATTCTCTTAGGTTGTAAAGTGGTAAAATGAGGAAGGACACCTCTATTTATAGGCTTTCACTTAAAATTGTCATGTTCACATTAAAATGGATAAAAATTAGTTTTAAGACATTAAAATTATTTTCACAAAAATAGTAAAATTTTATTTGAAGTGAAAGGGGTTATAAAAACCTTGAAAAGAATAATGCATTTTCAGAGTTTGGAAACTATTTCCAAGCAGAACCCTCGCGGACTTTTTGTGCACGCCATCGGGCATGATGTACGGGTCCTGACGATGACATCCACTTCTCTCTTGCAATATCCTGTTGTAGCTTTCATGTAATCTTTGCTATTTGTGACTCACATGCTCGTTCCATTACATATTTTCTAGCGAATGTCACACGAAAAAACCAATTGAAAATTTCTTCTAAATAGTTTGATTGGAGTAGACCACCCCTATGACGAGTGTTTTTAAAGTAAACACCTCTAGCCCTGTAATGTGACTTCTCCATTCCTTGTGTACTAAAAATGTCGAGTGACCCATATTGATTCATAAAATATGCTCCATGTGCAAAAAGAATATGCTATGATCTGGTCAATAAGATATACACATAGTGTTTAAGACCAAATAAAAAAATTTCCTGGAAACTTACTATGTAATGTGTAATGTTGCTTTCTCCCCCAGATAAGATGAATGACTGTGTAAACTCCTTCAAAGTCACTTGGAATAATTCTCGTTGTGAAGCATTAGTGGAAACCAAACACATCAAATGTAACAATTGATCGAACGATGACCAAATCTTCTTTCGCTTGTTAATGAGATCAACCTGACTATCATTGTCTGTTGTAATTGAACAGAGGTCCTTCCAAAGCTCCCATTTCCCATCATCATATGAGAACATAAGTTTATACATTCCTTCACCCCAAAAAGGTATTTATGAATGGAAGTTTATACCTTCTTTCACCCCCAAAAAGGTATTTATGAATATCACCTACATGACAAAGATGAAGAAAAGCTAGTTGTGGAAAACACATCTAGTGCTTAAAAATTGGGCAGACAAGGTGGATGTTTGTATGAGTAGATCTAGTTGATTTCTTTGACATGTTTGATTGCTTATATGTGAGTAAAAATATACAAAGAAACTTGATTTTGAGTGAATGAAGAAGAATTTTGTTTCATGATGATCTTTACAAAATTTATGAATTGAACTTAAATTGACGATTTGTTGACCAAAATGGTTGATAGCTTAGCTTTATGATATGATATGGTCTAAATATCATATTGAAATTAAATAAAGTTCATGAGCATTTTGCATGAAAAATTGATACATCTAATTTGATAAATTTAAAAATTATTTATAAAAGAATTCAATACTGCTATATGATTGGATTTCAGGTTGGCCCATCAAGATGCTGCTTCCCATATGTGTGTGAGGGTTTCAATGTGTATATGTATGTATAGGTGTGTATATGTGTGTTCATTAACATAAATATGATGTGTGTGAACATTTGATTTAACAATTAGATGATTACAATTAATTAAAATATCTTATATCTCACACATTTAGTTAATATATCTTCTATTATGCTTTAATTATCTATCATAATAGTGTGTGTATGTAACTATTAAGTTAATTAAGTAAATTATACCTTAATGTGAACCTAAATTAAATATATTAGAGAATTATAAAATAAAGAACAAAAGAAATAAAATAAAATGAAAAATAAAAATGAAATAATTATGAGTGGTGTGTGTTAAAGTGTGTGTTAAAATGTGGTGTGTGTGAGTGCAAGTTAAAAGAGTGGTGTGAGTGCATTGTGTAACTAAAGTGATTAAAGTGAATAATTAAAGTGTGGTGAGTGAGTGTGTGTGTTAAAGTGTGGTTGTGTGATTAAAGTGAAGGATTAAAAGTGTGGTATGTGTGAAAAAGTTTATTGTATGGTAAAATTAGAAAGCGTGCACATATTATATATAGTTGAATATAGTCTCGTCTATTTCCGAATGCTTTTTGTAGAGCATTGATGATGATTGACAAGTATTGATGAAGATTGACAAGCATTAATGAAAATAGATGAGCATTGATGAAGATTGAAGAGCATTAATGAAGAATGATGAGCATTGATGAAAATGGATGAGCATTAATGATGAATGACAAGAATTGATGAAGATTGACAAGCATTAATGAAGAATGACAAGCATTGATGAAGATTCACGAGAATTTACAAGCAATTGAGATGAAGAGATTGGAGACGCACCACTTCTTCCACTTTACTCACATTTTGGCTTAAATTTGTATTAGGATTTTTTGGTAATTTATCCTAGCATTCGTACTTATAGTTGTATAAGGGTATTGATAGAGTTTCCATTCATTAGCACTATCAAGAAAACAATTTTAGAATTATTCATTGATCAATTGGCAATTTATATTGTTCTATATTTTTTGATGTTTGCGAGTAACGAGTCTACGAATGAGTCTATGAGTAAAGAGTCTATGAGTGAAAATACCATTTCTACATCTTTCATTTTTGAGTGTTTATTACCTCCACCTGTAAATCATACTTCTCAACCTAAGCCAAACGTAGCTAATATAGATTTAGAAGAAGAAACTAAGCAGAACGTAGCTAATAAAGAGTTAGATGAAGAGGAATTCATCAAAGATCGCATCACTAGTGAAACTTTAATCTCTCCATCATATGATTATTGTCTATCTAGATTTCTAGTTGCACAAACTTATGGTCATAGTTGAGATTAGGCCATTAGACCATTGATAAAAACTTCTCACATCACTAAAACATGTCTGACATCCTAAAGTACGCTAAAAAACACCCTGCGTGTAGTCACACAGTGAGGTCATAACAAGTTCAGTTCTGAGTCGGCCGTTGGTCTCCATTCACACCCCTTGACAACTTATGTATGTATGTATTTATGCATGTATGTATGTATTATGTACTATGTAGTATGCAATATGCATGTGCCATGCATGCATGTACACACACACACACATATATATTGGAGGAGATGGTGGATAGTCTTCAGAGATGAAGTGGTGTTGCTTAAACTTGCTTCACACCAGCCAAAAACAATTTTTGGAGAGTGTACTGGGCCTCTTTAGCTTGCTAGTGTTCATAAATAATCACCTGTATTGTTTGGAACATGATCCACTAATCCATGGATCAAAACAAATAGGTAGGAAATTGATCCAAGGTCATAGACTTGCTATTTTCATCTCTACACTTGTTCAGTATAATGAACAGTGATCTGAGCATGATAGCAATTAGCCTAATTCCTTTTGGTGATGTCTAATTGAATTAGATAGCGACCAATCATGAGTGATTTCAATAAAAAAGATGAACTACACACTGAGTATGGTGTTTAGCAAATCATAGGACTTGCCCGACATTTTTAGGATGCATCAGTCAACAGACCAGAGAGTAATGAAGTGAATATAGCTCACGATTCAGAGAAGCAATGATAATGAGATTTTGTAGCTATAAAGTAAACAGTATACTGAATCTATGATGATTTAAATCATGACCAATGATCAATCATACACTGAGAAGAAGCTCTGAAAAGATCACTATACTGATGTAGACATGGCAGAGAAGTGAAGTAAAGATGTAATAAAAATGTATGTATTAGATCACATAGAAATACAATGTGATTGACAATAATCTATTGCAAAATGTGAGGGAAGTGATTGAGCTATGGAGTGAGCTCTCAAATCACAATGTATTCCTCTCAATTGATCTCCTAGTCGAGGCATATCCATGCATGTCTTTTTGATCCATTTTTATAGTTGAGTTTGGATCCAATCTTTTGAATTCAAATTCAAAAGTCCATGTAAAAGTAGATCCTAATCTATAGGATATATTCTCTCATCAATTGACTACGAGATTTGATGCTTCCTGACTTCCTCATGAAGTAAGGTTCTTTTACAATGGTAAATGTAATTGATTTTACAAGGGATTGATCATATAAGGCTCCATGAGAAATATGCTAATCATCCAAGTACATGGGATTGGATTCTTTTGCACCAACAACTCCCTCTCAAGCCTATCATGCTTGGTCACCTTCATTCCTCCTTGATTTCTTGCAAACCAATCATCAATTTGAACCTATTCATCTTACTTCCATCCAAAGACTTTGTGAGTATATCTACACATTGTAAATGAGTTGATACATAGGACAACTGTTTGTCCTTGTTAAGCAATTTCTCCATTACATAATGATAGTGCACTTCAATGTGCTTAGTCCTTGCATGATATACATGATTAGCAGCCAAATGAAGTGAGCTAGTGTTGTCTCCAAAAATTATTGGAGTGTAAGAGTGTAACTCCAAATCTGTGTAGAGTTGCTTGAGCCACATAGCCTCTTGACTTGCATTTGCTAGGCCTCTATATTCTGCCTCTGTAGATGACAATGTCACAGTTGGTTGGTTCTAGGATGAACATGATATAATCTTTGAACCTACAAAAGACAAGTATCCTAAGGTGCTCCTATCATCCTTGGAGCCAACCCAATCTGCATCAGAATACATCTTTATGTCCAAGTCAGAAGTGAAAGGGTAAAACAACCCTTCATTTATGGTACCCTTTGGATACTTTAGCACCCTCTTGGCAGCTTCCATGTGAGGTTTTCTTGGTGCATGCATAAATTGGCTTCATGTACTTACTCCATAAGCAATGTCCACTCTTGTTAGGGTTGCATAGTTGAGACTCCCAACCAAACATGTAACATCCTCAAGAAGTTCTTCTTCATGAGAACTAAGCTTTTGATTGAGTTCCATGGGTTTACTTGCAATTTTGGTGTTCTCCATCTTGAATTTCACTAACATATCATGGATATACTTTCTTTGAGTAATAAACACACTAGAATCTGTATACACAAGTTCTAGAGCAAGAAAGTATGTTAACAAACCAAGATCACTGGTTTTAAATTCTTCCATTAGTTGAACTTTAACTTGCTTGATGCCATCGGCATCATTTCTTGTAATGATAATGTCATCCACATAGACACATAAGTAGATAACTTCCAAGTTGGTCTTCTTTATAAATAAAGAAGAATCTACTTTGCTAGCCACAAACCTTTGATCCTGCAAATAAGTAACAAGCCTATGGTTCCAAGCTCTAGGAGCTTGCTTTAGGCCATAGAGTGCCTTCCTTAACTTGCATACAAAACCTGGTTTATCCTTATCTTCATACCCTGGTGGTTGAGCCATGTACACTTCTTCTGAGACCCATCCATTTAGGAATGCATTCCTAACATCTAACTGATATAGTTCCGATTCTTGGAAGCAGCAACACTTACCAAAACCCTAATTGTTGGCATCTTAGCCACAAATGAAAAGGTTTCTTCATAGTCCACTCCATGGGTTTGATCAAACCCCTTTGCTACTAACCTTGCCTTGTACGTGTTTATAGAACCATCAGAATTTTTCTTGATTTTATACATCCACCTAGATCCTATTACCTTCATGCTAGGCTTCTTGGGAACCAAATCCCAAGTATTATTTTCTTGAAGTGCTTCAACTTCTTCCTGCATGGCTTCTCTCCATTCTTTCTTCTTATTGACCTCTTCAAATGAAGAAGGTTCCTCTGTCATAGATTCTTTAGTGATAAACACAGAATGCTTGGTGACTAATGATGTGTCATAGCCATACCTTATGGAATTTTTACTCTCCCTTTGAGATCTCTTGAGTGCTTGATTGGAGGAGTCTAGAATGTCTTCCAATTGCTTGAACTTGGTCGTGCCTGTTGACTTCCATGCCTTGAAATCAATTTGCTCTTCATCCTCTGAATTGATATCTTCTGGTAATTGTTGATCTTCTTGAGTGAGAGTTGGAAAGTCATTTTCCAAATCATAAGGTAACTTAATCTTCCTGCAATCATCTTCAAACCATGAATTATTTTCATCAAACACTACATCCCTACTAACTATAAATCCTTTGTTAGTGGGGCTATATAGCCTATAACCCTTCTAGTTTTGGTCATAGCCAATAAATATACAATTTTCAGGTCTAGGATCAAGCTTCCCTCTAATCTGTGCGGACATATGTGCATAAGCAATGCACCTAAAGATTTTGCAATGGTCCAATGAGGGTCTCCTACCATTCCATGCTTCATAGGGTGTCATTCCATCCAAGGATTTGGATGGCAACCTATTAATTAAGTATGTGGCTGTGGAAACAGCCTCTGCCCATAGGTAGTTGGGTAGTTTCTTCTCATTCAACATTGATCTTGCAGCCTCTACTATCAACTTGTTCCTTCTCTCTACCACTCCATTTAGTTTAGGAGTATAACTTGTTGTGACTTCTCTTTTTATGCATCTGTCCTATAAGAATGAATCAAATTCATGTGAGAAATACTCACACCTCCATCAAATATGATCCTCTTCAAGCTTCTACTTGTTTGGTTCTCAACCAATGGAAAATACTTTTTGAAACATGTAAATACTGCATCATTATGCTTCATGAAGTAAAGAATTGTCCATCTACTGTAATCATCTATAAATGAAAGATAGTACCTTGAAATTGAGATTGATAGATCTTTGCTAGGACCCCACACATCCGTGTGTACAAGCTCCAAGTAGTCTTCATACATGTACCCCTTTCTATTGAATGGTTGCCTGTGAGCTTTGCCAAATTGGCATGCTCCACACTTGTATATCGTGTGTTTCTTGACACATTTGGAATTCCAAGCACATTCTGATCCTTGCATATTTGTTTTAGTGTTCTTTTTCCTATATGACCTAGACTTTTGTGCCATATCTCTAGTTCAAATAGAGTTTGATATTTGTAATTGAAAAGTGCTATGTTTTTGGTGTCTACAATCTTAAATGCAAAGAGTCTACCAGATTTCTCACCTTTTGCAATCCTCTTAAAGCCTCGTTGACGGTCTTTCACATATGCTCCATGTCTTGTGAATCTGACCTGTAAACCTTTCTCAACAATTTGTCCAATAATGATTAGGTTTTTTGTTATGGTTGGTACATATAAGACCTTACTTAAGAGGTTCATGTTACCATCAGAAGCTTTGACATTTCCAATTTTCTTGATAGAGTGTTTAGTTTCATCACTTGTCTGTACTTCATGCTTCCCTTTGGGTTCTTCCAGATCAGATAACAATGCTACATTTCCAACCACATGATTGGAACAACCATGATCAATATAGAAAAGATGCTTATCATCTTTAACTTGCTTGGATGTCATGTTCATGATGAGTAGAGAATCCTCTTGGTCTTTTGTGTAGTTGTTATAGTCTCTTCTACCTCTAAAAACCTTCTTGATAATTGTTGTTGTTGTTGCCTTGGTTGTAGTTGTGATTGTAATTGCTTCCTCCATTGTTGAATCTGTCTCTCGGTTGTCCATAGCTCCCTCTATGGAAGTTCTTCCCCTTTGATTCCTTGTGTTCTTGAAGAATTCTTCTGTGGTGTGGTTGGTAAGGCCACAGATGTTGCAAGGTTGAGTATTGTAGGATCTCCCCCTGCCTTGCTTTCCTCCTCTACCCCTTCCTCTAGTACCTCTTCCTCTACCTGTGTAGTTAACTTGAGAGGTACTAACCTATTTTTCATTCTTTTTGCCTTTACCCTTATCCTTGCTTTTATTCTTATCTGTATAAAGGGCAAAATATTGGATACCTCTAGATTTGTCACCATTCTTGTTGAGCTTTGTCTCATGGTGAAGAGTTGCCCCATCAAGGTGTTGAGATCAGGTATCTGCATATCCATATAAAGGTCCATTGCTGTGGTGAAGGACTCCCACTTATCATCTGCTTTGATGACATTGTGCAAGATCTATCTTCAACTCCTCTCAATCAATAGTGCCTAAGACTTTTGGATGTGGCATTCTATACTGTTCTAAATGTAGAGCTTGTTCTAGTGTGAATAGCTAAAGGAGGTGGGTGGGTTTAGAGATGAGTACCTCATAATTGTATTCTCAAAAACTTGTCAAAAACATCTCTTCAAATGTTTTTTTTTGTAGCAAGTCGGGAGATACTTGATGCAAGCATGCTAGACATATACAATCTTTACAGAGGGGATTGTGTTCATGTGGTAGACTAGGTCAAAATTGCCATTGTCAAATCTAGGTGTAGAGATATGTGGTGCTTTAGCATTGTAGAATGTCTTGAATACAAGCCTCATTAATTCGAATATCTTTAGCATCATTTGAGTGGCTACATCGGGCATCATATTTAGGCAAGATATCCAATGTTGGATCATTGATATCATGTAGGCCACTATGGGAGGTCCTTGTGGTGGTGCGAGATATGGGTAGTTGAGCCAATCTAAGCACTGTGCATTATTCCTAGCTTTGATAGCCAAAGCTTGCCATGAATGCATCCTTGGAACTCATCTATAGCACAGGTTGTAGAAAACATGCAATGAAGCATGTGACCACGTGGGTAGCAATTCTAGATACGTCTCGAGCAAGCGTTTGTTTGTTCTAGTCTGGTTGGAAGATAGCTCCTCAATGAGCTCATTCTGACACATCCTTCAATTGGAAATGAATGGAAAATGTGGGCTCTTTGCCAATGATGCACTTCATCTATGCATTGTAATCAGCTAAAAGCACAAATTATGGTTGGTTTTCAGGCTCAGAGCTGGTGATGAGTCTCTTGTGTGACATATTCTAGAAATAATGAGACTTTAATATAGTTTCTTATATATTTTCCATAGTTTGTATCTGAATGGCCACTCTTTAATCATGTGTTCAACCAATAACTTTGACCGCTTGAGCCAGTGGCCATGGTGCTTTATATATCTTCCCCCCTCTTTGATTAATTGGCTTCCAATTACGTGTTGTGGCTCATACTCCTCTTCAAAGGCTCTATCAACTTGTATCTCGACTGTTTCTTTAGGTTTTGGTACTTTCCTAGGCGATGGTGGTCTTCCATATTGGAGAAGTTGAGCTTGGTGTTCGTGGATTTTCTTTCGTAGCTCAGCCAACTCAAATGGTTGTGTGATTGTTACGGTGGGTTCTAGGATTGGTTGAGGTGGTGCTGCTTGATATTGTCATTGGAGCTGAGCTACTTCCTTTGATAATTTTTCATGTGACTCCAACAAATTTGCATACCCTTTGCGGATGATACAAATGTTTTTTGGGGGGTCGAAGACTAGGAATTTAGATGGATTGATGAGTGCATCAAGTGTATTCTCAATAGTGGCATCCAAGTTCTCTTGATTTTGTTGTTGTAATATTTTATTCTCAATATGTGCATCTACAAGATGATGCTTCAGTAATGCCATGTTGTGTGATGATTCTGCATTGCATTCCAACTAAATGTGTAAATGGCCCTCTATTACTTTCATAGATTCTTAGTCCATATTCTGAATCTTTGACTCTAGATCATTGTGGGAAATCTCTAAAGTGGTGTACTGATCTTGTAAGACAACATTGCTAGACAAAGTTATAGATTCTTTTAGGGTTCATCTATGATACCCTATACATACATAGAGTGGGCTAATTTGAAGGTACATGCGATCTTCTGTTTTAAAGACTCGAGCATAGTCCGCAAAATACCGGTTCAATAAGCTGCGCATCAGTCCAGACCGAACTGGTAGCTATGACCTGACTAATAAGGGACTCAGCCTGTGTCTGCAAAAATGCTTCTTGTAAATAGAACTCGTTTGCTAAAGCAGCATCTCGACATAACTTGATTTTGGCGATCTCTGCATCAATCCGGGACAACCTGTCAGCTTGGACTCTGAGCTGCTTTTCTTTGCGTTCGAGTTCCTGGGATTGAAATTGCATTGTTTTATAGAGATCTTCTCGCTCCTTTTTAATGGCTTCCATTTCCTTCTTCAATGTGATAGTCAGGCCAATTTCTTCTTCCAAAGCACGACTTTTCTAGAAGAGTTCTTCGGACACCTTCTTTAATTCTGCAGTGACCTACATAGCAAGGTCTGCCATTTCCTGTCCTTTCTGCTCCACCAGAGCAAGATCTTCACGTGTATCCTCCAGAAGATTTCCTAATTCGATCGTGGCATCTTCTGTATCACTCACCGTTTGTTTCAATTGAGTAATCTCTTCATCGGGGGCAGCAAGGAGAGGATCTTTCACTTTTAATTCTGCTTGCAAAAGACGAATCTGTTCTTCTAATGAACTGGTTTCAGCCTTCGCAACGAGCACTTCTTCTTGAAGTGGCGCAATAATAGCTTCAAGCAGATCCACTTTGGCTTGATACTACTGCCGAAGGGATTGCCGGGACTCGTTGAGGTGATGGGGAAGATGGGTGGAGAGCTGTAGGAGATAATTACCAATCTGGGCTAATTGGGTTAAGGAGTCAGGGACGATAGAGGTGAAGATAGATTGCGAGGGATTAACTGAAACCATGGCAGAGGAAGAGGGAGGGGAATAATTTGGGGAGGAGGGAAGAGGATGAGCGGATGGCTGAACGGATGAAGAAGAAGAACTAGGTGGTAGTGGCACCTTGGAGGGGGATAAAGGTGAAGGCGGTTGTTGAGAGGAAGAGAGAAGGGCAAGAGTGGTTATCAGGATGGTTGAATCATCGGGTTGCGTGGTCTATTCCTTGGGTTGAGGTTGATTAGCAGGTTGCGCCATGGTGGTGGTCGTATCGAGCATGGTCTCCTGTGAGTTGGGCTCAAGTGTCACGACTTTATCGGTAAGTTGTACTTCTTCAATGACGGTATCCTGAAGGGTTTTCTCTGGAGGAGACAATGGAGGAGAAGGATTTTGTGCCGACAAAGCTGTGTCTTGCACTTGTACGGTGGAAGACAACATGACTTTGCTATGCAACAAACTCAATCTGCGGTGTTTTTCATGGAAGAATTGAAGAAGATCGACATCATCATCAATCTCCATCATTTGCACAGACTCTTCCTGGAGCAGAATCGTGTTCAATGGAGGTGGTTTCTCTGCTTGAATCACCGGGAGGAGAAACGTGAGGAGGTGCGGTAAACGAGTCCTAGGAATTTTGTTCTTGGCTAGTTGTTTGGAAATGGCTTAGCATTCACGATGCATGCGCCGAAAAAAGAAAGAAGCAAGGTTAACTGCTTCGCGGGCTGCAATATCTACCATGGAGTAAAATGGATGAGAGATGGCATATGTGCGCTTTTGCAGGTTCAAGGGAGCGACCAAGAACTGAAGGGCTGTGTGTTTCGGTTCTGGATGACACAAAATGCCAAACTCGTTAGACGAGTGCCTAGGGAAAAGTTCCTTCATGGTTGCTATGGGAAGGAGAGGGCCATTGACCAAACCCTCATGAGGGAGATGAAAGCCCTCATCGATAGTATTAAGGGTGATGACGATGTAGGGGTTCAAACAGACAAGCACCCAGCACCGTTCTGTGGCAGGCGTAGCCGCAATAGCAGAGATTATTTGTGCGAAAAATAGATGACACTCCACTGAATGCTAGGGCAATTCAGCGAAGGCCAAGAGACCTCGCACATGCAAGAACTCGCTCACATCCGCAGCGAGTCCAGTATCGAAGGTGATGATGTGTGCCAGAGCTTCCATGACGTAGGCAACAACACACAAGTACAATAACACAGAATACACTAGCACACATGGATGCAATAGCAAAAATCAGCGTAAAGAATAGGATTAAGTAAGAACACTGGAAGAAACATCTGAAAAGAAACCTAATCATCACATAGTGTTGGAAATATACAGGTATAATGGCGACATGCATGCATTAACAGAATCGGAGACATAGAAGGTGGCTGCTAATCATGTTGAGGTAAGAAAACTTAAAAAATTAAAGTCAAACGGTCAATCGAAAGGACGCAAAGAGGATAGAAACCTTGAGGTAGAAGAGTAAGAAAAAATGAGTGAAAAATACAGATCATGTCTCATGGCGAGGAAGGTGGTGGATAATAAGGATGAAGCTTCGATCCATTAATTGCTTTAGGGAGGAGGGTACCATTGAGGGTGGATAATCAAAAAGTTGCAGGTCCCACTTGTTCGACAATGCGGTATGGATCGAACACTCGCAATTTAAACTTTCCGACGGATCGGTTAGATTTAGCATTATAAAAGAGCACTAATTGGTTGATGGTAAACACAGGGGTTTTAAGGAATCAATCATGAGTTCTTGCTTGTCTGAGCTGAACTTCCTGCAACACCGAAAAACTCTCAAGGTGCTGTTCATCCAGAGACCATAAAGCCTCCAATCTAAAAGGAAATGATTCTCCCGGTAGTAATTTCTGTTCTAATGCCACTCGCAGAATAGGAACCACCAATTCCATAGGAGCAATCGCCTCCACACCATAAGCCAACTTGAAAGGAGTGGTTCCGATCGCCACTTTATATGTTGTACGGTAAGCCATAGTACGGCAGGTAGGAATTGATCCCATCTCTCTAGACAATCTAATACGAGTTTCTTTAAGATGTTCAACAGAGATTTGTTGGTGCTCTCAGCGAGTCCATTCGCTCATGGATAATAGGGAGCATTGAACTTATGCACAATCTGGAAGGTTTTAGTAAGCACTTGCATTAATGTGTTTGCAAAGTGCATACCTTGATCCCACACAATTTCGAAAGGTAACCCATAGCATGGAGAAATATCCTTCATCAAACATTTAACGACCACAGCAGCTGTGGCTGACTGTAAAGCCCAAGCTTCGATCCACCTTGTCGCGTAATCTGTGCAGGTAAGGATATATTGATTACTGGTAATTGTCGAAGGAGGTGTAATTGGTCCAATAAAATCCAAACCCCATTTTTGGAAAGGTTCGAGAGGCAAAACGGGTTGCAGCGGGAAGTGATGTCTCTGTAAAGGTTGACCGGAACGCTGACACTCATCGCATTGTTGAACATACTTGGTCACATCACGTACATAGTAGGCCACCATAAGCCACTCTACAGAATCTTCTGGTGGATTAGGTCAATCGCAAAATGACCTCCAGCTGGTGTTGAATGAATCATTGCGATTACAGAAGCAATTTCGTGTGGGGGAACACATCTGAGCAACACTCCCGAGTGGTCCATGTAATATAATTGCCCTACAAGTAACCAAAATCGTTGTCTATACATCGCCAGTTTACGGTGAGCAGCCAAAGAGGTCGTACTGGGAGGACATCCATTGGTCAAGAAAAGCATCAGAGTGTCATAATAGGAGGGTTTGCTTGGCAATTCTTGTTGATCCTCCGGTACAGTCTCAGTTGCATAGATAGCCGGTGTGGTATCATCAACGCCTTTCGGAAGTTCACTGAAATCCAACCGAGATAGAAAATCAGCAAGTGCATGTGCGGACCCTGTTCGATGTATTACGGAATAATCAAACTCTTGGAGTAGCAAGATCCATCTGGCTAGTCTTCCTCCCAAATGCTGTTGACGAACAAGGTACACCAACGCTACATGATCAACATGGAAGGTCAAGCGGCGTCGTAGTAAATAATGCCGGAATTTCTTCACCGAATAAACTAAATCGAGAAATTCACGTTTAGTGATTGAATAATTGCACTCTGGCGGGGCCAAGTTGCGGCTCGCATAATACACTGGGTGGAACCATTTGTCCGTTTACTGCATCAGCACGCTGCCAATTGCAATGTCGGATGCATCCACAAAGACATGAAATGGCAATTCCCAATTTGGCGCTAGTAAAATAGGAGTCTGCGTTAACAATGATTTCAGCCGGTCGAAAGAGAGTTGGCATGCCCCGATCCATTCAAACTGATGAGGACTACTGGTTATCATTCGATTAAGGGGTGTGGCCAGATGAGCAAGCCACCATAAATATCGTCCATGCCACCGGATTTGCCCCAAGAAGCGCATTACTTCTTTGGGTGTCTTAGGAGTAGGTGCCTCCAATACGACCTTCACCTTATCTAGATCAACTTGAATTCCCTGTTGTGAGATGATGTGCCCTAGTAACTTGCTGCAAGATACAGAGAATACAGACTTATTTGGGTTTAAGCACAAACGGTATTCCCGACACTTTGAAATGTAGCACCGTAAATGGTACAAATGCACTGAAGTATCACCGGATAAGGAGAGGTCATCCAAGTAAACTCTCATGAATGTGGTGAGATAAGGAGAGAAAATTTCTTGCATACAATGCTGAAACATACTTGGAGCATTCCGCAGACCAAACCACATCACTGTACATGCATAAACACCCCAATTAGTTATAAATGCTATCTTTGGAATGTCCTGCTCCGCCATTCGTACTTGATTATAACCGCTATATCCATCCAAAAAGGAATACATCTCGCGACCTGCCACATCATCTAACATGGTGTCCAAAAACGATAGAGGGAATGGATCAGGTACGGTTGCTGCATTTAATTGCTGGTAGTCCACACATATCCGTAATTGCTTATTCTTCTTAGGGACTATCACAATGGGGGAAATCCACTCCGTGTGCTCGATAGGGACAATAAACCCAACCTTTAGAAATCGATCCAATTCTACTTTGACCTGGGCCCCATAGTTAGGATTCATCCTATAGCTGGGTTGTTTAATAGGCCGAGCATCTGGTTTCAACACAACCCTGTGTTGATAAATACGCGGGTCCAACCCCTTCATATCCCCGTAATCCCATGCAAACACATCAGAGAATTCGCGGAGCAACTACAACAAGTTATCCTGAGAGGTCTCTAAGAGTCCCGTCTTAATTTTTACTGGTTGTGGGTTGGTTTCATCGCCTAAGTTGCAGGTAACCAATTGATGTTTTGGTACGTAGAACTGTAGAAGCAGGGCTAAGTCGTCACCTGACTGAAGCAACTGTTGTAGCATCGTATCATCCAAGGTCTGTGCTACACTTGCTTTGGGTTCACCGATCAGTGGTACTACCATACATGTTGTAGGACTCCAGTTATCAGCCACCATTTGTAAGTCCATAGTTCCGAGTGCCATCAGATCCTTGTTAGCTTTAAGAAAAGCTTCCTCTTCATCATCTGAAAGGCCATCCAGCATGTGTACAAGTTCGGCTACATATGGTCGTGCATGCAAGTCACAAGGCTTCATGTTGTCTAGCGGAACGGCATGTTTACAGGGGTTATTCTTAAAAATTAATTCATGCGCTGACCAATCCTGTACTACCTTAGCTTGTTTTAACAACGCATCCAAAGAGTAGGTTATAGTCAAGACTGGATTCAGGTAATTCCAGAACAACAAAGGTCATTTTAAAGACGGCTCCTTGAAGAGTAATAGGAATATCTCGCACCAATCCAACCGGATGCACTCGAGACTGATAAGCCATTCGGACAAAAAATTAGACAGGTTTAATTTGTGTCCATCCCATTCGTTGACAAAGTGCTGCCGTCGCAATGTTTACTTCGGAACCTCCATCAATTAATACTTGAGTGATTTTGTGATTCTTATACCAGACCATAATGAAGGGCACCATATGATCCACCATCGGATCGAGTTTATGCCAAATTGTGGCTGTCGCAGGAGCACATGAAGGTCCTGGACTAACCTATTGTTGGAACTGTTGTCGTACGCCAGGAACCAAAGCCAATAGTTGTCCCAATGGCAATGTAATAGATGCCTTGGATAAGACATACCATATCGGATCAAATTTTGGTGTTTTCGGTATTGTGTGCGGTGGGGACTCCGGTAGTGCTTGGGGCTGATTTCTTCCTTTTGGTACTGCCTGCGGTATACTCTACTGCGTCACTAGAGTTGAGTAAGGAAAAATAGTTTGTTCCTGGGTTGCCCACTTACTTGCTTTAGTAAACACCTTCTGTTGTTCATGAATTCTAGGTTCAAAATCTTTGCTGCTGGCTATAATTGCTTTCCTGAGCGCGTTTGCACTGCTGCTATTTGAGTGTTCACTGCTGATATGTACACCATGTTTTCCATCAGGTGTTGTCGTTCTTTTTTCTTTTTATCGTACTCGACTACATCTTTACAATACCTACAAATATGCCCTATTTCATCACAAAAATGACATTTAGGTGTTGGAAGAGATGCACCTTCACCTGTATAACAAAGAGTAGAACAATGGAATCTTTCATTTAAGAGTTCTTACTAAAATGATTCATCAAAAGTCCAATCTCAAGAGTGATCTCTCTAGCTCCTTTTATGGTTTTCCACTAGCTATTTCCTAGTTCAAGCCTAGTGTCTGGCCTAGTTAAAAATTAGGTTCTTAGGATAATTTTGAGGCTCAAATGAATTCTAAAATTTATGAAAATTGAAATGTTAGTTCTTTAAATACTCCTTAAGCTCAAAGTCCTTGTTTTGCACAAAATGGAGTTAGATCTACCAAAAACATGTATTTACATTGAAACGAAGTGATTTAGATCATTATTTGTTGGAAATTAGTTTTGAAAAATACCTTCTTATCTAAGACTGGTTTTTTTGCAAAGTACTCCTTCGTTCCTAACACTCCCCACCTCTCAAGTGTGTCATCTATGATAGACCTTTGTTGAGAAGGTTGGTATTTGTAGTACTAAAGGACGTGTGCTATTAGCTCATGTTCCTATAATTTAAGTCCCCTTGCAAGATCTATCTTCAACTGCTCTCAATCAATAGTGCCTAAGACTTTTGGATGTGGCATTCTATAGTGTTTTGAATGTAGAGCTTGTTATAGTGTGAATAGCTAAAGGAGGTGGGTGGGTTTCGAGATGAGTACCTCATAATTGTATTCTCAAAAACTTGTCAAAAACATCTCTTCAAATGTTTTTTTTTGTAGCAAGTCAGGAGATACTTGATGCAAGCATGCTAGACATATACAATCTTTACAGAGGGGATTGTGTTCATGTGATAGACTAGGTCAAAATTGCCATTGTCAAATCTAGGTGTAGAGATATGTGGTGCTTTATCATTGCAAAATTTCTTGAATACAAGCCTCATTAATTCAGATATTTTTAGCATCATTTGAGTGGCTACATCGGGCATCATATTTAGGCAAGGTATCCAATGTTGGATCATTGATATCATGTAGGCCACTATGGGAGGTCCTTGTGGTGGTGCGAGAGATGGGTAGTTGAGCCAATCTAAGCACTGTGCATTATTCGTAGCTTTGATAGCCAAAGCTTGCCATGAATGCATCCTTGGAACTCATCTGTAGCACAGGTTGTAGAAAACATGCAATGAAGCATGTGACCACGTGGGTAGCGATTCTAGATATGTCTCGAGCAAGCGTTTGTTTGTTCTAGTCTGGTTGGAAGATAGCTCCTCAATGAGCTCATTCTGACACATCCTCCGATTGGAAATGAATGGAAAATGTGGGCTCTTTGCCAATGATGCACTTCATCTATGCATTGTAA
This sequence comes from Ceratopteris richardii, assembly GCA_020310875.1. NCBI lineage: Eukaryota > Viridiplantae > Streptophyta > Polypodiopsida > Polypodiales > Pteridaceae > Ceratopteris > Ceratopteris richardii. The sequence continues at coordinate 64,623,815 of CM035419.1, forward strand.
TCAGCTAAAAGCACAAATTATGGTTGGTTTTCAGGCTCAGAGCTGGTGATGAGTCTCTTGTGTGACATATTCTAGAAATAATGAGACTTTACTATAGTTTCTTATACATTTTCCATAGTTTGTATCTGAATGGCCACTCTTTAATCATGTGTTCAACCAATATCTTTGACCTGCTTGAGCCAGTGGCCATGGTGCTTCATATATCTTCCCCCCTCTTTGATTAATCGGCTTCCAAATACGTGTTCTGGCTCATATTCCTCTTCAAAGGCTCTATCAACTTGTATCTCGGCTGTTTCTTTAGGTTTTGGTACTTTCCTAGGCGATGGTGGTATTCCATATTGGAAAAGTGGAGCTTGGTGTTCTTGGATTTTCTTTTGTAGCTCAACCAACTCAAATGGTTCTGTCATTGTTACGGTGGGTTGTGGGATTGGTTGAGGTGGTGCTGCTTGATATTGTCATTGGAGCTGAGCTACTTCCTTTGATAATTTTTCATGTGACTCCAACAAATTTGCATACCCTTCGCGGATGATACAAATGTTTTTTGGGGGGGGGGGGAGACCAGGAATTTAGATGGATTGATGAGTGCATCAGGTGTATTCTCAATAGTGGCATCCAAGTTCTCTTGATTTCGTTGTTGTAATCTTTTATTCTCAATATGTGCATCTACAAGATGATGCTTCAGTAATGCCATGTTGTGTGATGATTCTGCATTGCATTCCAACTAAATGTGTAAATGGCCCTCTATTACTTTCATAGATTCTTAGTCCATAGTCTGAATCTTTGACTCTAGATCATTGTGGGAAATCTATAAAGTGGTGTACTGATATGACAACATTGCTAGACAAAGTTATAGATTCTTTCAGGGTTCAACTATGATACCCTATACATACATAGAGTGGGCTAATTTGAAGGTACGGGCGATCTTCTGTTTTAAAGACTCGAGCATAGTCCGCAAAATATCCAGTTCAATAAGCTGCACATCAGTCCAGACCAAACTGTCAGCTATGACCTGACTAATAAGGGACTCAGCCTCTGTCTGCAAAAATGCTTCTCAACCTGTTAGCTTGGACTCTGAGCTGCTTTTCTTTGCGTTCGAGTTCTTGGGATTGAAATTGCATTGTTTTATGGAGATCTTCTCGCTCCTTTTTAATGGCTTCCATTTCCTTCTTTAATGTGATAGTCAGGCCAATTTCTTCTTCCAAAGCACGACTTTTCTGGAAGATTTCTTCGGACACCTTCTTTAATTCTACAGTGAGCTACATAGCAAGGTCTGCCATTTCCTGTCCTTTCTGCTCCACCATAGCAAGATCTGCACGTGTATCCTCCAGAAGATTTCCTAATGCAATCCTGGCATCTTCTGTATCACTCACCGTTTGTTTGAGTTGAGTAATCTCTTCATCGCGGGCAGCAAGGAGAGCATCTTTCGCTTTTAATTCTGCTTGCAGAAGACAAATCTGTTCTTCTAATGAACTGGTTTTAGCCTTCACAGCGAGCACTTCTTCATGAAGTGGCACAATATCAGCTTCAAGCAGATCCACTTTGGCTGGATACTGCTGTCGAAGGGATTGCTGGGCCTCGTTGAGGTGATGGGGCAGATGGGTGGAGAGCTGTAGGAGATAATTACCGAACCTGGCTAATTGGGTTAAGGATTCAGTGATGATAGAGGTGGAGATAGACTGCGAGGGATTAACTGAAACCATGGCAGAGGAAGAGGGAGGGGAATAATTTGGGGAGGAGGGAAGAGGATGAGCGGCTAACTGACCGGATGAAGAAGAAGAACTAGGCGGCAGTGGCACCTTGGAGGGGGATAAAGGTGAAGGTGGTTGTTGAGAGGAAGAGAGAAGGGCAAGAGTGGTTACCACAATGGTTGAATCATCGGGTCGCGTGGTCTATTCCTTGGGTTGAGGTTGATCAGCAGGTTGCGCCATGGTGGTGGTCGTATCGAGCATGGTCTCCTGTGAATTGGGCTCAGGTGTCACGACTTTATCGGTAAGTTGTACTTCTTCAATGATGGTCTCCTGAAGGGTTTTGTCTGGAGGAGATGACGGAGGAGAAGGATTTTGTGTCGATGAAGCTGTGTCCTGCACTTGTACGGTGGAAGACGACAGGACTTTGCTATGTAACATACTCAATCTGCGGTGTTTTTCATGGAAGAATTGAAGAAGATCGGCATCATCATCAATCTCCATCATTTGCACAGACTCTTCCTGGAGCAGAATCGTGTTCAATGGAGGTGGTTGCTCTGCTTGAATCACCGGCAGGAGAAACATGAGGAGGTGCGGTAAACGAGTCCTAGAAATTTTGTTCTTGGCTAGTTGTTTGGAAATGGCTTGGCATTCACGGTGAATGCGCCGGAAAAAGAAAGAAGCGAGGTTAACTGCTTCGTGGGCTGCAGTATCTACCATGGAGTAAAATGGATGAGAGATGCCGTATGTGCATTTTTGCAGGTTCAAGGTAGCGACCAAGAACTAAAGGGCTGTGTGTTCCGGTTCTGGACGACACAAAATGGCAAACTCGTTAGACGAGTGCCTAGGGAAAGGTTCCTTCATGGTTGCTATGGGAAGGAGAGGGCGTGACCAAACTCTCCTGAGGGAGATGAAGCCCTCAGCGATAGTATTAAGGGTGACGACGATGCAGGGGTTCAAATAAACAAGCGGCCAGCACTGTTCTGTGGTAGGCGTAGCCGCAATAGCAGAGATTATCTATGCAAAAAATGGATGACACTCCATTGAATGCCAGGGCAATTCACCGAAGGCCAAGAGACCTCGCACATGCAAGAACTCGCTCACATCCGGAGCGAGTCCAGCACGGAAGGTGACAATGTGTGCCAGAGCTTCCATGACACAGACAACAACACACAAGAGTACAATAACACAGAATACACTAGCACACACAGATGCAATAGCAAAAATCAGTGTAAAGAATAGGATTAAGTAAGAACACTGTAAGAAACATCCGAAAAGAAACCTAATCATCACATAGTGTTGGAAATAAACAGGTATAATGGCGACATGCACACATTAACAGAATCGGAGACACAGAAGGTGGCTGCTAATCATGTTGAGGTAAGAAAACTTAAAAGATTACGGTCAAACGGTCAATCGAAAGGACGCAAAGAGGACAGAAACCTCGAGGTAGAAGAGTAAGAAAAAACAAGTGAAAAATACAGATCACGTCTCATGGGGAGGAAGGTGGTGGATAATAAGGAGGAAGCTTCGATCCATTAATTGCTTTAGGGAGGAGGGTACCATTGAGGGTGGATAACCAAAAAGTTGCGGGTCCCACTTGTTCGACAATGCAGTATGGATCGAACACTCGCAATTTAAACTTTCCGATGGATCGGTTAGATTTAGCATTATAAAAGAGCACCAATTGGTTGATGGTAAACACACGGGTTTTAAGGAATCGATCATGAGTTCTTGCTTGTCTGAGCTAAACTTTTTGCAACACCAAAAAACACTCAAGGTGCTGTTCATCGAGAGATCGTAAAGCCTCCAATCTAAAAGGAAATGATTCTTCCGGTAGTAATTTCTATTCTAATGCCAGTCGCAGACTAGGAACCACCAAGTCCATAGGAGCAATTGCCTCCACACCATAAGCCCACTTGAAAGGAGTGGTTCTGATCGCCACTTTATAGGTTGTACGGTAAGCCCATAGTACGGTAGGTAGGAATTGATCCCATCTCTCTCAACAATCTAAAACCAGTTTCTTTAAGATGTTCAACAGAGATTTGTTGGTGCTCTCAACGAGTCTATTCGCTTGTGGATAATAGGGAGAACTGAACTTATGCACAATCTGGAAGGTTTTAGTAAGCACTTGCATTAATGTGTTTGCAATGTGCCTACCTTGATCCCACACGATTTCCAAAGGTAACCCATAGCATGGAAAAATATCCTTCATCAAACATTTAACGACCACAGGTAAGGATATATTGATTACTGGTAACTGTCGAAGAAGGTGTAATTGGTCCAATAAAATCTAAACCCCGTTTCTGGAAAGGTTCGAGAGGCAAAACGGGTTGCAGCGGGAAGTGATGTCTCTATAAAGGTTGACCGGAACGCTGACACTCATCGCATTGTTGCACATACTTGGTCACATCAGGGTACATAGTAGGCCACCATAAGCCACTCTGCAGAATCTTCTGGTGCATTAGGTCAACCGCAAAATGACCTCTAGTTGGTGTTGAATGAGCCATTGCGATTAGGGAAGCAATTTCGTGTGGGGGAACACATCTTAGCAACACTCTCGAGTGATCCACGTAATATAAATGCCCTACAAGTAACCGAAATCGTCAACTATACATCGCCAGTTTATAGCGAGCAGCCAAAGAGGTCGTATCAAGAGGACATCCATTGGCCAAGAAAAGCATTAGAGTGTCATAATAGGAGGGTTCGCTCAGCAATTCCTGTTGATCCTCTGGTACAGTCTCAGTTGCATAGATAGCCGGTGTGGTATCATCAACGTCTTTCGGAAGTTCACCGAAATCCAACCGAGATAGAAAATCAGCAAGTGCGTGTGCGGACCCTGTTCGATGTATTACAGAATAATCAAACTCTTGGAGTAGCAAGATCCATCTGGCTAGTCTTCCTCCCAAATGCTGTTGACGAACAAGGTACACCAACGCTACATGATCAACATGGAAGGTAAAGCGGCATCCCAGTAAATAATGCCGACATTTCTTCACCAAATAGACTAAATCAAGAAATTCACGTTCAGTGACTGAATAATTGCGCTCTGGCGGGGCCAATCTGCGGCTCGCATAATACACTGGGTGGAACCATTTGTCCGTTTACTGCATCAGCACACTGCCAATTGCAATGTCGGATGCATCGACAAAGACATGAAATGGCAATTCCCAATTTGGCGCTTGTAAAATAGGAGCCTGCGTTAACAATGATTTCAACCGGTCGAAAGAGAGTTGGCATGCCCCGATCCATTCAAATTGATGAGGACTACTGGTTATGAGTCGATTAAGGGGTGTGGCCAGATGAGCAAGCCACCATAAATGTCGTCCATGCCACCGGATTTGCCCCAAGAAGCGCATTACTTCTTTGGGTGTCTTTGGAGCAGGTGCCTCCAATACGGCCTTCACCTTATCTGGATCAACTTGAATTCCTTGTTTTGAGATGATGTGCCCTAGCAACTTGCTGCAAGATACAGAGAATACAGACTTATTTGGGTTTAAGCACAAACGGTATTCCTGACACTTTGAAAAACAACACTGTAAATGGTACAAATGCACCGAAGTATCACCGGATAAGGAGAAGTCATCCAAGTAAACTCTCATGAATGTGGTGAGATAAGGAGAGAAAATTTCCTGCATACAACGCTGAGACATACTTGGAGCATTCCACAGACCAAACTACATTAGTGTACATGCATAAACACCCCAATTAGTTATAAATGCTATCTTTGGAATGTCCTGCTCCGCCATTCGTACTTGATTATAACCGCTATATCCATCCAAAAGGGAATACATCTCGCGACCTGCCACATCATCTAACATGGTGTCCAAAAACGATAGAGGGAATGGATCAGTTACGGTTTCTGCATTTAATTTCTGGTAGTCCACACATATGCGTAATTGCTTATTCTTCTTAGGGACTATCACAATGGGGGAAATCCACTCCGCGTGCTCGATAGGGACAATAAACCCAACCTTCAGCAATCGATCCAATTCTGCTTTGACCTGGGCCGCATACTTAGGATTCATGCTATAGCTGGGTTGTTTAATAGGCCGAGCATCTGGTTTCAACACAACCCTGTGTTGATAAATACGTGGGTCCAACCCCTTCATATCCCCGTAATCCCATGCAAACACATTAGAGAATTCGCGGAGCAACTGCAACAAGTTATCCTGAAAGGTCTCTAAGAGTCCCGCCTTAATTTTTACTGGTTGTGGGTTGGTTTCATCACCTAAGTTGCAGGTAACCAATTGATGTTTTGGTACGTAGAACTGCAGAAGCAGGGCTAAGTCGTTACCTGACCGAAGCAACTGTTGTAGCATCATATCATCCAAGGTCTGTGCTACACTTGCTTCGGGTTCACCAATTAGTGGTACTACCATACATGCTGTCGGACTCCAGTTATCAGCCATCATTTGTAAGTCCATAGTTCCGAGTGCCATCAGATCCTTGTTAGCTTTAAGAAAAGCTTCCTCTTCATCATCTGAAAGGCCATCCAGCATGTGTACAGGTTCGGCTACATATGGTCGTGCATGCAAGTCACAAGGCTTCATGTCGTCTAGCGGAACGACATATTTATGGTGGTTATTCTCAAAAATCCATTCATGTGCTGACCAATCCTGTACTACCTTAGCTTGCTTTAACCACGGTCATCCAAAGAGTAGGTTATAGTCAAGACTCGATTCGGGTAATTCCATAACAACAAAGGTCATTTTAAAGACGGCTCCTTGAAGAGTAATAGGAATATCTTGCACCAATCCAACCGGATGCACTCGAGACTAATAAGCCATTTAGACAAAAAATTAGACAGGTTCAATTTGTGTCCATCCCATCCGTTGACAAAGTGCTGCCGTCGCAATGTTTACTCCGGAACCTCCATCAATTAATACTTGAGTGATTTTGTGATTCTTATACCAGACCATAATCAAGGGCACCGTATGATCCACCATCAGATCGAGTTTAGGCCGAATTGTGGCTGTCGAAGGAGCACATGAAGGTCCTGGGCTAACCTGTTGCTGGAACTATTGTCGTACGCCAGGAACCAAAGCCAATAGTTGTCCCAATGGCAGTGTAATAGACGCCTTGGATAAGACATTCCATATCGGATCAAATTTTGCTGTTTTCGGTATGGTGTCCGGTGGGGACTTCGGTAGTGCTTGGGGCTGATTTCTTCCTTTTGGTACTGCCTGCGGTATACTCTGCTGCTTCACTGGAGGTGGGTCAGGAAAAATAGTTTGTTACTGGGTTGCCCACTTTACGTGCTTTAGTAAACACCTTCTACTGTTCACGCATTCCAGGTTCAAGAATCTCCACTGCTGGCTGTAATTGCTTTCCTGAGCGCTTTGCACTACTGCTATTTGAGTGTTCACTGCCGATATGTACACCATGTTTGCCATTGGGTGTTGTCGTTCTTTTTTCTTTTTATCGTACTCGACCGCATCTTTACAGTAACTACGAATATGCCCTATTTCATCGCAAAAATGACATTTAGGTGCTGGAAGAGATGCACCTTCACCTGTTGTTCCCGCATTCTACCGAGTTTTTCCAAAGTTAGTTGGCTGTGCTTAGCTATACTTCTTATATCCTTGGTAAGGAGTATTCCTCATTTGTGGGGGTACATAGTGATTGGCTAGTTGCCCTTGTTCCTGGATGATAGCATTTACAACCGCTCTACTCTGTACCTTTGTGTTATAGGGACAAGTGACTATAGTATGGTCCGCGGTGTGGCAAATAGCACAGTACATCTGATTCAGAGCGCATGCTGAGCTAGTGTGTCCTGTGTTTTTGCATTTAGTACAGTAAATTTGTTTCAGAGGATCTTGGTTTGAATGCTTGGACGCCTTCAACCGCTCTAAGTCTTCAATGAATCCTCCCACGTTATTTTCTAAGTGTAAAGCCATTGCAATTATGGCATCCAGGGTCATTCCTCCCACACAACGAATAATCATGATCTCTTTCAATTGGGGATTTAATCCATTTATGAACCAATGAGTAATAACGTCATCTGGTAAATTGGCATGCACTGGTGGCAACTGCCATAAATGAGTCCGAAATAGAGTGGCATAGTCTTGGACATTCTGGTGTGGCTTCTGCCTGTTATTCTGTAGGTAATAAAAAATTTTTGCTGGGTTTTTCTTTAACCGAAATTGTTGCAGAAAGGCATCCTTCACGTCATCATACTGTCGGAAATGATTCAGGTCATACTCGGTTAACAAGCGAGCGATTTCATTGACCAAGGTTGACTAGAACACGATGCCTTTATAAGCAGGGTCTACTAGGTAATTCAAAACTACATATAATTTCAAATGTCTGCACATGCACGTCGAGATCATCTCCCGGAAAACCTCCATATTTTGTGTACGTAACTCCAATCGGCACTAGACGCGGTGGAATAATCTATTGTTGTTGTTGTTGTTGTTGTTGCTGCTACTGTTGTTGTTGTTGTTGGGAACTACTCATGTTGCCTGAACTTTGGGGACGTACATCTTGATGTCCCTGGACCATATGGTCACTTTGCCAATTTTCCGATCCAAAAATATCTCTGAGCCGATTACTTAGCTCAACATTGAACAACCCTTTCTCAACCTTAGTATCAAAATTGGCTAGACTTGCACCTAAAAATGGTGAATGTAGTAAATTCCTTCCGAACAAAACCGTAGTATCATCAAAAAGCACCGAATTGTCACGGGAGAGCACCGAACTATCACCGGAAATACCAAACTGTCACCAAAAATCACCGAATTGTCTCCAGACAATGCTGAATTGTCTCCGGACAGCACCAAAATACCACCAGGAACTAACGTACTAGCTTCAGAATGGTCCGAACTATCACCTGAACACATCGGATTATCACCATATTCCACCAAACCGCTTCTGCACAGCACCGAACTGCCATCGAAATTGCCACTCGCTTGTTGAATTGAACCTTCTGCGGCTAAACTTAAGTGTTCTTCACTTCTACCACCCGAGGTTGACCCTAACAAATTCGGAACTACCCAAGGATGTGGGTCACTTCGATATTTGGGGTACGATTCATCGGAGCGTGTTACCAGCATATATCAAAGGATTCGTCTTCGAGCCTTAACCTTCTTCTTCAACTGGCTACTCCATTTCCCACAGACGGCACCAGTGTTAAACTTTATTGTTTAATCTGTTATTAAATTCTGGGTTCTTTGGATGGTTAGGGGTCTGTAAAACAGAGGCCCTATTTGTATTTTCCCACTTATATAGATTCAAATATATATTACTTCACAAACTTAACACGATTATCCGACAATTACTATCTGTTGTGTATCACCACCTTCTTCAATACACAAGACTTAACTGTGCAATACAAGGATCTCACCGCAATACGCCTATGTGCACTTCGTCAATTCACCGTAATGTCGATCACTCAATACTTCATCTAACACCTAACTAATCTAGCAAGAAGATAGATAACAGTACTCAGAATATGGAGAATATACATTCCACTCCACTTTAGGCATTCGCCCAGACTCACACTCCAGCGACACACCCTCTGTTTCACGTACGCTTTCTTTAATAATCAAAGGTTACAACTAATGCGCTACGCCCTTTCGGTATGCGTGCGACTTCTCAGGGTTTCATATTACATTCCGGCAGCTCACACAACATTGCTAGATAAAGTTAGAGATTCTTTCTTGTAGGTGCATAGATTGAGCTTGAAGGGCTTCATTGCATTTTTCTAATTGTTGATACTCATGCCTCGATTGATTGGCACAATTGATCATAGAGATGATTGCATTATCTACTATGGGAAGATGTACAATGGATGCAATTTGTACAATGTCTAATTCAGGGGTAAAGGGAAGGGGAATGGTAAGAGTGGATGCCATGAAGAAGGAAGTTGTGAGTGGAGGTGAAGTTGGTGGAGGGGGGATAGGGGATGGTGGAAGTGTGGGGGGTGGGGGAGGTGGGATCAGTGGTGAAATGTCCATGGAATCAGACGTGGTTATGAGTGATGTGTGTACCACAAATCCAGGTATGGTGGGTGGAGTACATGGAAAAAATGAAGATTGTACCAAGGTTCAAGGGGTAAATACATAGGATATTGGTACATGTAAGAGGCACCAAGTATATCCCAAAATGAGAGTCAGGGTGATTATGATTGGAATAGGGAGGAGAAATGGGAAGAATAGGGTATTGAGAATGAGTGTGGTTGGGTAGGTGGGAAGGAAGCTATTGTTTGATGAGTGGCAGAGTGATCTATAATGGGTTCAGATAAGAGGTCGGTGGTGGTGGAAGTGGTAGTATTGTATGATGGGTTGTCCATAGCGTAGAAAAGTTGTGTCTGGGAAATAGGTTGTGAAATGTAAAGGTGGAGAATGTAGTGGTTGTATTGGTGATAAGCACTGTCTCGTCGATCTTAGGGGGTGAGTGAGGTGGGGTGTGGAAAGGCACGAACAAAGTGTAACACCTCCCCCAATGAACAATCTGACTATGAGGATCCACACGAGGGGAAAGAAAAGGCAACTACCTACTCCAATGCAGTCTGGCTATGAGAAGTAGGTGCCACTTCATGGACGTGAATGGGAGAAGAGACCCAATCCTCCTACACTCCAAAGAACCATGTGAACTCATACCCAAAATGCTCTCCCTGCAAATGATAATTGAAACTCACAAGTCTAGGTGGAATAACAGACCAAAGAGAAGCATCAACTAAAACAAGGGTTCTCAGAGTCGAACATCCCTCCTCAGCCACTTGAATCACCAAGAAAGGGCTATCGAGTGATAGTTGAGAACAGGGGGTGTAGCACGAGGCAGATGATGGGTTCATGGAGTAGCAGATGACCTGAGAGAGGATATTGAAGGAGCAAAATCAAAAGAGAGGGGTTCTCACTCTGACTCAGTGCCAAGGGCAATAGGTAAATCCTCTTGAAGGGCACTAAACACGTTCCTCATATGAATAAAAACTTATCGAATTGATGGTCAGTGATGCTAACCCATCTACTATCTTCACCGGTGCTACTTCCACTCAGTGGAGAATGGGGATGGATTAGCCGAAGTAGTCCGAACATTGTGGGGATGCCAAAACCCACCCTCTTTTGGTGATGAAGATCCCAATGGAGTCCGACATGAGGAGGGAGGACGAGGCACATATGAGGGGGCATGATGTGTCACCAATCGAGAAGGATGTCTGGTTAGGCAGCTCATCTTCCACGGGCATGCCTTGACAAGGTGATCAACCTTGCAACAAGCAAAACATTGATTCCAAAGGAAAGAGTACTAGACCCTCTAAACCACCCAATCCCCTAAAAGAAGGGGAACCTCTCGCTAATGGAAATTATGCAAGATAAAAATTGGGGATCCTAATAAACAGAAGGCTCACAACCTTGGCCACAAGTGAGGCTGTAGACTCACAAAAGATAATACATCAATAAAGTCGGTTGATTTTTTTTAATTCCTTGACACCTGGCAATATAATTCATGAATTGATCAAACGTTGTCCTTTAATTATCAATTATTTACCTCACATAATCGCTGATTATCATGTGCTAGGACAACGCTAGACCCTCCCAAATGCTTTGGGATAAGGTAGAAAGGAAATCATGAATAAAAAGAAGTTTTCTTTGGGATATTTGGAAAGCATTAGCTTCGTTCCATGTGTTAAAGAGAAATGTTGCATATATTAATCACATTTTCCAATCACATTGTACAACATAATCATCACATTGTACATCATTGCAAAGTTTCTTGCATCATGCACCATAGAAGTTATATGCACCATATAAGTCATTGAGTACATAAAAAATCATTCAATCCTTCATAATGCAACTAAGCCATCCATGTTCTCATCAACAACTTGAAAGTTGAAAGATGACGCAACAAGTAAATGATTTCTTTAAAACCATGGCTCATGTTCTTTTTGCAAAGATCACAACCCTGTTCTCGGTAAATAATTATTCTCATTCTCCAGGCTTCTCAAACTTTTCCCTTCGTTGAAGCTCTTTGTTAAAGTAAAAGCAGCTTCAATGAAATAACAACCATGTGCACTCTACAAATAAAAAAAGAAAGAATTGACAAATAAAATCCACTTGTACCTCAAACCGAATAATATAATCCACACGTATATGTATACATGCATCCATACACGCGCGCATCTAGTTTGGGAAAATATTGCGTTAGCTCATATTTGAGCCGGTTGAAAATCTCAAATCCCCTTTTTTAAATACTTCAAATAGATCTGGAAAATATTGCCTTATCTCATCTGCAAAAAATAGATGCAAACTGAAGGTATTTTCCTCAAAAATTCATGTTTGTTTTCATTGTCATCGATGTGTGCTCACGTGCTCACCTTTGAGATCCCTCTTTGATGGAATTATTTTTCATGTTCATACTATCAACATGGGCATCGCACATGAACCTATGTTTGGAATAGCCATTATTAATCTCTATGATGATTTTGAACTCACAGAAGAAGTTTTTAGTGCCTTCACAAAAATTACCTACATTGATACCATTGCATTGATAACACTGATTGCTTGCTTTTCACATGGGGAACAAGGAAAGAAAGCGTTAGATCTTCTTTATTCAACCCTCCCACAAGTATAGATCTTTTTTATTCAACCCTCCCACAAGTATTCTAGTTGTGAAAATAACATGCATTTTTGCACTTGATGCATGCACTAGCATATCAAACTTGATGAAGAAAAGTAGATACACTCTAAAGTTGTGCATGTGGGGCTAGAGAGGAATCCAATAATATAGACAAAATTAGCCAACATGTAGGGTAAATTGTTTAACTTATTTCATGCAAATTTGATCTTTTGAAATATACCTAATGAGGATGCTATCCCTTTGCGAGTTATGATTGAAACCCTAGCTGAGAACGAGGAACATGAGAATGCTCATTTTTTATTTTGTAAGATGTAATCAAATGGAATGAGCCCAAATGAGATTACATTCATTTGTGTTATTGGAAGAGGTACATTGGATTCACAAGGCCATATTGTAGAAATGTTTAGATGAAGATGTTGTCCTAGAAAACTATCTTACAAATATGTTTGGGAAATATGCATGCTTGGATGAGGAGGACTGTTTGGATTCACGCTGCATGATTGGATTCATAATGCCATACTAGAAGAATGTTTATAGAAGAGGTACATTGGATTAATTAATTAATTAATTAATTAATTATATATATATATATATATATATATATATATATATATATATATATATATATATATATATATATATATATATATATAGCTATGTATGTTATGCATATGCGGTAATCTATATACTTTGTTCATGTCTGTGAATATGTATTTGCATCTGATTGTGATTTTGTGCTAGAGCCCACAATAAAGATCCATTATTTTAACTTTATGCATTTAGGAATTTGATGAAAATAGAAACCTTTTTTTTAATTTTTGATGAAATCGGAAATCTTCCGCCTCAGTTTTTGAAAAAAAAAAGCCTTTTTTTTTTTTAAATAAAGGAAGTTCGGCTTAAGCTTACTCTCCAAGGCTTGAATTAAATAATGAAATACAAAAGAAGGGGACAAGTGCCCACGGGGTCCCCCAAATCCCATGAGCGGGGGAAGCTTTTACATAGTGTAGATGGCTTTACAAGAGAAAGGTTAATCGCCCACTCATCACCCTCATGCGGGGCCTTGCAAGGCTTACATGGAGTTATAGAGGAGGTTGATAAACCTCGCATCCCCATCATGTGGAGCCGACTTGGTTTTAAGCTTATTGTTGACATACTGTAGCTCTTTGTGATGTCTGAAGTGGGGGGGGGGGGTTTCTTACAGTTAGCAATTCTTCTGCCGAGAAGGAAAAGGGACTTCTCGATCGACCACTCCTTGGGGTTATTGCCAAAGTTTCAATCGCTTCACCAATGAGGGCTTGCTTCCAATTGATTTGTTCTTGGAGTCCCAAAGAACGACCAAGGACCCTCCATAACCGAAGGGATTTAGGGCAAGCAAAGAACAGGTGACCAATATCCTCTTTGCTACGGCAACATCGCTTGCACCAGGGCGAAACCCCACAGATCTTGTTAGCTTTTGCATTGGTCAATATTCCATGGTGTAGGATTTGCCATACGAGAACCGACTTTTTGTTTTCAATGAGAGGGTGCCAGATATACATAAATTTCATATCCCATCGAAGTCGCGTGCAGTTCCAGAGGCCTCACAAAACGTGTTGAGGCACCACCAAAAGGTTTCCAAGCTGGTATCGTCATTGTGAACAAAGGCATTTGTGTCATCTGCTAATAGCCTCATGGTCATTTGCCCAGAGTTATGTGGCAAAGTGATGCCACTTATGTGACCCAACTCCATCTGTTGCTCCACAAGTCGACTCAGTTTGATTGCCTTTGAAAGTTGTTCATTTACATTGACTTTGGTTGAAGCATTGCCAAGGAGAGTGGAGATCATCTTGAGGAGTCTCTGACTACACCCGAGGTCTTTTAGCGATTGTAAAATATAGTCCCATTCCAATCTATCGTAGGCTTTGTCAAAGTCAATCTTGAGGAAGACAATGTCCTGATTAGATTCTTCAGCGTAGTCAAGACCTTCCCAGATATCAATGATGGCTTCCAATATTGACCTTCCCTTAATGAAGCCTTTTTGGTCTTTGCTAAGCCACTGGTCTAAATGACAAGATATCCTATTGGCAATGACTTTAGCAAGAATCTTATACCCAGTTTGAAGCATTGTGATAGGTCTCCAGTTCTCAATTCTATTCCTCTCCCCTTTTTTATGTATAAGTTTGATGATGCTGTTGTTGAGACAAGTTGGAAGGGCACCAAACTTGAGTGCCTCAAGCCAAACCAGACGCAAGGGGGTAGCCACCACGTGTTTGAATGATTTAAAGAACTCATTAGTGAGCCCATCAGGCCCGGGGCTCTTGCCGTTCGGAAGCGAGTTGATAACTTCCAGGATCTCTTGATCGGAAATGGAGGCGTCAAGCAGAGCGCTCAAGTTGCATGGGATTCTATGCAGGGAAGTCCGAGAGATGGTGGCCATGCTATCCCACCTATGGGGGGAGAGGGGACAAGCACTACCCAAGAGATTCGTGAAGTGTGCTTCTATAATGCCAATTTTTTCTTCTGCTGTTTTACACTCCGCCCCATCCTTGTCAAGCAGCAGTGGGATCTCCTATCTAATTTGTTTTCTTCTAAGAATATTGCACATCTCTTTGGAAGGTCTATCTGCCTTACCAGCCCATCATTCCTTAAAATAAATTTGAAGATCCCTCCTTTTGATCTCCTCCTCGTATCTTAATCTTCCTCTGATATTTTGGAGTCCCTTTTGAGATTGAATCTTCCCTTTATTAGCTTCTTCTTCGAGTCTTCGGAGCCGGCAGTATAGGTTTTCTCTACGTCTTCGGCGGATGGTTTTGAGATCCTTCGTGGTCCTAATCAAGATATGACGAGACTTTTCCACTACGTTTCTCCAACACTTGGCTGGAGAGGTGCAGATGGCAAACGCCTCAAGCCATGCATTAGTGATTTCATGACGGATAGAGGGGAGAGAGAAAACAAATGGGCTGGCGTGAAACCAAGGTGCCTTGCGATTTTTAGATGGAGGGGGGACGATGAGCACCATTGGGTAATGGTTTGAGACGGTGAGGTCGATACGTTGCATTAGGGTGGGAGGACCCCATTGATGGATGAGGTTCGAAAAAAAAAAAAGCCTTTTCAAAAAGCCTTGGCCCTTTCATTCATATATACATATGATATGTGTCATGAATGTACGTATGCATACGTAAACAAAAACAGTCCTCCATATTAGAATGCACATGTATGCATTTATCACGTCTTTTAAACAGACATGCATGAAACATTAGAATGCACACGTATGCATGAAAGATCCGTAAACAAGCTGAACTTCCTTTAAAAAAAATAACAAGCTGAACTTTCTTAAATAAAAAAAATTTAAAAAATAACAAGCTGAAAATCAAATGGGTCCTCCAAAACACAGGCAAAAAAGTTATAAATCTTCTTTTTAAATCTCTCTAATTTTTTGTATTTTTTAATTATTAATCTTTTTTGTAATTCTTTTTTTTAATTTAAAGCGCACATAAAAAAAAAACATACACAACTACATACTTATATACATGCACATCCACCCATTCTTTCATACATGAGTAAAAGTATGCATTTTATGTATGCGTTGACACAAACACAGAAACATTCACCCATCCATCCATACATCCGCCCATGCATCCATACATTCGTGCAATACATATTGCATGCACATTTACATACAAACACACACACACATACACGTTTACACACATACATGTTTGTAGAATATAGGAAGTTCAAGAAATAGCACAAAATGGAAACATGAAGGGAAGGAGAAAATAACATAGACTGCGAAGATGATAGAGCAGAGAAGACACATAAGAATAGATAAAAGAAAAGAAGTTCTATGTACAAAAAATATCTCTATATTCACAATGATGGAGTATCAACAACTCTCTACAAAAATGAATTCCTAAGCTCTTTATATAGATTTTTGGAAATTGGAAATGAATATGTACCAATGATTTTCTTTTACCAAAATAGTGAAAAATATTTAAAGTACTAAAAGAATGGATAATAACGAAAAAGTTGTTCAACAACTTTCTCACAAAAATAATGGATGCTAATTTAAAGCACTAAAAGAGTGGTCAAATTTTAATGAACCTTTTTATAAAGATAATGTCTGATATCTAAAGTGCTAAAAGAATGGTTTTAAACAAAAAGGCTTTTCCTAAAATGGATGCGCAACATTCTCCCCCTCAAGCTTTGCTTGAATATTCAAACAATCCAATCAATTGTTTGAATCTTTGTATCTTTGCTCCATCAAGAGCTTTTGCCATCATACCTACAAGCTGATCTTTTGAAGATATAAAAGAAATGTTGATCTCTTTGGAAACTAACTTCTCACGAACATAATGGTAATGAACTTTGATATGCGTGGTACGTGCATGGAAAACTGCATTAGCTGCCAAATGTATACTGCTCATATTGTCACCATAAATTTGTGAAGTTATATAAAGAAGATGTAAAGCTTCAAATAACTTTTTGAACCACACTACTTCACATGTCAATTCTGCAAGTGCACGATACTCTGCTTCTATAGATGAAAGCGCAACTGTTGGCTATTTCTTCGAACTCCAAGATACAAGCCGATTTCCCATCATTAATATATAGCCACTAATGCTACATCGATCATCTTTATTTCGTGCCCAATTTGCATCACTAAAAGCTTTAATATCAAGATTAGTATCATGTGAATAGAATAAACCTTCGTTCAAAGTGCCTTTCAAATAGCATAGCACATGCTTAGCCACATTCCAATGTACATTTGTAGGCTTGTGCATGAACTGTGAAAGTAATCCAATTGCATAAACAATGTCAATCGTCTACTTATAGCATACAACAATGATCCAATCAACAATCTATACATGTCTACATTTTCAAAAAGAACACCATCATGTATACTCAATTTTACATTAGGCTCCAAAGGATTTGCAACTGGTTTACATTCTGAGAAACCAAACTTTTTAAGTAAATCACATATGTACTTATTTTGACTCAACTATACACCAACCTTTTGCAACTAACCGTGCCTTGTACCTAGAAATAGAACCATCACTATTTCTTTTAATATGAAATACCCACTTATTTCCAATAACCTTCATCTTATTATCTCGTGGTACAAGGTGCCATGTGTTGTTTTGATACAATGCATCTATCTCTTCTTGCATCGCATTTGACCAATTAACATTTGAATTTGCATCTTTGAAACATGTAGGTTTCTGTTCTTCAATAACTTTTGACAGAAAACTCTTATCAATTTCTACATCATGAGTTATCTCAACAAGCTTTGCTTTACCTTTTCCTTTCTCTTTTAATGTAGGTGATAATTTTTCTTCATTATAACCATTCTCATCTTTTGAGCTTACTGCTGTAGTATCATGTAAACCCTCCTAAAGTTCTTCTTGCATTTCTTCTTGAACCTGCAAAATAGGATATGTATACCAAGACAATAACTCATCAAAGCGTACATCACTGCTAATAATCATTTCCTTACTTATTGGATTATAACACTTATATCCTTTCTGATTATCTGCATAACCCATGAAAATGCATTTCTCTGCTTTTGGCTCTAGGTTAGTTCTCAATGCATATGGAACCATAGCAAAACAAACACAACCAAACACACGCAAGTGATCAATAACACGTTTTCTATTATACAAAACCTCAAAAGGTTTTACATTATGTGTTGTAGATTTTGGCATACGATTCATCAAATATACTACCGTATCTACTGCTTCAGCCCAAAACGTCAATGGCATATGCTTTTCATTTAGCATTGCTCTTGCTATTTCTGCGATAATCCTATTTCTTCTTTCTGCTACTTCGTTTTGTTGAGCAGTATACCTGCAAGTGACTTCTCTCATTATACCTTCATTCCAAAGAAAATCATTAAACATTCTTGAAAAATATTCACTACCTCCATCAGATCTTAACCTTTTGATTACCTTTCCGATTTGCTTTTCGGGCATTGCTTTGAATTTGACAAAGCAATCAAACACATCACTCTTATGCTTAAGAAAATACACAAAAGTCATTCGGCTAAAGTCATCCACAAAAGTAACATAATACTTACTATCTGCAAGTGATGGTTCGTTCGTCGGACCCCAAACAGCAGTATGCACCAATTCTAATAAATCCCTGCTTTGCAATTTTACATTAGAAAAAGGATGCCTTGCTTGCTTACCAAAGTGACAAGCATCACACAAATGTATCATATTTTGTTTTGAGATATCAAGTAAACTAACAACAATCTTTCTTTTAGCCATGTCCTTCAACTTATGTATATCTACATGTCCTATTCACTTATGCCATAACTCAATTTGAGAAATTTTATTATTACCAACTGAATAATAAGAAACAAAATTAGGATTTTGACCCTTCTCCTTTGCAAAGCCTTCGGAGCATTGAAGGTTCTTTTGATCAACTAAAAGAAGATTTGAAGGTTCAAGGGTTCTTCTTCTTCTTGGCCTTCTGGAGCTTGGGCTAGGACGCGTGGGCATTTTGGCTCGGATTTAAGAAGACTTTGCTCCTTTCTCCTTGTGGCCGCTCTATGGATGTGGGGGTCCCTTCCCTCATTATCAGTAATTTACCTCCAGTTATCATTGGAGACGCAGATGTTGCTCCTAGCTTTTCAGAGACTGTGGTGGCCCCTCGGGTTGCACTTAATCGCGAGACGATCCTTTCAACACAAGAAGAACTCAAGAGAACTTGCCTCATTGGCCAGCTGTTCGGTCCCAGGCCCCCGCTGGATACTATGCACCAGTGGTTTCACAAAGAGTGGTTCCCTCATGACATAGTAGTGAGTAAGTGCCAATTCCTTCCAGCTAGATACCTCTTGCTAGTTTTTGAGAATGAAGAAATGGCACTCCAAGCCCTCAGTGTCGAGTTTTGGCAAGTCGGCTGCACCACTTTGTGCCTCTTCAAATGGGCCCCCAATTTCATGCTGGACAACTCTAAACCCCTTCAGTACCCTCTCTGGGTCGAGCTCCCCAATCTCCCTTACTTCCTTTATGACGTTTTGTGGGATATTGTCCCTCCAATTGGCAAGCTGCTGGCCTTGTGCGGAGATATTGGGGGTTTCATATATGAGGGCACAAAACATGCGTTTAATGCTCGTTGGAATCCTCAAATGCGTGTGGAAGCAGAACTCAACAGGCCTCTCCCCTCCAAAATTATTGTCAACTTGGGTGAAGGGGAATCTTGGGTTCAAGAGATCACTTTTAAAGATCTACCCAATGCTTACTTTCAATGTGGTCAACAAAGCCATAGAATGAAAGATTGCCCCTTGAAGTAGAAAAATAAGCAAGAAACAGCCAGCAAAGCCCAAACACTCAAGGGGAAGCAGGTCGGCCCAACCTTTGAAGAGAAAGACAAGGTTGCCCAAACCCTGGAAACTAACCTAGAAGGGTTTACAGAGGTTAGAAGAAGGAGGAAAGCTAGCCATTGGAGAAGCTCAAGCCCAAGGAGACTTTCAGAGAAGACCGGCTCACCAGAAAATTTACTCAATAACTTATACTGCAATCTCGAGAAGGAGGTTAACAAACTTGATTATCTAGGAGGGATTTGAGACTTTGCAGGCACAAGTAACTTACCCTTGGAGTGGTCCCCCTCTAATGAGGTCAATCAAGAGGACTACATAACTAGAAAAAAAGATGGATTCACCACAAGTAATGAGGACAATATGGATAGTGAAAGTTCCATCATTGGAACAACAATACCGGAAACGTCCTCTACATCTCCCCTACAGGAGGCTTCCCGCAAGGGGAAACAGTTGGCAAGTATTCCTTGGAACCCCCCCCCCCCTCCCCCCATAAACCGAAGGTGCATGGGCAGGACCATCCCCCCTCAAGAAAGAAAGAAGACTCCAAGAGGAAAAAAGAGAATTCCCACCCTTGGAATGAGGGATGCGCAAGGAAATGATCATCTCTTCACTAAACACTAGGGGGCTAACTGACCCCACAAGAGCCACCATTATTGGTCAATGGCTCCATGACATAAGCTTAAACCCGAATTTCATTTGTCTTCAGGAGATTAAAATTGAAGGAGAAGACCTTCAAAAAAGACTTAAGGGCATCTCTTAGTCCCATGTGTGGTTTTCCACAACCCATCAACGTGGTTCTGGTGCAACTTCTATTGGTATCAATCACTTCTAGGCTAATAAACTTGACTACACCAGTGAAGATAGAAACCATAGGTGGATGGCGGTTACATTCAACACCCCCTTTTGATTCTCCCTGATCTCTATATATGCTCCAAATGAGGATGATAGGAGGATCGATACTTGGTCCTCCTTGGACTTGTTCTCTCATAATGTCATGATTTGTGGTGACTTCAATACAGTGGAGGACCCCTCTCATAGGTGGAACAACAAGGGCAGTATCATTGATGGCCAAGAGAAAGAAACATGGGACCAAACCAAACTATTTTTGGATTCGGTTGAAGTCAAGGACCCGAATGGTTTTTCTTGGTCCAATCTTCAATTGGGTGAGGACTTGAGGAAAGCGAGACTCGACAGAACTACATTTCACAGAATCTTGTCCATCAATGGGGTCCTCCCATCCTAATGCAACGTATCGACCTCACCATCTCAGATTATTACCCAATGCTTCTCAAATTTCCCCCTCTATCTAAAATTCGCAAGGCACCTTGGTTTCACGCTAGTCCATATTTCTTCTCACTCCCCTCTATCGATCAAGAAATCACTAATGCTTGGCTTGAGGCCTTCACTGTCTGCACCTCTCCAGCCAAGTGTTGAAAAACACAATGGAAAAGTCTCGTCAGATCTTGATTAGGACCACGAATGTTCTCAAAACCATCCGCCAAAGACGTAGAGAAAACCTATACCTCCGGCTCTTGAGACTCGAAGAAGAAGTTAATAAAGGGAAGATTCAATCTCAGAAGGGACTCCAAAATATCAGAGGAAGATTAAGATATGAGGAGGAGATCGAAAGGAAAAATCTTCAAATTTATTTTAAGGAATGGTGGGCTGGTAAGGCAGATAGACCTTCCAAAGAGATGTGCAATATTCTCAGAAGAAAACAAATTAGAGACGAGATCCCGGTACTGCTTGACAAGAATGGGGTGGAATGTAAGATAGAGGAAGAGAACATTGGCATTATAGAAGCACACCTTGATTCTCTTGGGGGGGTGCTTGTCCCCTCTCCCCCCATAGGCGGGATTTCATGGCCACCATCTCTCGGACTTCCTTGCATAGAATCCCATGCAACTTGAGCGCTCTACTTGATGTCTCCATTTCCAAAGAAGAGACCCTTGAAGTTATTGATTCACTTCCAAACAGCAAGAGCCTAGGGCTTGATGGGCTCACTAATGAGTTCTTTAAATCATTCAAATATGTGGTGGCCACCCCCTTGCATCTTCTTTGGCTTGAGGCACTCGCATTTGGTGCCCTTCCCGCTTGTCTCAACAACGGCATCATCAAAATTATTCATAAAAAAGGGGAGAGGAACAAAATTGAGAGCTAGAGACATATCACAATGCTTCAAACTGGATATAAAATTCTTGCTAAAGTCATTGCCAATTGGATATCCTGCCATTTAGACTAGTGGTTTAATAAAGAACAAAAAGGATTCATTAAGCGAAGGTCAATATTGGAAGCCATCATTGATATTTGGGAAGGTTTGGACTTCGTCGAAGAATCTAATCAAGACATTGTCTTCCTCAAGATTGACTTTGACAAAGCCTATGACAAATTGGAATGGGACTATATTTTACAATCACTGAAAGACGTCGGGTGTAGTCAGAGATTCCTCAGGATGATCTCCACTCTCCTTGGTAATGCTTCGACCAAAGTCGATGTCAAAGGCAACTTTCAAAGGCAATCAAAGTGAAACAATCCATCGGACAAGGTTGCCCGTTGGCCCCGCTGCTCTTCACCATCACCATAGAAGGACTTAGCTGGCTTGTGGAGTGATAGATGGAGCTTGGTCACATAAGAGGCATCACTTTGCCACATAAATCTGGACAAATGACCATGAGGCTATTTGGGGATGACACAAAGGCCTTTGTTCACAATGATGATACCAACCTGGAAACCTTTTGGTGGTGCCTCGACACTTTTTGTGAGGCTTCTAGGTCCATAATTAACCATTCCGAGACTGCATTCAAGGTTATCAAAGGGAATCAACCCAATGTCCTCACTCTGCAGGGATGCCAAAGCATTCAATCGGGTGAGGTCGTCACATTCTTGGTATCCCCATGGGATTGGGTGTTACTCTAGAACAAAGGTGGGCTTGCGTCCTTGCTAGATTTAATAATAAACTTAACTATCGAAGGGGTTTGAAAATTAATCTTTGTGGCCGAGCCATGGTGATCAACACGTTCCTCATATCCTCAGGCATATACTTTCTTTCTTGCTGGAGACCGAAGGATCAAGAATTAGCCAAATTGGAAAGTACTTGTAGGAACTTTCTCTGGACTAGGGACCATAACAAGAGGGGCATGCCTAAAATCAAATGGTCCATATGCACTAGCCGAAAGGAGAGTGGAGGGACACATACACACACATAAACACATACACACTCATAGATGCACACACATACTCATAGACACACACACATACACACACACATATACACACATACATACACACATAGACACATACACACATAATGATGCATACACACACATACACATGCATACACACATACACACACATACACACACATACATACACACACACATGCATACATACGCATACTTAATGCATACACACATACATATGTACACGTATATATATTGATTTCTAACCATTTTTTTTTATATGTTAGGTATTATGGATCCTAGTAGAGAGAGAAAGGCGAACCTCACTCTCATAAAAAGTCTTATGAGAGCAAGAGTTCCGTCTGATACTCTAGGGGCCATCATGCACGATTACTCAGAGATTTCTGATGAGGAGCTAGACTATACGATCCAAATGCTTACCCAGCAATCAGAGGAGGGCTCTTCTGCGGCTCCACATGTAGGAAGAGAGCTATCTGCTCATAGGTATGTTTTTTTTCATAAACTTTTTTAATGATATTATAACACATATTTTTAATTATTTTTATCTATCTATTTTCAGGACACCTATACCACCTCCAAATTGTGATAGCAGAGCAGAGTTGCCTATGAGGACATGCATAGGCACCTTAGGACTAGAGTGCGATATAGAGCCAGAGGGGAACATTGTGTACATAGGGAATGGATTGGAGTTCAAGAGAAGAATGCGGTCACTATGTGATTCTTACCTGCGCCTTATCCACTTACCATGGAAGTAAGTAAAAATTTTACATATAAATTGAAATAAATATCTTATTTTTTATTTACATTATTTTTAGTGAGCATGATGAAAGGGATAAAAAATACGTACTTAGTTCACTTGAGACAGAGTTTGGGACAGGATGGTCGCTTAAGTGGTGTCTAAAAGAGATGCGGACACTTATGGCTCATCGTCGCGATAATGCACGCTATGCACTGCTTTTATGTATATATATGTGGATATGAGTATGTGTGTTTATGCATGTATGTATGTATATGAGAGAGAGAGAGAGCGAGCGAGAGAGAGAGAGAGAGAGAGAGAGAGAGAGAGAGAGAGAGAGAGAGAGAGAGAGAGAGAGAGAGAGAGAGAGAGAGAGAGAGAGAGAGAGAGAGAGAGAGAGAGAGAGAGAGAGAGAGAGAGAGAGAGAGAGAGAGAGAGAGAGAGAGAGAGAGAGAGAGAGAGAGAGAGAGAGAGAGAGAGAGAGAGAGAGAGAGAGAGAGAGAGAGAGAGAGAGAGAGAAGAGTGAGACTAGAGGTACAAATACACACATACACACACATATACGAGTCATTGATCGATAACTAGAGTAGAATTTACTATCTAATATGCTCATATGTTTTCATTATTGCCATCATTTTGGTAAGACATCAATATAGTCTCATCTTCATTATCCTTATTGATTTCATTTATCTCTTCTATTGTTAAATCTATGTTCTCATGAATCACATCATCTATTGATGGATTAATATCTATTTCTGGTAATTCCTCTTCCTCATCAGTAGAATCAACATGTAGAGAATTATCCTGTTCATCAAAAAGATTAGTATCATTATCACGTATAATGATTCTAATTTCTATTTCAGATGTTGATGTATCAGTATCTGATGCTGAATCATCAAGAGGACTTTCTTCGATCTCTCTAACAATAAATTGTTCGAACAATGACCTATCTCTAGGTTGCACATGAATGACGTGCCACCAAGGATGAGCATCTGGGTTTTTATTAAAAAAATGCTTGCTCAATATGCCTAGGAAGAATATATGGTTCTTTAGTAGATCGCATTACCTTGGAAGAATCAATTGCCCAAAACCTAGATAATTCCTTTCTTAATGTGGAATTACTACCTTTATACTCGGCTCGAAACCAGTCAACCTTCAAAATGACCTACCAAAATATATAACAACAAAAACCCATTATTAGGTGCTTAAAAAAATAACTAACTCTTTCAAAAAAATTTTCTACCTATTTGAATGTACGAAATGAAATTTCGTAGATACCAACAATAGTTCCTACGTAACCAAGTTTGCTATCTATAAGGTTCGTGTCTTTTGAGCTAGCTTGTGATAGTTGCTTGAAAGAAGCAACAATACTAGAATCCTCTGTTTTACGTAAAGAATCAATGGCTTTGATTCTAATATGCTGTCAAAATCCCACATATTAGTGAACATTCGAGCCTGCAAAATAAATTCAATTAGTAAATAGAAACTAGCATACATATATGAAGAAAATAAAATATTATCTTAATAAAATTACCTTTCTTTCACAACCTATCATTAACTCTCTTTGCTCATCTGAGATTTCTTCATTATTTGCATTGGCGCGCTGCAAACGACTATATGGCCAATCCGTGAAAGAAGATATATCTGTAATCTCATTATTATCGAGATTACGTCTATATCTTTTGTTTTTTCGCCTTTTACTTTGGAGATTTTGAAGTTCCTCGTACTCGCTAAGGAATGCTTGCATGCATTCGCTATTATATGCTACAAAAGTAGAAACATCATTTTTTTCTTGAAATGTGAATAAGAATGGAACTCCCTTACCTGATAATACCTCATCTGTTATTTTTGAAGAAGACTCGTTGGTCCATGCACGTGGAGCTTCTTCACGAACTCTTTCAAGGTACTCACTAACGTAATACATGCACTCTTCAAGCATCCAACCCTTTGCCATGGATCCTTCTGGTTTCACTCTTTGTCGCACATAACCTTTTAATATTCCCATAAATTGCTCGACCCAAAACATCCATCGAGTGTTGACAACACCTGCAATCTCTATTTCATCTACAAGATGGACTAATAAATGAGTGTGAATATCAAAAAATGAAGTAGGAAGTTCTTTCTCCATCAAACATAGTAGCTCTTTGCATTCACGTTTTTTTTGTGGGATCGAGTTTTTGTCAATATCTTTGGATGTAATCCACCTATACATATCATAAAAACAATTATAAAGAAGTTAATTAAAAATAAAAGATATGCAATATTCATACATATTAAATATAAAAGTATCATAATTACCTTATAAGTGATCCAAGATGATAGATCACATCTCGTACTCCTTTCGTTGTACATCCATCGATAACCAAAGGTAAAATATGTTTCAAAAAGTTATGCCAGTCATGGGTCTTTAACCCTAATAAGCTCTTATCATCCATAGTAAACATGTTTTGAAAAGATGCTCCATATCCTATAGGAGTCTTAATCAATTGAATTCTATTGTTGATAGTTTGTATCTGTTTTGTTGTAAGTACCCAAGGAGCAGGTGCATAAGTCGTTTCTTGTCGATGTCTATAAAAAACTGGCCATAACTTTGGTTTGGATTTTTGATCTAATCATTCCTTGATGCTTTGGTATCTTTTAGTCCAAGAAGATGCTGCCATAGTGAATAACCAATATTTTTGAATATATATGCATAGGATCAAGAAAATGACATACTTTTAACTCTTTCCAATACTCCAAAGAATACCATATTGATATGTTCTTTGCGAGTGCCAATTTTCCTTTACCTCTGTTCACATACTCATTATCTGAATCATCACTGAAGATTTCTGATTCTGGATCTATCAGAGGTCCATCTCTCCATTTTTTATACCAATCCATAGGCATCATAGTTTTTGGACACTGACATGTTTCAAGCTTTCCATTAAAATCTATCGCTTCTCTTTTAGATCTTAATGGATGATCATCAGGCAAGAATCGTCGATGTCGAAGATAAATATTTTTTTTGAGATTCTTACTATAGATCGATCTCAACCAATCACCACAATATGGACAAGCTTTATAACCCTTAGTAGATATTCCTACATCATGGAAAATGATAAAAATATAATTAGATTAAATCATATTTATTTACATGCATATTGAATAAAAAAATTACATCAATACCTAAACAAACACCATATCCTAGAAAATCGTGAATAGTCCAAGCCACAATACCATGAACCGTAATATGTCTTTCATTGATGCTTTTCGATACATCAATGACATTAATACCTCTCCATAACTCTTGAAGATCGTCAATGAGAGGAGCAAGATATATATTCATATCTTTAACTTGTCTTTTGCCTGGGATTAAAAGTGAAAGCATTAAATGTTCCTTTTTAATGCTAAGATATGGCACAATATTGTAGTTTATGACTACCACTGGCCATGTTGACCATTTACTGGATTTCATGGAGAATGGATTAACCCCATCTAATGCAACTCCTAACTTTAGATTTTGTGGATTTTGTGCAAATTCAAGCCATGTAGAATCAATATGCTTGAAAGCAACACTATCATGAGGAATTCTGATCATTCCATCAGTACTTTTGTGATCATGTCCCCAAGTCAAAAGCTTTGATAATTTGGGGCTTTGAAACATATGTCTAATCCGTGGAGCCAATGGAAAATGTCTCAATACCTTTTTTGGGATTTTACCTGCTTCGCCCTTATATCGAGGAGATTGACATTTGGGACATGTCAAAGAGTCTGCATATTCACCTCTATATAAAATACAATTGTTAGGACATGCATGTATACATTGCTAATCTATACCAAGATTGTTGATTATCTTCTTCATTTCATCATGTGAGGTAGGAAGAATATTCTGATTTGGTAAAAACTTTTCAGATAATAAATTATAAGTTTATTAAAAAAAGATATATTAAAAAAAGTAAATAAATAAATATACATACATACATATATATATATATATATATATATATATATATATATATATATATATATATATATATATATATATATATATATATATATGCATATAATTATATATATGTGTATGCTTATGTGCATCTTTCAAAATATTCGCGAAAAATTTGATTGTTTTGGATGGAAGGACACGATTGTTTGTTTTAGAGGATATGAAGTATGTACCTTCATTGAATGATTTGTCGATTCTATCATATGTTCAGTTTGAAAGTGTGAGAAGCGGGTTTATAATTGCTATTCAAAGAATTTGGCACTATTTATAAGCCATAGGATGGTGATCTGGATGAATTGCATGCACAAAGGTTACTCAAGATAGAGCAACCTGATTATAAGGGACTAGTTCCAGCAGGATTCTTGGGGTATGCAGTAAACCTCTTGCATGCCAATGATGAGCATCTGAACTTTAGGATACAAAGTGGAAATCATGGTGGCTTGAGAGGATCACTT
Organism: Ceratopteris richardii; assembly: GCA_020310875.1. Taxonomy (NCBI): domain Eukaryota; kingdom Viridiplantae; phylum Streptophyta; class Polypodiopsida; order Polypodiales; family Pteridaceae; genus Ceratopteris; species Ceratopteris richardii. Next base: position 64,651,754 of record CM035419.1, read on the forward strand.
TTATACAGCTTGTTCAAAGAACTTCAGGTTTATGACACTGAAGTTTTTTGAACAAGCTGTATAAAAGCGATCCTCTCAAGCCACCATGATTTCATAGAAAATTGAAAATTATACCTTAATAGTGTCGAAACAGATACATTACTCCATCCAAAACGATTTTGAAGATTGAGAATAAGTAAGCTCGCACTTAGTCGTGTCAAACGACTTCCTTCATATACATGCTTTAGACATTCCTCTCGAAGATATTTCTCGTTTTTAGAAATATCAATGCTCTCACTGTCATTTTGATACCAATCCTTAATAAAATCTGCCATGCCATCATCTTCATCATTGTCACACAAATCTTGTACTTTATCATCTTTTGAATATAGATCTTTCAACTTTGCATATTGCACAAGATTACTTTTGCATAGCCTCCTCATGGAAGCTTCTGATAAATGAGGTCTTACTGGTAATTGTGAATGCTGTGGACGAATATCATCAACATCATATGTTGGAATCTACACATATAAATAAAATTCATTAGTATTCCATAAATGAATAAAAAGTAAACTTTAAATATAAAATTAAGTATATAACTTATTAAATATGGATAGAAAATTTTTATTCTCTCTAGCTAAAAGGTGCTCTTGGAGGTCTACGCCATCCATAATTCACTAATAGTTCATCACTGGCATGTAATGTAGTAATAGCATTGACAACTATGTATCTTGATACATCTCTACTCATGTATGGTGATTCATGACTATTTTCACGCTCCTCAAATGTGCAATTAGTCCTTGAACTATTATGTAACCCTTGACTACTATTTATTAAACCTGCTATATTTCCATGTGTGTAAGGTCTTCCATCAATATATAATCTTTCATTTTCTGCATGTAAAATCCTTCTACTAGTAAGGGATGCTGCGTTCAAGCATATTCCATAAGTACTCATGCTTTGAACATAACGTGAAAGTCGATGCCAATCTCCCTATCCATATATAGGACCACAAAATGACATAAGAGTGACTTCAAAGTTCGGAGGCACATACAAATCCTCTACAATAAAGAGACCACGACCAGCATTAGTAATAGTGGATGGAGCAATCATATAGCGATTACCCCAAAAGTTGAAAACCTCTCCATCTAAAGGAAGTGGTCCTCTATTCCATCCTCCATATCTTCTTCTATCATATGTTGTACCAAAGAACAATCACGAGATGGCAATGGATAATCTCCAGCTGTTTCATTCTCTAAACCAGGAAGTAGAGGATTTCTAGAAACCTCTGCTTGTAATTGATGAACAACAAGTCCATGACGTGTACGAGGTATATTAACATTATGAGAAAAATTATCATCATCATCATCATTTAGCAAGTATTCCTGTATATCAATAGTAATTTGATTTTGTATATGGTTTTTAAATGAAATAATGACATTAATATATATAAAAAATACATACCCAAGCATTATCAAGTTGACCAGGTGATGGTGCACGCTCAAAAGTACCATACTCTGCCTCATGTTCAATACATTCCAATCGTGATCTTCAATATGTGCCATAACAAGAGTTACACCAACATATCATATGCTCTTGATAGTAAAATTCATCATAATTCTTATCGGACGACACATGTGAAGTCGTTGCATGGGTAGGAGGTGGTGGAGTACCCTCTGATTGATCAGAATCTGCACATAATAAGAAACAAAAAAAAAAGTTATGTATCCATCAAATATATTTAAAATTAAATGTTTGATATACTTAGAGTATAAAGTCCTTGCACGATGAGGAGATGGTGGTGGAGTTCCATCTGATTGATCAGAATCTACAAATAATGGTATTTGATATTAATAATCTGATTATCTACATACACAAAAAATTCACATATACATTTACACATACACACATATTCACATATACACATTTACACATACACACATATTCACATATACACTACACATTATTGTGGGATAAATGCATGTATTTTGTATGAATCAGTGTATATGCATGCATGTGTGTGTATGTATATATGTGGATATGTATATGTGTTTATGTTATATGTATGTATATGTGTATATATATACATATATGTATGCGTACATGTTTGCATGTATATGTGTATGTGGGTATGTGTATGTGTATGTGTGTGTATATATGTGTATGTATTCTGATTTTTTTTTTGTTTGAGATTAAATTAACAGGAGATATTTTATGGTGGAAAAAAATAAGAGGCGAGCTAACATACCACCTGAGTCATGGCAGTTTTTTCGTAGACAGCTACGCCTTCAGGAGTCATTTCCTCAGCAGAAGGTACACAAATTAATAGTTTATATTTATAATTTTTATATATTTTAGTAATTTTTTACATTTAATTTATGTATTTTTTTTCTTAAATAAACAGGCTGCTACAAAGAAGAGAGTGGAGTCGGGCCACACATCGCACCTAGGCCAAATGGGCCATAATGGTTTTGTAGCTACATTTGTAAGTATATGTGTTATTGTGAGTATATTTTTTATTTTAGTTCAAATGCAAGCAACTAATATTTGTTTCAATGCAGCGGAAGGATTATGGCCTATATCCTACGAAACATGAGATCGAGTATGCTACACATTTTGGATATCGGTGTTTGAGCGAGTATATGCAAGATCATCCTAATGCCTTTGTGAGTATTATTAAATTTTACATGATTATTTTATTTTTATGAATGGTTTAATTATTTTATTTATTTATGTTTGTTGTATGTAATACAGGAGTATTATGGAGAGACAGATATGGATGAGGTGGAGAGACAGACACAGGAGGGACGATCTCGATCGTCAGAGGGTGATCATGAGGATGAGGATGAGGAAGATCAGGATGATCATGATACTGCTGATGATGATGATGATTAGGATTTTAGTTGATTATGACATTGGATTATATGTATTTACATTGACATATATATATATATATATTTTATCTATATATTTTTCATTTCAGTTATGTTTTGAATTGTGTGTATGGTATTAAGTAATGAAGAGTGTTGTTCTATTGATTGTTATTATTGTTTATATTAAGCATGTGTTTTAATACTTTAAGTATATAATTCATTCATATGTGTGTACCTAAGTGTATATGTATGTGTGTGTCTATGTATGTATGTGCATGTGTATATGTGTGTATATGTATGTATGTGCATGTGCATGTGTAAGTGTATATGTGTGTATGAGTATGTGTGTGTATATGTATGTATGTGCATGTGTATGTGTGTGTATATGTATGTATGTGCATATGCATGTGTAAGTGTATATGTATGTATGAGTATGTGCATGTGCATGTGTATGTGCATGTATATGTGTATATGTAGGTATGTGCATGTGTATATGTGTTTTAAGACTTTAATTATATAATTCATTCATATGTGTGTACCTAAGTGTATATGTATGTGTGTGTATATGTATGTATGTGCATGTGTATGTGTGTGTATATGTATGTGCATGTGCATGTGTAAGTGTATATGTGTGTATGAGTATGTGCATGTGCATGTGTATGTGTAACTCTATGTGTATATGTGTGTATGTGCATGTATATGTGTATATGTAGGTATGTGCATCTGTGTGTATATGTATGTGCATGTATATGTGTAACTCTATGTGTATATGTGTGTATGTGCATGTATATGTGTATATGTAGGTATGTGCATCTGTGTGTGTACGTATGTGCATATATATGTGTATATATGTGTATAATGTATGTATATGCATGTGTATATGTATTCCACATGCATGTGTATGTGGATGCATTTCCATTTGCATCCATGTGCATGCATGTGGATGTGCATATACATGTATTTTCGTATATATTAATGTGTATATATATATATATATATATATATATATATATATATATATATATATATATATATATATGCAATAATGCATGCATGTAAGTCTTTTTATGTGGTTGTAGAAATGTTTGTGCATATGCATGTGTATATGTGTGTATGTCTAAGTGTATGTGCACATGTATCTGTGTGTATATATGTGTGTGTATGTGCATGTGTATATTTGTATATGTGTGAAAGTGCATCTTCATCATGTATAAGTGTATAAGTGCATATCAATAAGTGTGAGTATGCTATCTAATGAAAATAACACAATTCAAATGATATACAAAGAATAGAAATTGTACTTACAATAGTTAGCCATACTTTTTGCTTGGTTAGCTTCTTGAATAACCTGCAATAAAGAGAGAAAGAAGAGAGAGAGAGAGAGACCGAGAGAGAGAGAGAGAGAGAGAGAGAGAGAGAGAGAGAGAGAGAGAGAGAGAGAGAGAGAGAGAGAGAGAGAGAGAATTCAAAGAGAAAGATGTAGAAAGAGAGAAACAGAGACAGAGGGAGACAATAAGAGAGAGCTTAGGCAAAACAACAATTCTGCATATACTTGCTTCAGCTCGTAAGCGCCACGCAATTGCAAACGTTGGAGAGCTCTTCAATCAGATGCGTGAAAATGCCGATCGAAGAGCCTCCAATGTTTTAATTTTTTTCCGTCAACAGACCGTCGTGTAAGCAATGCTACGCGTCGAGTTGGCATTGCATAAGCGACATGTTTTTATCGTCACTTAAGTGATGGCAAAAAGATTCACTTATGCGACATAAAAAAGCATCGCTTATGTGATGCTGTTAAAAACCGTCATGTTAGCGACAGTGTATGGGAGTGTCGCAGACCCCGTCGTGCCACAAGTCGCAAAAAATGTCGTTTCATTCGTTGTTTAATCGACCGTCGGCACGCGATGCTCATTACGACGCATTTTGAAATTTTGTAGCGACGAAATTCTGTCGCCTTAACCGTCGCTATATGCCCATATTCATTGTAGTGAAGGAAGCAGGTTTGGGAATTGTCCCAAGCATTGTTTCTTTGCCTAATTAGGCACTAGGCTTGAAGTTCCACCCTAGAATTTGGATCAATATTCTCTAATTGGATCCCACGTCTTCTATCTTGATTGCAAGTGTGTTTTCATTTACGAGACCCATTGATCCATAGTTCGATTCATTTTTCGCTCTATTAATAATAGAGATGGAGAAGTAGATCCAAGTATTAATAGGAAAACTGAATAAGAAATAGAGAATGTGAACAAAATTATCATGATCAACTTATCAACTTGCTTTTTGTGTCCCAAATTCACTTGAGAGTACTGAACAAAAATCTCCTCTCAAGAAAATGGAGGGCAACATAGAATCGACGTAGAAGGAACAATCAGTTTGAAGTGTCTCTCACAATTTTGAAGTGAATAGTAGAAAGTGGGAACACTACGGGTGGTTTCTATTTCTGAGTAGAGCAATATTTGGATCCCATGTCTTCTATCTTGATTCCAAGTGTGTTTAGATTTACGAGATCCTTTGCTCCACAACTTGATTCATTTTTTGCTCTATTAATACAAGAGATGGAGAAGTAGATCCAGTTATTAATAGCAACATTGAATAAAAAATATAGGATTTGAACAAGAATCTCATTATAATATTATCAACTTGCTTTCTGTGTCCCAAATTCACTTGAGTATATTGAACAAAAATCTCCTCTCAAGAAAATGGAGGGTAACATAGAATAGACCTAGTGTCTCTCACAATTTTGAAGTAGAAAATAGAAAGTGGAACTGGTTCCAAAGATGATTCTTTCTTGCTTTGGTATTAGCAAAAAAGAAAGTCTCTAGGGCATCCCAAGTCTCTTGAGTGTCTTGCATCCTCTAATATGTGGTAATAGGAATTCACAGATAGAGCTTAGTATGTATGAACTTGCTTGAGCATCCCTTGCACACCAAAGTGTGAGATTATGTGTCTCCTTTTGTGTACGTCCTCCTTTGGATCTTGGAATAGGCGTAGCTTCATCACCTGCTACAATTCCATAAAGATCTCTACCTTGAAAATAGGCCTCCATTTTGATTTGCTAAGCCGCATAGTTGTGTCTATCAAGATTCTTAATCATTGAGAGAAAGCTATCACCCATCTTGATCTAGCTCCGATACCACTAAAAGAACTTGGAGAAGCTTGTAGGAGGTAGAAAAGTGAGTTGTGAAGTGATGAAGTTAGGTCTAGACAACCGACATAGGACCAATCCTTGAGCTCATGGAAACTCAAATAAACTTATAGGCATGTGATAAAGTCAATAAATTTCACTATGTACTTTGGAGCATCAAGGAGAAAAAGTCAATACAAAACAGATAGGTTTGCACATTGACTAGCTCAAAAAAACTTGTTATCTTTGGATGAAACATTCAACTTAAAATGCTCATAGCAGCCAACATGATTACAATCGGAACAAATCCTTTTGGAGGAATGATACACATAGGGTTGAGTGTATAAAATGCATAAGATTACAAGAAATAAGAAAAAAATGCTTTTGGAATGAACCTAACACTCTACAGTGGAACCTCCTATTTTTCACAGATGCAATTTCTTCAAATCTACACAACCCAATGCTTTGAGAATTTGTACACGTAAACAAGATTTTAGTACCATTCCAATGAGTGCCCACATATCCAATTTCTGGCTCTATAGAGAGAGCACCAGCCTCTCCAAGTTTATTGTTGTTGAAGAGGATGATGTAGAGAAATGAAGGAGCAACACAATGATGGCCAAAAGTGTATGTATACTGCTTCCGTGTAATGTACAAGTGATTTGAAGTATTTAAATAGACTTGTGAAGTGCTTCATGACTTCTACAAGTGGGGTTTGAATTCAAATGAAGGCGGGATTAGTTATCGAAGGGAATCAATTCACTTTCCTACAATCTAGGAAAAATGAAGATCTATTTTGATCTAGATTTAGGTGATTGATTGATTGATTGATTTCCAAGCTCAACAATCTCAAATTTGTGGATTTTGAGCTCTCATTTTTCTCCATTTACATGTGTAAAGCTCTAGCTTTTAGATTGGTAAATTATCCATAAACAATTTTTAAAAAATACAATAAATGAGCATAAATAAAAGAAATCTCCAATAGATTTTTTTTTTTGACATAATCCAAATGATAGATTTTTGATGTAGATCAAATCCAGCTCAAGCATAGTGTAAACTTGATGTTCCAACAAGATACAATTCAATTTTCATATGATTTTTCTCCTTAGTAAAAACTGCCTCCTTAAATGTGTAATGATCTCGTCTATGAATTGGTACCTATATTTTACCCCTTGCTTTACATTGCTATCAGTCACTTATTCCTTGCATTTGGAGTTAAGGCTGGCTCAACTACTAGCATTTGAAATTTGGAGTTAAGGCTGGCTCAACTACTAGTACTTGAGATCTGGAGTTACTTGCTATCAGTCACTTATTCCTTGCAATTGGAGTTAAGGCTGGCTCAACTACTAGTACTTGAAATAGAGAATCCAAATAGTCATTAAGGGTTGTTATTTCTTTCTTGGTTTAGTCGATAAAAATACTATTTCTAATATAAATTTACCATTCAAACCATGAATGCTGGTTTATTTAGCGTACCGACACTTTTATATTCTCAACAACATCCTCTTCATCCACAATAGTTTTGAATAAATGAAGAGGACTTTTATACGTATTGAGAGATGTTAGAAGTATATGTAAAGGTCACTATCCTCGGGTGGCATCTCATAAACACCTCCTATAGTTCCATCCTTCAAGCTTGACAGATGGACATGCAGGGAATTCGATGAACAAAAATATATGGAACTTTGAGGTTACTGAATGATAAAAGAAGATGTTCGTGTGTACCCGCAAGCTATGGAGTTCATCACTTGTTAATGCTGTAAGAAAAAAAAATTGTGATACTGTATTCATCGAATGCTCGTGCCTTACACAATATAAGTATATAAATATAATAGTAAACGCATCATACTGCGGGAATATTCCTGAAATATGCTTTGAGGTTCGAAGAGATATAAACGCGCTAATTACACGAAGTGGCGACGTGTTAAAAAAAAAAGAAATCTGTTTATGGATGTGAATCTTGAATTGTTTATTAACGTTATTGATATCAGTACTTTCTGTAATATCAATATTACTATTTGCAATAATAGATTATAATTCGAGAGTGATGCGCAATAATGCGTGGTATGCCCTGATCAATCGGCATCTTTTATTCTCATGCTTAACTACATAGTCATAATAATCGTATATAACAAAATAAGAAGAAGAGCCTGATAATGTACAAGGCAGAATAACAGTGTTTAAAATCGATTAGCACTTTAACGATTATGGAAAGGATATTTCTAAAATTCTCTATTGTGATTCTCTAAACATTGTTGTGGATCACAGTGTAATTAGATTGAAATAAGGTCTGCGCCTTCAAATAAGGTCTCTAAATATTGTAATTCTTGTAGAGTTGAAGTGTATTGCTGGAGCGGGTTTGAGGGTGATAAATGTTATCTTCTAAGATCTTAGATGCTGAGCACGTGTATTTGTGTGAATGCATCATTTTTCCTCACTTCTACATGCAAGCGTGTACATATATACTCTTTTGGTGAAAAAAAGGAATCATGCCTGTCATTTGCTTCGATGCTATTCATCCACTAGAAGAGTAGCTTGTAGAATAACAATATGGAAAATGTTGCTTATGTTACAACTTCTGTTGCTTAGGTTACATGCAGCTCACAATCATGGAGGAACAAAATTATCGTTGCATTTTAGTGGCCGCAAGTTGTACGAATAAAGAGAATTACATGGAATATATGAAGGGCTCAATCCCCAACAAGCTCTTGGATCAAAGAAGTAGAAAATAATCTGAGATTCCCACGGTTAGGAAAGCAGCGAATATTGTTAGAAGCTACTACCAAGGGACTTTCATGAAATGCAAGTGAACTAACGGAAGCATACACAACCCAAAAGAGGATCTTTAAAACAAAAGAAAAGTCTCTACAGACATGAAGATCTTTAAAAGTTAAGATATATCCTTAACAAACCGATGCAACACCATCAACAAGGAAGAATCATTTTTGTGCGATATTCCCAATGCTTTATCTATGTATCATATGAAAGAAATGTAAACACTTACATCCAAAGGACTCTAAGAACCTAGAAATCAAGTAGAGGATTCTCATAGACATCATATGCATAATGATTTATCGCATAGTAACACATTTACTACATAGTACATCATATTCATTACCATTGACTCTCTAACTGCATTAATTAAATATTCTTTAGTTATACATAATCACTTAGATAATTTTCAATGTCTCGAAATTCTTACATTGAACAAATGTCCCATGTGATGTTTTTGACATAAAAAAGCTTGTAGATGTGCACTTTGAGATCTGCAACACTCGAAGTCCTACTTACCCAAAGCTTCGTTCCTCACCTCTCTAAGAGCATCTGAGTGAAGCACCAAAAACATATGCCAATCGCATGCCTGCAAACTTTGATGAGTAGAAAATAGCTTAACAGGTATAAACATCTGGAAGTGTGCATGCTTGTGGGGGTATGCAAGACATTTCATGTGAAAGGGATGCGACACTAAGGTGAGTTCATTATCCGCAACATGCCTGTGATAGAATTTGACCATACATTTGACAGGTTGGGATTCCTCAACCATTTCCACATGGGTCGATCTCTTGAAACTAGTATCAAAACCTGTGAATGACATTATGGGACAATCACATAATTTAAATGATGCCTTTATCTATTTTTCTATCACCAGAAAATATTCAAAGAAGCAGGTGCTATCATCTTCCAAAGGTTATCGTAGCAGCCTGCTTAAGATAGATTGGAAGACCAACAATAATTAAAGACATGCTTGGGGTCAACAAGTTAGGACACTATTAAAACCACTACCTGCAAATACATTAATGCACCATGCCAAGCTGCTGAGTCACATCTCCCAAATCAATTATGCATAAACAATTTTGATACAAGTGCAAGTCATATCTCCATCTCCTCTTTTCCCTCAGGTTTCCTGTCTTGGAGGGGTAGTTGTTCATCATCCTCCAATGCAGCAATCAGAAACCCACCACCTGCACCCTCACTGGATCATGCATTTCAAAACACACAAACATTCACACATAGCACAAAGAACATTATGAACTAACATTTGTCATTTTACTCAGAGCAGTAGATGCAAGTGGATGGGGAAAAAATTGCCAGAGCTTAACATCTACAATTCTTGGCTGCATATCTACTCCATCCATGAAATGGGACAGCATAAAACTTTGACAAGATATTACTTAATATATGTGTGGTCAGAATCATATGCCACATTCCTTCCCTGATATATAGGCACACGAGGAGCCAGGGCACAACCCAAAAAAAAAAGAAAAAACATTTATGCAAATGAGAGTATAATGCTCCCCAAGGTCCATGCATCCGGATAAACCAAGGACGAGCATAACCATCAGAGTAAGGAGTAGGTATGAAGCGGGGGCGTACATCATATAAGTAAGAAGAGTATGGACATAACCAGGCTGGGAAACATATCTAGAGTGGTATTATATGCCAGGTTTGGAAGCATGTGTTCCAGCCCTTGCCTAGACATTTTTTGTGGTCACACAAGCCATACTGACGTTTTGTCTTACGGAGAGTTCGAGTGGAAGATATGAAATAATGTTGATTCGAGACTTAATCTTTAAACTTGATAAATTCATCTCCTTCTCATGTATGCCTGGCACAACCCGAAGGATCCTGAGACAATTATCTTGAACACAGGGGTGCACAGGATGCGAGCCAATCCAAGAACGAAATCTGGTGGGTACTGAACCGTGTTTAAAGAGGAGGCTGTGAAGCAATACCTCAAGCGCAGGCCCTAGGAGAGAAAAAACCAACCAAGCACATGCCAAATGACACAGACAACTGAAGCCCAAGCTTGACAATGAGTCTCCAGTAGCACGAAAACCATTTGAAAGGATCCGACAACAAGTATCCTCCAAAAAACCATCAAGTATGGGAGTGCCAGAGGTGACTTGCCTGCAACACCGGAAATGCCTTGGAGAAAGGCCCAACACGACCTGCTATGCACCCCTCCTTAGGCCCTCGAGAAGAAGAGAAAGCAGAAGAAATGCCGTTAGGAGAACTCACAGGTTGAATTTCGCCGATCAGAGATGATAAGAGGTGGAGCGTAGTGTTGGTGTAAATTACAAGCCCTACACATTTGGCTCAAGGGAAGCATTGAAGTCTATATATACATGAAGAAGCATAGGAACATATGCTAGTGGTTAATTACCACTTTACCTCATTGTAAAAGTCAAATTGACTTGGATTCTCTTGTAATCACCTACCAAAAGGATTCGTGGAAAATTAGTTGCTTGATTGAAAGAATATCTCCAAGCATTTAGGAGCTTGATCATAGGGAGCAAAAAGTTTGAATTTGAATTCAAATTTTTAGTCATCTCTTATAAAAAGTGGACATGAAAAGTCGCGGGCAAGAGAGAGCATTCCCGAGCCTAGCATTACTAATTTCTGAGTGTGTGTGAGGTCTACACTCAAGCCCACACCTCTCTACACCATTTGGCAATGAGATTCATGCCAATGGAGTTGTATACAAATGTTCCTTAATACATACATTCATATTGTCCATCTCTGAGTTTTTCTGTTAGTCTACTCAAAAGTCTGTCAACTTTTCAAGGGCATATCTCGGTCAATTCTTCACCAAATTCAGTGATTCAAAGCTCCTTGGATTTCGAGTGAAGTAATCTACATGGTATCAAAATTTGAAGACATTCTATTTGGCTATTTTGGAGAAATCTACGTCGAGGTGAACTCTGGTCATTTTTTGCTACAGTCCTAAAAAGTAGGGGGTATAACTTAACTTGCTAAATTGATTTCTCTTAGCATAGTTTATCATTTTACATCATTCTACTTGGTATAGGTAGCTTACTAAGCTAATTAGATACCCTTAAAAGGAATTTCCAATTCCTACTGTGCTGGTCATACTGAACAAAATACTCAGCAGGTATCAAGACAAAAATAGAAGGTTTTCTTGAGTTTGTGACTTCCAAAGTTATCTGTTTTGATTCAATCATTGCACACATCATTTCCAAAGGACATAGGACATTTTATGGTGTCATTGGAAAGCTAAGGAGGTCTAGTTATCAACTCTGAAGCAAAAGAGGGCTGGTACAAAGCAGGTTTAGCAGTACCTACTCAATCTCTTGGAGCATCCATCCATCTTTCCAACAATGGTATCAGAGCAAACTAAGGTAAAATGGGAGATGGTTTTCCTTCATTTATTGACAAATTGGACAGGAACAACTATCAAGCATGTTCTCTAAGGATGAAGACCTACTTACAAGGAAGGAGTCTCTTTGGGTACATCTCAGGAGATGAGGAATTGCCCTCATACAAAGCAAGAGGATTACCAACCAAGGAAGAACATGAAAAGCTCAACACATGGTGTGCTAAGGATGCATTGGCAAGGTCTTATTTACTCAACTCTATATCTGATTTTCTTTTGCCACTGTAAGACATCCCAAGAGACTTGGGAAACCTTGTCATCATATTTTTCCTCCAACACAAGGGCTAGGAAAAATCAGTTGTGGATTGAATTCACAACACTAAGGAAGCAACCTAAGCAAGCTGTTTCAGAATTTGTGACCAAGATTAAGGATGTAGCAGATCAGTTAGCAAGCATAGGAGAAGAGATTGAAGAAGAACAGATTGTAAGGCAAGTGATCAATGGGATCAAGGCTGATGACAAATGGGAAAGCTTCACCACTGCCATGGATCTCTACATGGACATGCACACTCCAGATCTTACAACCCTCATGGGATAATTGTTTATTCATGAAGCAAAGCTCAACAAAAATGGAGACACATCCAAAGGTAATAACTCTTCTGCCCTATACACTAATAAGAAGTCTAAAGATAAAGGCAAGAGCAAGAAGGTGGAAGATGAATGATCAACCTCTCAAGCCAACTATGCAGGGAGAGGTAGATCTTCAAGAGGAAGGGGCAGAGGAGGTAATCCAGGTAGGGGGAGATCTTATAACTCCTCACCATGCAACATTTGTGGTTTATCAAATCATACTATAGATGAGTGTTTCAGGAATTACAAAAATCAGAGAGGAAGAGGATGCCAAAGAGGTGGCTACTCACAGTCAAGAGGTAGATTTAACCATCACCAAGGTTACAACAATAATTACAACAACAACTACAACAATAATTACAATGGCAACTACCAAGGAGGATTCAAATCCAGGAAGGATTACAACAACTATACAGAGGAGCAAGATGACTCTCTTCTAATCATGAACATGACATCAAAATCAGGTACAAATGATGACCACCTATTCTACATTGACTCAGGATGCTCAAATCATGTGGCTGGCAATGTAGCATTACTCTCTGATCTTGAGGAACCAAAAAGTAAGCATCAAGTCCAAACAGGTGATGACACAAAGCATTCTGTAGTTAAATTTGGAAATGTTAAGACTTGTGATGGAAATCAAAATTTGTTGAGCAGGGTACTCTATGTACCAACCATTACCAAAAATTTAATGAGTGTTGGTCAGATTGTGGAGAAAGGTTTGCAGGTTAAATTCAATCAATATGGAGCATATGTGGAGGATCCAAGACATGGGTTCAAGAGGATTGCTAAAGGAGAAAAATCAAGTAGACTTTTCACTTTTGAGTTGGAAGATACAAAGAATATTGCACTATACAGTTATAAAGATCAAACACTTTCAGAGCTTGAGATTTGGCACAAAAGGTTAGGGCACATAGGAGAAAGAACCTTGAAACAAATGTGCAGGGACCAATGTGTGCTTGGGATACCTAATGTGTCCAAGCAACATATGATTTATAAGTGTGGTGCTTGTCAATTTGGGAAGTCTCATAGGTTACCCTTCTCAAAGAAAGGATACATGCATGAAGACTACCTAGAGCTTGTACACAAAGATGTATGGGGACCAAGCAAAGACCCCTCAGTCTCAGGATCAAGGTACTATGTGTCTTTCATTGATGATTATAGCAGATGGACTGTATTATACTTCATGAGGCACAAGGATGAGGTGTTAAATTGCTTTAAAAAATATCTTGCATTAGTTGAAAATCAGACAGGAAGAAATTTGAAGAGGCTAAGGTTAGATGGAGGAGGTGATTACTTCTCCAATGAATTTGAAGACTTCTTGCAGGACAGAGGCATCAAAAGAGAGATAACCACAAGGTATTCTCCTGAACAGAATGGGGTAGCTGAGAGAAGAAATAGACTAATTGTTGAGACAGCTAGATCTATGCTTAATGAGAAAAAGTTACCTAACTATCTATGGGTAGAGAGTGTTTCTACTGCCACTTACCTCATAAACAGATTACCATCTAAGTCTCTTGATGGCATGACACCCTATGAAGCATGGCATGGTAAGAGACCTTCACTTGACAATTGCAAAATATTTGGATGTGTAGCATATGTACACATTCCTTCTCAGATAAGAGGTAAGCTAGACCCAAAGGCTGAAAAATGCATCTTTATTGGGTATGATTTAAATAAAAAAGGTTACAAGTTTTATAATCCTATCAATAAGGGATTTATGGTAAGCAGAGATGTTGTCTTTGATGAAAATGATTCTTGGTATGAGAATGAATGCAGGAAGGTCAAATTACCCTATGATTTGGAAGAGGAATTTCCAAGTCTTACAAAGGAGGAACCTATTCAGAATGAAGCCTCAAGTTCAGATGATGAAGACACTATCAATCTTGAAGAATTCAAAGCATGGAAGTCCAAAGGCAAAATGAAGATGAAGAAGCTTGAAGACATACCTGAATCCTCAACTCAACCATTTAGAAGATCACAAAGAGAAAGCAAGAAACCTATCAGATATGGGTATGATACATTGCTTGTTACTAAACATTCTGTTTATCTTGCCAACGATTTGTCAAATGAAGAACCAGGATCATATGAAGAAGCAATAACCAAATCAGAATGGAAAGAAGCTATGGATGAGGAGATTGATGCTCTCAAAGAGAGTGACACATGGGAGTTAGTACCTAAGAAGGACTCCATGAAGGTAATAGGATCCAGATGGATCTATAAGCTTAAAAGAAATTTTGATGGCACAATCAATAGGTACAAAGCCAGATTGGTAGCCAAGGGTTTTGCACAAACCCAAGGCATTGACTATGAGGAGACATTCTCACCTGTGGCCAAGATGCCAACCATCAGAGTGTTGGTAAGTGTGGCTGCATCAAAAAATTGGAATATGTACCAATTGGATGTCAAGAATGCTTTCTTAAATGGATGGATTTCAGAGGAGGTATATATGTCACAACCTCCTGGCTATGAGGACCCCAAGAAGGTAACATATGTATGCAAATTAAAAAAGGCTTTATATGGATTGAAGCAGGCACCTAGGGCATGGAATTATAGGTTAACTACATACCTCCAAGACCAAGGATTTGTCATGAGCAAGGCAAATACTTCTCTGTTCATTAAGAGATGTAATTCAGAGATAATATACCTTTGTGTTTATGTTGATGACATCATCATTATAGGTACTGATGTCAATGGAATCAAATTTATCAAAAGTCAAATGATGAAGGAGTTCAAGATCAATGATCTTGGTCTATTGAAATATTTTTTGGGACTTGAATTAGTCTACACTACTTCAGGGATATATATCACTCACAAAAAATATGTACAAGATATGCTGAAGAAATTTCACTTGAAGGATGCTAAAGTAGCAAGCACTCCAATGGAGGTAAACCTAAAGCTAACTGCCCATGAAGGTGATGAAGTCAAGGACATTACAGGTTATCAAAGCATGGTGGGTAGCTTGAAATATGCTACCTTAACAAGGATAGATATTGCATATGTAGTTAGTGTGCTAAGTCAATTAATGCACAAGCCAAGGATACCTCACTTAGAGGCTGCCAAGAGAATCTTGAAGTATCTCAAGGGTACACAGAACCATGGTTTGTATTTCCCTTACACTTCAGATATTGATATCAAAATTTATTCAGATGCAGATTGGGCAGGATGCAAGGATGATAGGAGGAGCACTTCTGGATATATCTCTTTTGCAGGTGACAAACCAATTTCCTGGTCTTCAAAGAAGCAACCTACTGTTGCTTTGTCTTCCACAGAGGCAGAGTATAGAGGACTAGCTAATGCCACACAAGAAGCAATTTGGATTAAGCTTTTGTATACATAATTGGGTTTGTTTACTAGGTCTCCAATAATCTTTGGAGATAATACAAGTTCCCTTCACCTTGCAGCTAATCCTATTTACCATGCTAGGACGAAACACATAGAGGTCCATTACCATTATGTGAGAGAGAAATTGATAAGCAAGGACATTCAACTTACCTATATATCAACCAACATGCAATGTGCAGATTTGTTGACTAAAGCTTTGGATGGAACCAAACTTTGTAGATTCAAATCCATGATTGGACTGCAGGATATACTTGAAGATTGAAGATGAAGACTTAAGCCAAAATGTTTGGCTTGAGGGGGAGCTGTTGGTGTAAATTACAAGCCTACACATTTGGCTCAAGGGAAGCATTGAAGTCTATACATACATGAAGAAGCATAGGAACATATGCTAGTGGTTAATTACCACTTTACCTCATTGTAAAAGTCAAATTGACTTGGAATCTCTTGTAATCACCTACCAAAAGGATTCATGGAAAATTAGTTGCTTGATTGAAAGAATATCTCCAAGCATTTAGGAGCTTGATCATAGGGAGCCAAAAGTTTGAATTTGAATTCAAACTTTTAGTCATCTCTTATAAAAAGTGAACATGAAAAGTCGTGGGTAAGAGAGAGCATTCCCGAGCCTAGCATTACTGATTTCTGAGTGTGCGTGAGGTCTACACTCAAGCCCACACCTCTCTACACCATGTGGCAATGAGATTCATGCCAATGGTGTTGAATACAAATGTTCATTAATACATACATTCATATTGTCCATCTCTGAGTTTTTCTGTTAGTCTACTCAAACGTCTGTCAACTTGTCAAGGGCATATCTCGGTCAATTCTTCACCAAATTCAGTGATTCAAAGCTTGTTGGATTCAGCTTGAAGTACTATACATGCTGTCAAAATTTGAAGACATTATATTTAGCCAGTTTGGAGAAATCTGCGTCGAGATGAACTCTGGTCATTTTCTGCTATAGTCCTAAAAAGTTGGGGGTATAGCTTAACTTGCTAAATTGATTTCTCTTAGCATAGTTTATCATTTTACATAATTCCACTTCGTATAGGTAGCTTACTAAGATAATTAGATACCCCTAGAAGGAATTTTTCCAATTCCTACTGTGCTGGTCATACTGAACAAAATACTCAGCAGGTGTCAAGACAAAAATAGAAGGTTTTCTTGAGTTTGTGACTTCCAAAGTTATCTATTTTGATTCAAACATTGCACACATCATTTCCAAAGGACATAGGACATTTTATGGTGCCATTGGAAAGCTAAGGAGGTCTAGTTATCAACTCTGAAGCAAAAGAGGGCTAGTACAAAGCAGGTTTAGCTGTACCTACTCAATCTCTTGGAGCATCCATCCATCTTTCCAACACGTAGTGCATGGCGTAATTCCCCTAAGGCTATGGTGTGATCAAGGGAAGCCCAATAGCTCCATGTCTCGCAGGAGATGGCCAGGCGGAGGAGCACATAGAGCTCCACCCTGCCAAAGCACATAGCAAAATGACGGAGAGATTATTAATTTCACCCCACACTGACTATGTCAGAAAGAGAGTGGGAGGGAGAGTTAAGAGTCCTTCCCAACCACCTTTCTACGGTAGTACCTCAATGAAGAGGGGTACACCAATGCACCAAACAAGGTAGACCTGGTTCATACGAAAGGGTAGAATGGCCATTTAAAAAAAAAGATCCTTGTAGTCATAAGCCTGAGAAGAAATGAAATCGATACGTGATGATTTTGTACTTCGAAATCCACCAAAAGCTCTTACTGGAAATGAAAAAAAGGGAGGGAAAAGATCTAGAACTACCATCCCCTTTCCCAAGATACACATCAACTTCAGGGAATGACAGAGATGGGGTTGATGCCAGAGTGAATGAATGGGAGTGTGTATATGTGAGAGGAAGAGAGAGAGAAGGGGGTTAAGGGATGTTTTTGTGCATGAAACAAAATGAACTGAAAACTTCACTATTAGAAAACAAGAAAATGGGAGCAATTGGCCCAAAGGAAGGGTGAAAGTGCCATGCAAAAACTCAAATCCTACGCAAATGAGAAAAAAAAATTGCAACACAGTACTTTACCACATGTTCTTGAGCTCTCCAAGTGATGAAAGGCCGACCATCCCTGACAACGACACCAAAAAGGGTTGAGGTTGTAGCAAGGAATGACCAAGAACCCTAACCACCTTGCATGGAAGCAAGAAGGAAAGCTCAAGAGTGACTCTCCTCTCATCCACCCCTATCTCCCACATGTTCAAGCCATTGGAATCAGCCCCATCCTATGCCACATGCTTGAAAACAAGGAGAATAGGGAGTTAAGGATCCTCGTCCATGAGGAAAATACAAGAAAATGCAAGTACTCTACTCACACAGAGGAGAGACATGCATAGGCACACACACACCACTCTCACACACTCACAATACACAATACATGTAAACGTAAATAGTCTTCTTGGAGTAAATGAGAGCATCTTCCATTGGTAAGAGATATTACATGAGAGCATGTCGACAAAAGCTCCCTCCTTTACAAAAATGAGCTTCTATTTATAAGCTAAGCTCTATTCCCCATGTGCTCTTTTGAAAAGTCAAAAAGTGGATCTCTCTCTAATTGTCATGTCTTCTAGGATATTCCAAGATGAAATGTGTAACAACCAAATCCCCAAAAAAGACCTACGTGGGATTTTTTGCGTGGATTCTCCTTAGAAGGGTAAAAAGGGGTGAAATATTTGAGAGACCTCTTACTATGGTAAAAGTAAATATTAAAAAGTGCTCTAGGAGAGTGTTCATATGTGACACTCAAGTATATACAAAATAGGGTTATTCTCATGGTCTTAAGAAGGGTTCCTATGCACAATTGTGGGTGTGTGCATACCCTACAAACCAACACTCCATTATTTGACATTTGAGTAAGTCGTTTTTGCTGGTTCATGAAATCAACGAGAATCAAGATTTACTCAAAGAAGCTATCGATTGATTTGAGGCTCTATGGGAGGATATAAAAAGATATGTTCTCTTAAAAATTTGGAATAGAAGAGTGGTCTTTGAAACTTCAACAAATCTTT
Organism: Ceratopteris richardii; assembly: GCA_020310875.1. Classification (NCBI taxonomy): domain Eukaryota; kingdom Viridiplantae; phylum Streptophyta; class Polypodiopsida; order Polypodiales; family Pteridaceae; genus Ceratopteris; species Ceratopteris richardii. Next base: position 64,670,861 of record CM035419.1, read on the forward strand.
GAAAGAGTGTTCTCTAAAGAAATCTATTGAGTATGTCGGTAGAAGGATTTGAAATTGTCGAAGCTCTTCTCTCTTCAATCACCGCACGGTGTTGAAAACAACAAGTTAAAAGCAAATGGATCTCTCAAAAAAAGGAAGAGAAGATTTACGAGTTTTCTTTGTACTTCTCTCTAATTCTCTTGTGTCTTTTCTTTTTTTAAATTATCTTTTCTTCTTTTACTTAATTTAAGGCGCTTTTTTCCAAAAAGAAGAAATCTGGATAGACAAGTAGTAAATCATATGTTTAAGAGATGATTAAAAATATAACATATTATCTCAAATGTATATGTGATTTAGTTTACCTTTTTGTATTTATAAATGATATTATGGAAAAAATCTCCCGGTAGCCGTTTTCAACAGTGAAAACATGGGCGTCATTTCAATAAAAGCTGCTTTCCCGTCAATCAAAAGAAAATCGTTGGAAAAGTGAAAAAGCAAAGATGAGTAAAGAGTGGCGGATAACACGAAGAACGTAAAAGGAACATGTGCGTGCCTTTTAGAAGAATCTTTCAATTATTTCACGTGGAGTCATAGCTCATCACTGCTCTTCATATTTACCGGTCACTCATTTATTTTATGAGTTCTACTACTTTATGAGTTATTTTATGTGAATGACATATGATGTGGGACATTTGTTCAATGTTAAGATTTGTAGACAATTTAAAATTTTTAAGTGATTATGTATAACTAAAGAGTATTCAAATAATGGAGCTAAGAGAATCAATGGTAATGAATAAATGTACTGTGCAATAAATGTAGTGAATCGATGTATTATGCAATAAATGTAATGAATAGAGTCAATGGTAATGAATAGATGATCCAAGAGCTTCTATGGGATCGAGCGGTTCATAGATTGCATGTAATTCTGTTTTTATTACATCTTGCATCCACGAAAGTGTAACCATCTTGAAGTTTTTATTCCGAAGAAAATGACAGCTATATATATATATATATATATATATATATATATATATATATATATATATATATATTCCCAAAAGAGTATGTTTGCACATGCCTGCATGTAGAAGTGAGGAAAAATAATGAATTCCCTAAATACACATGTACTCAACATGCTTCTCAACTCAATCCCGCTCAAGCACTGCACTTCACCTCTCCAACAAATATGCGTAAACAGCAGAATGCGGAGGCACAAACAGTGGTCCAATAAAGTGTGAAGAATCCGGATTATAAACATAAATATTTTCTCGTTTTCCCAGCTAATTTTCAGGATCCATGTTAAGAGAATCTCTAAGCAATAGTCTATTTTTATAATTCCCGTAATTCCAGTAAATTAGATAAAGGTAATTATTTTAGGGTTTATGGATTTTCGAAACGACAAGTATGAATGGAAATACGTTTTAGAGAATTAGTAATTAAATCAAATTATTTCTTTTGTAAGGAGATTTTTATCGTTTGAAGTAGACAGATCTCTGTCTTGTTATTACCGTCACTTCTCGTCTTTAGAGTTTCTCACATGGGACCGATACATGTCTCACATTGTGGTTGTTTTCTAATGTTTGTGGTTGTTTTCTAGTGTCTGTAGGCATTTGATTGGCCTGATTCGTACTCCTTGGAAACTCTACAAATTTCTCCCTCGTAATACCCTTGGAAACTTTAATTTACAAGTCTTGTTATCACATAATTCCCAAAGTTTATCTTTCCCCCTCGGTTTAGAAAAGGGTTTTCTTCCCACTTGTCGAAGAAGGATGCCATTGCCTCATTCTTTAAGGGATTCAACACTTGCGGCTGATTTCGCATCATGCATCAATATGATTAATATTGGATTAGCTTCCAGACATATACTACTCATATTGTTTGCCATAAGTTTGTGGACTTATATAAGGAAGATGTAAATTTTCAAATAATGTTTTGAGCCACATTACTTCACATGTCAATTCTACAAGTGTACAATACTTTGTTTCCATATATGAAAGTGCCACCATTGGTTGTTTCTTTGAACTCCAAGATACAAGCTAATTTTTAATCATTAACATATAGCCACTCGTGCTACATTGATCCTCTTTATTTCTTGCCCAATCTGTATCACTGAAAGCTTTAATATCAAGATTAGTTTTATGTGAATAAAATAAAACATCATTCAAAGGGCCTTTTCAAATAGCATACATGCTTAGCCGCATTCCAATCTAAATCTGTAGGCTTGTGCATGAACTCTCAAAGTACTCCAACTCCATAACCAATATCTGGTTGTGTACTTATAGCATACAAGAATGATCCAATCAATGATCTATACATTTCTACATTTTCAAAATGAAAACTATCATGTGTACTCAATTTTACCTTAAGCTCCGAGGGATTTGCATCTGCTTTACATTCTGACAAACCAAAATTTTGTAGTAAATCACATATGTACTTCTATTGACTAAACCATATACCATGTTTATCATAAATAACTTTAATACCCAATGCATAATGTAAAATCCCAAGATCTCAAATCTTAATATCCATACCATGTTTCTTCTTGATCTCATCAATCTTGTCAATAGAACTTCCTGTAATGATAAGATCATCAACATAAATGAAAATATACACACATTGATTTCTTATAAACTTCACATATAAAGAAGTGTTGGAGATAGACATCTGCGGAAGCACGCGAACAACACAAGGAAGAAGAAGAAGCTTGGAGCACAAACACACAATAGTGAATGTATTACTAGAGAATGTACAAAGATAAGTAGCCCATTAGGGCAATAGGCGTATATACAAGCCGGGGGCAAAAAAACCTCCTAAAGAGGGAAAAAAGTGCCCCGGCGGTCCTAGAGTGTTCACACACATCACTACCTAAATATATCAACAAATCCCCCCTGGGAGTGATGCGGTGAACAAGGAGCTGGCACTCATGTATAAGGAAGTGCCAAGCTATGTGGAAATCACTCCACAAAAGGAAGTAAGCCCAAAGCTTTGCGGAAAGCTTCAAACTTCTCCCTAGGCAGAGCCTTCGTGAAAAGGTCTGCAATGTTCTCCTGCGTGGGCACATATGCCAAGCTGATCTCCCCAGCAGAGAACCTCTCCCTGACATAGTGATAATGCACCTCAATGTGCTTAGTGCGAGCATGGAACACAGGGTTCCTCGCAACTGCCAATGCGCTCTGACTGTCAGTGAAGATGGTGGTGGCAGAATACTGGCCAACACCCAAATCAGCCATAAGGTGTCTGAGCCACACACACTCAACAGTCGCTGTGAAAGTTGCCCTATACTCAGCCTCACAACTGGAAGTGGCCATAGTAGGCTGCTTCTTGCTCAACCAAGATATACATGAGCTACCAAGCATGAAGCAAAAACCACTGGTGGACACACGAGTGTCATAGCAACCAGCCCAATCTGAGTCAGAGAAAGCATGCAAATCTGGCGGTAGTGATCCCCCCTTGGGATAAAACAACCCAAGTAGCCGAGTACCACTCAAGTAGCGAAAGATGCGCTTAACCGCTTTCCAATGCGTGACTCCTGGGCAATGCATAAACTTGCTCATCTGTGAGACAACAAACTGAATATCTGGCCGAGTAATGCATAAGTAAATCAAGCATCCAATAGCCTGCTGATAGAGAACAACATCAAATGCATCTCCAGCATCATGAAGACTCAATCGTAAACCTGTCTCCATAGGAGTGGCAATAGGCTTACAGTCTTCAAGGCCAACACGCTGCAATAATGTGTCAATATATTTCGTTTGACACAAAGCCATTCCACCATCAACGTGCATAAACTGAATGCCCAAATAGTGATGCAAATGCCCCAAATCAGACATCTCAAATGAGGCATGCAAATCAGCCTTAAAATCAGCAATATGTGTCTCAATAGGACCAGTGAGCAACATGTCATCAACATAGATAACAATGATCAGAAGCACATCATTAGCACGTTTAACATATAAGGTGCTTTCAGTTGGACTGTTCTGAAAACCATGTGCAATCAGATAGGCATGTATCTTCTCATACCAAGAACGTGGTGCTTGCTTTAAACCATATAATGCCTTCTTTAACCTGCAAACCTAGTTTTCATGCCCTTTCTGCACAAAGCCACGGGGCTGAAAAACATACACTTCTTCATGCAAGTCACCATTCAGAAATGCTGTTTTAATATCCAACTGATGTACATTCCAACCATGATGGGCTACAAGTGCACAAATGCTCCGAACAGTAGTCATACGGCATGTAGGTGCAAAGGTCATCAAAATCAATGCCTCTTTCCTGTGCATAACCCTTTGCAACAAGCCTAGCCTTATACCTGTCAACTGTACCATCAGGTTTACGCTTCAGCTTGTATACCCACTTAGTGCCAATGGCCTTCTTGCCAGGAGGAAAGTCACATAAAGACCATGTACCATTCTTCATTATAGCATCATATTCAGATTGTATAGCAGCCATCCAATTTTCTGAATTTTGTGCTTCATCAAAAGAAACAGGCTCATTCTCATAACAGAGACTAGATGTAGCCATAGCATAGCAATCTGATGCAAAGGAGGCACTATGAGAGCCTGAACGAGTACGATATGACAAAGGTGCATCTAATTTGCTGTCACGCAAAGTCTGCACCAACCATTTTGGCATAGTTTTTGCCTGCTCAATATGAGCTCTCTCATCACCAAGTGCATCATGTAAATCTGCATCAGAAATGGAATGATCTGCATCATCATATGAAACCTGCAAAGGCTGAGAAGTTGCCTCATTAGGACCAGCACTAGACTGTCCACCTGTAAAAAGAGGCATCAAAGTATCATACATGTCTTTGGAGCTAACAGATGTCTCCTTAGTACATGAAAGCAATGGCTGAATAGCATCTTCCACAAATACAACATCACGGCTAACTAGAATGCGTTTAGTCTGTGGATGATACAGGCGATAGCCTTTACTTTCAGAACTGTATCCAACAAAAATACATTTAACTGCTTTATCATCCAATTTTCAGCGATGTTGTTCAGGCACTAATGCATATGCCAAACAACCAAAAACACGCAGATGAGCAACAGATGGCTTGCGGTCATGCCAAGCCTCATATGGAGTGATAGATTGCAGTGCTTTAGTGGGACACCTGTTTAGTACATATGCTGCACACATGACAGCCTCAAGCCAGAAACTATGAGGTAAAGCTTGACTCTTGACCATACACCTCGCCATCTCCATGAGAGACCTGTTCTTCCGTTCAACAACTCCATTCTGTTGAGGTGTATACGGCACTGTACACTGGTGTTTTATCCCACGTTCAGCCAGAAATGCATTAAAATCTGAAGACATATATTCCCCCCCTCGATCAGAACGGAGGGTGCCCATTTTACATGCTGACAGATTTTCAACCAAAACCAAAAACTGTTTGAAGCACATGAACACTTTGGACTTTGCTTTGAGTGGATATACCCATGCATGCCTGGAAAAATCATCAATGAAAGTCACAAAGTAAAGGTAATTTCCAAAAGAGGGTGTCTGCATAGGACCACAGACATCACTATGTACAAGCTGCAATTTTTGCGTAGCCCGAACTGAACCATCTTTTGGAAAGGAAGAATGCTGCATTTTGCCCAAAATACAACCTTCACAAACATGTTTTCCAGGTGCCTCAAGTTTGGGCAAAGAGGACACCATTTCAGATTTTTGTAGGCGTAGCAAATTAGCGAAATTCAGATGACCAAAGCATGCATGCCAAAGCTTTGCATCTGACATAGCCTGAGAATCTTGAACTGCACATGCCGAATCATTCACAGATCTTTCATAGTCTATGAGCTTATACAGCCCACGACATAAAATGCCAGTAGCAATAATCACATCGCCATTTGAGAGATCATGAACTGTACACCTGTCATCAACAAATTTCACAACCAAGCCAATCTTGGCTAATGCAAAAACTGATAACAGGTTCTTTTTGATCCCTGGCACAAATAAAGCATCTGACAAAGTGAAAGAACTACCATCAGCAGTAGTCAGAATGATCTTACCAACTCCCATAACAGGATAAGAGGAGTTATTGGAGCATGTGACAGTATTTCCTGTAGGGGCAGGCTCGAGTGAAGAGAAGAAACTGCGTTACGAGGTAATATGTTTGGTCGCCCCACTATCAAAGTACCAAACATCTGAGTCTATTGCAGACATGCACTGATCATGAGAAGATGGGTCAAAACTGCAGACAGTAGTAAAAGCCCATTCTTCTTCCTGCACAAGATTTGCAGACTCTATTGTTGGTGTAGAGGCCTCTGCAACAACCATTCTAGCCTCTTTCTTCTTTGCCTCTTTAGCAGCCAGTTTTGGACAGTTCTTTATAATATGATCATTTCCTTTACAGTACTTGCAGAACAATTTCTGCTTTTCTAATTTTTTCTCATCTTTGTCTTGGTTCTTTGAATGTGTAGCATTTGCAGATTTCTGCTTACTAGTAGAAGAGCTCCATTTTCCTTTGCCCTTCTGACTAGCCAAGAAAGCTTGATCTGCAACTCGCATAATGGACCTGTTCTGCCTGGACTGATCTTCTTGCAACAGAACAGAGACTAACTCCTCAAATGATAAGGCATTCGGATTGCCTTTCATCATCAACCGAAGAGTAGAAGCGAAACTATGATATGAGTAAGGAAGACCATTCAGAACGGTCTGCACAAGTGAGCTATCTGGTATAACCTCATCAGCAGAAATCAACTGTTCCTTCAAATCTTTGATCTTCGTTAGGAAACTGTCCATAAAATCGCCTTCATTCATGTGCTCACTCTCCAACTGTTTTCGGAGATAAGCAACACGAGCCTCATTCCTAGCTTGGTACAATGTGGTAAGTGTATCCCAAGCATCCCTAGCTGTTCTGCAAGAGCGTATGTGAGGAATAGTGGCATGTTTGACAGACAAAGCTATCAATGCATGTGCCTGGGCATCTCTGCCATCCCAACGAATCTGCTCTGCAATAGGTGCAACAGAAACAGTAGCACGAACAGGAATCTGCGGAATATCATCTTCGACACCATCTTCATCAGCTCCAACACCTGTATTTGCAGTACCTGTCGTTACAGGTGTAACAGGACGTCTTTCAACACCCTGCACAATGTTCCATAATCCTTTTGCAACCACTACATGTCGCATCATATAAGCCCATAATGGGTAGTTGGTACCATCCAACTTATCCTCAACAGCCAACATACGGAATACATCACTGCTTTCAGCCATGGCCGGTGACTAAAATACCTTGATGCAAAAAATTGACTGTATGTCAAAAAGTTGAACGGAACTGCCCAGACGAGTTCTACTAGACCTGTAGCAGACTTCGAGACGCTTAAACTGGCGAACAGAAACTGGTATATACCTTTGGCACAAAAGGACGAAATAGCCTGTACAAGCACTGTGATAGTGCGTTCGGAGGCCGAAAGGAGCTCAGATCGCGATTTCGGCACCACAAAGTGAAGTTGTTTTGATCTCGGAAACAACTTGAGTATGCTCACCAAATTTCATGCGAATCTGAGACTGCAAACGGAGGAGTGTCGACGGCACCCTAGAAGAAGCGACGACCTGCTCTGATACCAATTGTTGGAGATAGACGTCTGCGGAAGCACGCGAACAACACAAGGAAGAAGAAGAAGCTTGGAGCACAAACACACAATACTGAATGTATTACTAGAGAATGTACAAAGATAAGTAGCCCATTAGGGCAATAGGCGTATATACAAGCCGGGGGAAAAAAACCTCCTAAAGAGGGAAAAAAGTGCCCCGACAGTCCTAGAGTGTTCACACACATCACTACCTAAATATATCAACAAGAAGGATCTGCAACATTTGGTTTGTATCTTTGAGCTTTTAAAAAGGATGATTCCAAGCTTTAGGTGGTTGTTTCAGAGCATATAATGCTTTTGTTAGCTTGCAAACAAAATTTGGATTCTTTTCATCTTTAAATGCTTCTTTGCTCCATATAAACTTGTTCTTGTAATTGATCATTCAAAAATGCATTTTTAACATCAACTTGAAATATATTCCAACATTTACTTGTCACAACACTTAAGACTATTTGTATAGTTGATATTCTTGCAACCAAACAAAATGTCGCTTCATAATCAATTCCATATGTTTGTGCAAAGGCTTTTGCAACTAATCATGCCTTGTAACTAGAAATAGAACCATCACTATTTCTTTTAATATGAAATACCTAATTATTTCCAATTATGTTGATCTTATTATCTCATGGGATGAGCTTCCATGTCTTGTTCTCATACAATGCATCTATCTCTTCTTGCATCACATTCCACCAATTTACATTTGAATTTTCATATTCAAAACATGTAGGTTCCTATTCTTCAATAACTTTTGACATAAAAGATAAATGTGAAACACATAAAGACTTAATAGACCTTTGTGTGGGCTTTATTCCTCTTGAACTTCTCCTAATTTCAATCTTTGGATACCGCAAAGGATAATAGTCAACATATTTAATGATTAGTTATCCTAAGTAAAAAAATAGAATAAAACCTATGGGAAATAATAACTAAAAGGTCAACTAACCCTTGCACTGCGAGGACTCAAAATTCTATTTTCTATATAACTTAAATCACCATTGATGAGATGTTTCATATCAAGACTTGTAAATGAAAGTGATCTAGTGTTATTGGAGCAAAGGGGATTACAAGGGAGAAATCTGTAGAGTTTCCAAGGAATACAAATTAGGTCAATTGGTAGAAAA